>JABWTJ010000903.1:57392-206181 GCA_016801875.1 Solanum sitiens
TTCTTTGTAAAAAAGTATCCATATTTTAACTTCCGCAATCATTTGGCTATCAATCTCGATTATTCTCATTATGTTCATGCATGGTCTCACTATTAGGCATTGATTTGTGTAGAATCAAACCATAACCCAGATTTACTACGCAATGATGCCTATCCTCTTCAATTTCTCACCGAGATGCTAATATTTCTGGTATTACAACTCCTGTCCTTACTTCAAATAACATCCTCATTTTTCACACAATGATTTTAGTTTGAGTATAAGGATCACGTTTCGACACTCACTCTCAGAACAAATTCACCACTCATTTATACATATTGCCATAGGCTTGCCCTTATTTTCACTACTTCAAATTTCTCATACACACTTAGGATCACAATAGGACTTTTTTAGATTGTAACATAGGCTCAGGATCAGGTAGGGTGTATTTAGATATACTTTAGTGACTTGTTGCCCTCCTTGACATATCATTCTTATTTCGCCCTATTACTCAATTTTCTTTTCACTTTGCTGTTTTCCCTTTCTTATCCTTATGTGTAAGTGACTTTTCTCTTTTCTTGTGTTTATTTTGCTTTTGGTTATTATTAACTTTTTTTTTTTTTTTTTTTTTTTTTTTTTTTTTTTTTTTTTTTTTTTTTTTTTTTTTTTAGTCACTTCTGTTTTATTCTTTCTTTCTCTTCATTCTTTCAACCCCACTTTCCGTGGTTTTCCTTATAGCAGCCACCCTCAACTCATGATTTTGCCATGAGTCAAGGTTCACAATACCCATGGTTGGGTCAGGGCCAAAACAAGGTTGCTTTCTGCATTAGCCACCCTCAACTTATGCTTTTGGCATAAGATGAGGTGCACATGTCCTAGGAGGGACCAGGGCCAACACATTGCTCCCAGAGAAGATCATTTGGGGTAAAAAAAAAATCTAGTTTAGGCTCAATTCATTTGGATCAAAAAGGGATTAACTTCATTTGGTTTTCTGTTATTTTTTTTTTTAGGCTCAAGATTGACTATTTCGAACAAGGGCCTATGATCCTTTCCTAAGTGATTGTTTTGACTCACTTTCAGTAGGACTAACCAGGCAAGTTCTAGCTCAGTATTAATGGTGGTCATTTGACTTTACCTCACACTCACATGACATTCCTTGCATTCCCAGAGTATTAGACACCTAGTTCAAATCTTAGATTCAGGATCATGCAGAAGTGTATCCTTGTTTCATGTTTCAAACCACACAATTATCACTTACTGTGCCTAGTCATGCAAATGATTATCGAGATATCATATTTATATTAGCCATCATGCTTCAGATTTATACTGTGTACATAAGATATGACATGCCGGTTCAACAGTAAAAGTAATCAGTCTTTTGGGGAAAATGAACACAGGCAAGAAAACCCCAAAAGAGGATCGTGAACTTGGGCTACTCAAAATTCACCCAAGTGTTCACTTTCCATTTACCCCACCCCCTACAAAAAAATATGCAATTGTCCCCAATGCATGGAAAAGTTAAACTACGTAAAAGGGTAAGTGAAGCAAACCTGAGGCGCTAAGCGCCGGTGATCAGCAAGCTGGTGGGTCCGGTTCCCCGGAACCTGCTCCCTGCGTAGTCTGGACATCCTCAGTAATGTCCGCAGCAACCACAGCACCATCAGTAGCGCCTCCCACAGAATCTACAATTTTGGAGCTAGACGCCCCGGCAGCTACTTCTACAGCCCTCAACCTACGGGCCTCCTTATCGGCAATCGAGGCTCTCCTCGCAGATTCCATCTCACGGCGCTCCTTCTTCCTTGCCCTAGCCTCATCCTCCTCTCGACCCCTGCGTCTCTTGACATGCTCTTGTGGGGGAGGTGGTGGAACATCAGAAGTGGTAAACAGGGCGGCCATCACGGTGTCATCGGCAGGCTCCGCAGAAGGGCCCTCAGACTCAGGCACCCTCGCCTCTAAAATCATATCAAGATCCGCCCGCAGACTCTCAACCGCAGCCTGGAGAGTCGACATGTCCACCGGAGGGGCTGGTCGGGCTAGTACTCGTAATTCAAATGCGTCTAAGCGCTGGTGTACCCCGGCGATCTGCCTCTCTGTGTGCTGTATCATCTTGCGTTCCATGCGCTCCTCTGCCTCAGCAATAGTCTTCTGCATCCACGGCTGAATGTGATGCAGAAGAGTAGCCATCTGTGCCTCAAGTTTCTGAACCCGAGCTAGTGGGACCAGAGTGGCAGAAGGAGCCCAGCGAGAGGAGCTCGGGGCAGTGCTACTACCCGGGATAGACTCGACCGGAGTAGTGTCAGTGTGTGCAGAGTGTCAGTGTGTGCAAAAGCAGCACGGGAAGCATCATGAGCATGCTCTACGGTGTCGGCCAGGTTCTCACCAAATGGGGCCACCTCTGGACGGGGCCCTCTGCGTGGGGCCAACTCATTGGCCTCATCCCTGATGAGGCCGATGTCAACATTTCCTGGCGGGGTCTTGAGCTGGTCAATGTGCCAAATGGGCACACCTGCTGATCTGTACAAAGAGAAAATCATGCAAGGGAAAGGGTAAGTTGTGGTGACCTTGAAGGCCCTCTCGTGCATGACCGCTTGGAGAAGCCAAGCGAAATCGACCTCGAACCCTGCCATCATAGCAGCCATCAGCACTGCACGATCCCAGGTGACTATGTTATCCGCAGCAGTGGGGGAAAGACAATGGCGGACGATCAACCAGAGAAACTTGGCCGTAAAGGTCAAGTTGGCCTTCCTGATGGCCCCCTTCGGCTCCATCACCCAATCCGCAGCCTCTCCATCAATAGATAGGTGCAGTGCCATCCACCTCTTGGTGGTCTCTCTCAGTGAAGGCTCACGTAAGAACCGGCCCTCTTTAACAATTTGCCACCGGTAATCAAACTCGGCGGTGAGAGGTGTGCTGGTGGAGTCAGAATCCGTGCCGTACAGATATCGGCGGATGGCTGGTAGGGAGATGTCAACCTGGATGCCTCGTACTCGGACGTGCTCAAGTGGGGCCTGTTTGGCGGGGGCAGACCGCCTATCGATCTGCGAGCGAAGAGTAGCCACATAAGAGGCATAGAACTCGCGGACTAGCTCCTCACTGTAGCGACCCAAAGAACGAGCCGTCCACTCTAGCCGGTGTCTGGTGAAGAGGGTGTGAATATATGGCATGGTGGGGAGACTTCCCGTGAGGACCCGCCTCTCCAGTGTAAGAGTCCATGTCATGACGCCTTTGTCATTGAGAACCTTGGCGTCTAAGTATACCTTGTATTGCCCGTCAACACACCACCGGTTGGGCTGATCGGCAACCGGGGCAGGGACTCCTATTGGTGAGCCAGGGGTGGAGTCGGTGCTGTCAGCCTCATCATCTGAAGCAGACTGTGTAGCTGTGGCAGGAGCAGAGGCGTCTGCAGACCCAGAGGCTTCCTCTGACCACGAAACTCTTAAGGAGCCAGATGCTCCTTCGTCTTGGGCAGTTGACCCAGAAGGAGTGCCGGTCAGTGTGCGCTCCTCATCAGACTGGGAGGCAGTGACTACGCCGGGCGCCACCTTCTTGGGCGTGAATCGCGGTACACGTGGAGCTCGTGCTGGAGTAGCAGTAGGGGGCACGTATTCTGGATCATGCTCATCATCAGAGCCTATCACCAATCGGGCAGACGGGGCGACAGATTTTGAACGCCCACGTGCGTAAACGCGATCTTGTTTAGGTGCCATGATAGGTAGTACCTGTAACGAATCATCATTAGTACTTGAAGGATGAAGCATGACACAAAAGAAATAAACATTTGAGACAATAATACTCAGACACTCAAACCAGTGATAACAGCTCTGAAGTAGCAGTAGGTCACGACGGACCTGGTGACGGACCGTAGTACGTATGACGGACCGTCATGTAATACTTGGCAACATAAAATATCAGAGGGAAAGTCTCAGACCGATACGACGGTTAAGCAGGACGGACCGTCATGGGTATGACGGTCCGTCGCAAGTGTCCGGCAGAGGACACTTGGAAAAAGTGTTGAGACCCATAGGACAGGGGTCTCAGACCGATACGACGGTTAAGCAGGACGGACCGTCATGGGTATGACGGTCCGTCGCAAGTGTCCGGCAGAGGACACTTGGAAAAAGTGTTGAGACCCATAGGACAGGGGTCTCTGACCGATACGACGGTTAAGCAGGACGGACCGTCATGGGTATGACGGTCCGTCGCAAGTGTCCGTCAGAGGACACTTGGAAAAAGTGTTGAGACCCATAGGACAGGGGTCTCTGACCGTCACAACGGTTATGCAGGACGGACCGTCGTTGGTGTGACGGTCAATCGCAAGTGTCCGTCAGTGGACACTTGGAAAAAGTGTTGAGACCCATCGGACAGGGGTCTCTGACCGTCACGACGGTTGTGCAGGACGGACCGTCGTGGGTGTGACGGTCTGTCACATATGTCCGTCAGTGGACACTTGGAAAAAGTATTGAGACCCACAGGACAGGGGTCTCTGACCGTCACAATGGTTATGCAGGACGGACCGTCGTGGGTGTGACGGTCAGTCGCAAGTGTCCGTCAGTGGACACTTGGAAAAAGTGTTGAGACCCATAGGACAGGGGTCTCTGACCGTCACGACGGTTGTGCAGGACGGACCGTCATGGGTATGACGGTCCGTCACATGTGTCCGTCAGTGGACACTTAAAAAAAAGTGTTGAGACCCCTAGGACAGGGGTCTCTGACCGTCACGACGGTTGTGCAGGACGGACCGTCATGGATATGACGGTCCGTCACATGTGTCCGTCAGTGGACACTTAGAAAAAGTGTTCAGACCCCTAGGACAGGGGTCTCTGACCGTCACGACGGTTGTGCAGGACGGATCGTCATGGATATGACGGTCCGTCACATGTGTCCGTCAGTGGACACTTAGAAAACGTGTTGAGACCCCTAGGACAGGGGTCTCTGACCGTCACGACGGTTGTGCAGGACGGACCGTCATGGCTACGACGGTCCGTCACATGTGTCCGTCAGTGGACACTTAGAAAAAGTGTTGAGACCCCTAGGACAGGGGTCTCTGACCGTCACGACGGTTGTGCAGGACGGACCGTCATGGCTACGACGGTCCGTCACATGTGTCCGTCAGTGGACACTTAGAAAAAGTGTTGAGACCCCTAGGACAGGGGTCTCTGACCGTCACGACGGTTGTGCAGGACGGACCGTCATCGGGTATGACGGTCCGTCATCGGGTTGTCGTGCTGTGAAACAGAGACAGAACTGAGGGGTGCCAAGTTTTACCCCATGTGAGTCAGAATGACAACCCAAATTGGTAAGTTTTAAAGCCCTAATTTCTCTAGTATTGTCCAGGCAGTTTGTGGAATTACAGACCTAAGTTAGATAATATCTAGGCAAAAGCAGAAACCCATATGCAATCAATAGGGAAAAACAGTAAAACAACCAAAAAAATAGTAAAGGGTAGAGTTTCAGGAATACATACCTTGGAAGAGGAGACAATAATGCACAAATGATGGCACTCAAGTTAGAAGGTTAAGAATCACTGCAGCAAATTCCGACCAAGAGGGAAAATTTTGGGATGAACAATGGGAGAAGATGGGGAATTTGGGAAGAGAGTGAAGTTGGAAGGGGAGAAAATGGAGGGAAGATTAAGTGAAAACTGATAATGAAGGGGTGGGGGGGTTTAAAACGTTTTAAACTTTTAAAATTCTGAAGCCGGGTCGGGTCGGGTAGCCGGGTAATGGCGTGACGAAACCCCGATGACGGTTCGTCGCAGTTGTGACGGTCCGTCACATGGTCCGTCGCCTGTGCCCTAGTTTTTCAAAATTACAAGAGAGCGTACCTGGCGCGACGGAGGAATGCGACGGTCCGTCACAGTAGTGACGGTCCGTCGATGTATCCGTCAGTGACTGATGTAGAGTAACTTGTCTGCAGTACTTCCTGTAGATGTGCTACCTGAAAATTTACAACCCATAAATAGAAAATGCTACTGTTACTAGAAAGAGAAAAACACAAAAAACTATAAACGTGATTAGATGATAACTATTGGGTTGCCTCCCAACCAGCGCCTGATTTAACGTCGCGGCACGACTGAGGACACTTGATTACTCAGACTTCATCAAGATAATATGCCTCAACCACCTCATTCACCGATTCCGCATGACCAATATAGATTTTGAGACGTTGTCCGTTCACCTTAAACCGCACACCTTCCTTGTTTTCCAACTCAACGGCTCCATGAGGGAATAATTTGGTGATCAAGTACGGTCCAGTCCATTTAGACTTTAGCTTGCCCGGAAACAAGCGCAATCTAGAGTTGAATAAAAGCACCGAATCCCCAATCATAAACTCTCGTTTCTCGATTTTTAGGTCATGGTACTTCTTCATCTTCTCTTTGTAGAGGGCTGAGCTTTCATAAGCCTTAAGGCGAAATTCATCGAGTTCATTTAACCCATTTAATCGTTGTTCTGCAGCTTCGTTCCAGTCCATTTTTAGCTTCTTCATAGCCCACATGGCTTTATGCTCTAATTCAACCGGAAGATGACATGCTTTCCCATATACTAGTTGGTATGGGGACATACCTATGGGAGTCTTATACGCTGTCCGGTAAGCCCAAAGAGCATCATCAAGCCTCCTTGACCAATCTGTTCTACTAGCGTTCACTGTTTTCGACAAAATCTGTTTGATTTCCCTATTTGATACTTCAACTTGCCCACTAGTTTGAGGATGGTAAGGAGTGGCCACATTATGGCGAACCCCATATTTCTCCAATAATCCCTTGAACAATTTGTTGCAAAAGTGGGATCCCCCATCACTAATAATTGCCCGTGGGGTACCAAATCGAGAAAATATATTCTTTTTCAAGAATGCAGTGACACTCTTCCCTTCATTGTTTGCGAGGGCGATAGCTTCCACCCACTTGGATACATAATCCACTGCTACTAAAATATACTTCATTCCATGAGAACTCACAAACGGACCCATAAAGTCAATACCCCAAACATCAAATAACTCAATTACAAGAATGGGATTTAGAGGGAGCTCTTGCTTTCTTGAAATGCCGCCATCTCTTTGACATCTATCACATGCTTTGGCGAACTCATGAGCATCTTGATGAATAGTTGGCCAATAGTAACCACTTTGGAAGATCTTGTGAGCAGTCCGGACACCACTATGATGTCCACCAAAGGGTGAGGAATGGCATGCCTCTAAAATACTCAACATCTCGACTTCTGGCACACAACGCCGAATAAGCCCGTCAGCACAACTCCTGTATAAGTATGGTTCATCCCAAAAGAATTTCTTCACATCGTACATGAACTTTTTCCTTTGATGAAAAGACAAGTCCGATGGAACAAGATCACTAGCTAGGTAGTTCGCAAAATCTGCAAACCACGGAATCAGGTCTTGTGAGGCAGCCAAGACATGCTCATCGGGGAACGTGTCATCAATATCAGTCTTATCCCCCAACTCTCTCATAGCTTCATCTTCTAAACGGGACAAGTGATCAGCAACTTGATTTTCGGTCCCTTTTCTATCCCTTACCTCAAAGTCAAATTCTTGCAGTAGTAATACCCAACGAATTAACCTTGGTTTTGCGTCCTTCTTCGCCATCAAATATCTCAGGGCTGAATGGTCAGTATGCACTATGACTCTAGTACCTAGCAAATAGGAGCGAAATTTTTCAAACGCAAATACTACAGCAAGGAGCTCTTGTTCAGTGACTGTATAGTTCTTCTGAGCTTCATTGAGGGCTTTACTAGCATAGTAAATGGGATGAAGGATTTTGTCCCTTCTTTGTCCCAATACCACACCAAGGGCAACCCCACTCGCATCACACATTACCTCAAATGGACTGTTCCAATCCGGAGAAATAATGATAGGTGCAGATACCAGTTTTTCTTTGAGATCGCCGAATGCTTTCAGACAGGATTCATCAAAAGAAAACTTACAATCTTTCTCCAACAGTTTGCACAATGGATGTGCAATTTTTGAGAAATCTTTGATGAATCTCCTGTAAAAACCTGCATGCCCAAGAAAGCTTCTCACACCTTTTACGGAGATAGGTGGAGGAAGTTTCTCTATCACCTCGACTTTGGCTCGATCAACTTCTATGCCCTTTTCTGAAATACGATGGCCCAAAACAATACCTTCTTTGACCATGAAGTGGCATTTTTCCCAATTGAGAACTAAATTGCAATCTTCACATCTCTTAAGAACCTCAGACAAATGGCTCAAACATTGCTCGAAAGTTTCACCAACCACTGAAAAATCATCCATAAAGACCTCAATAGTATCTTCCACCATGTCGGAGAATATATACATCATACATCTCTGAAATGTGGCGGGTGCATTGCACAACCCAAACGGCATTCTCTTGAACGCAAAGGTCCCATATGGACAGGTAAAAGTGGTCTTCTCTTGATCTTCTGGTGCAATAGAGATCTGATTATACCCTGAATAACCATCAAGAAAACAGTACCACCCTTTTCCGGCGAGTCTATCCAACATCTGATCCATGAAGGGCATGGGAAAATGGTCCTTTTCGGTCCATGCATTTAATTTCCGATAATCCATACACACCCTCCATCCAGTCACCGGCCTCATTGGAACCAGTTCATTTTTTTCATTGGGGACCACAGTCATTCCCCCTTTCTTAGGTACACACTGAACAGGACATACCCAACTACTATCGGCGATTGGATAAATTACTCCTGCATCTAACCACTTTATGATTTCCTTCTTCACGACCTCTTGCATAGGTGGGTTTAAGCGTCTTTGGTGCTCAATAATTGGCTTATGATCGGGCATGAGTTGGATTTTATGAGAACAAATACCAGGAGGGATCCCAATAATGTTCGCAATGGTCCACCCAATAGCTCTTTCGAACCTTTTTAGCACTTTGACCAGACTCTCAACTTGTTGTTCATTTAGATCTGATGCAATGATTACCGGTAATGTGTCACCGGTTCCTAAGAATTCATACCTTAGATGAGGTGGGAGAGCTTTTAGTTCTAGCTTTGGAGCCTCCTCAATGGATGGTTTAGCGGGTGGAGACTCGCGATTCTTCATGTCTAGCTCATATTTCTTCGGTTTAAACCGGACATTACCACGATCAAGGGCAGCAACTAATGACATATACTCTTCAATGCCTTCATTATCAAGATTCATTATCACTGCCGCCAGTGCTTCTACACCTAGTCGTTCTTCTATTTGTGTCTTGGATGATTCACCAATTTTGTAGGATATGGCAGATACCGATTGGAGCTCACCACTCTGCCGCATGGACCTACAAATGTTGAAAGTCACTTCTTCATTGTTCAACCGAAATTTCATCTGCCCTTTTTCCATATCAACTAAAGCTCTACCCGTAGCAAGGAATGGCCTCCCAAGAATAATAGGCACCTCAAAATCGACTTCACAATCAAGAATGACAAAATCTGCTGGAAATATGAACGACTCCACTTTTACTAGCACATCATGGAGTATCCCTATAGGCCTTTTTACTGTTCGATCGGCCATCAGTAGCCGCATCGCAGTGGGCTTTGGGTCACCCAAACCCAACTTCTTATAAATCGAGAGGGGCATGAGATTTATGCTTGCCCCCAGATCACATAATGCTTTCGCAAAATGTAATAACCCGATTGTACAAGGAATAGTAAATGCACCCGGATCTTCTTTCTTTTGCACTAACGACCTTGTAGCAATAGCACTACAATGCTGCATTCTGTCATCATCCTCAAAAGTGACCGATCTTTTCTTTGTAACCAAATCTTTCATAAACTTGGCATAACCGGGCATTTGTTCAAGAGCTTCTACCAAAGGAACATTGATAGAAAGTTGCTTCAACATTGTTATAAAACGCCGATATTTGCCATCTTCGGTCTTTTTCACTAATCTTTGAGGAAAGGGGGTGGAGGTCTAGGCATGGGAGTTACCTTTTTAGGCACTTCAGCAACTTTCTCAGTGTTATCTTCTACTTCATCACTAACCTCTACCACTTCATCATTGTCTTTCATCACCTTTTCCACAATAGACGGCATAGGTGGGTCAATAGTTTGTTTACCACCACGAGTAGTAATTGCCATGCAGTGTCTATCATTTTTCGGATTTTGGACAGTGTTGCTAGGAAGAGTGCCCGGTTGCCGTGTGTTCACAGTTGCAGATAATTGAGCCATTTGCAATTCAAGCTGCTTGATTGATATGGCATGTGTATCAACTTTCTGCCCAATACCTGCTACATCACTCCTTAACTCTTTGGTGTGCTCATCACTAGCATCGAACCTCCTCATCATCTTGTGCAACATATCCTCAACTCGCGCCATACTACCTCCACCATCCCTAGGAGCAACTTCATGATTTTGAGGAGGAACATATGGCCCACTCCTCTCATTTCTGTTACCATAGTTACCCCTGTTGAAGTTGTTGTCGCGGTTGTAATTTCCATCACGAACATAATTACCCTCGCGGTTGTAGTTACCATAGTTCCGACCTTGATTTCCTTGTCCTTGGCGCCAATTCTCCTGATTGGAGCCTTGGGCATTTGGTCGGAAACCCCCCGTCTGATCATTTACTGCATAAGAATCTTCCTCATAATAATATTCATCAGTTGGTGGTGGTGGTTTAGACAAGTAGTTCACTGCATTTATCTTTTCTGCACCCCCAGTGACATGTTTTAACACTAACCCAAGCTCAGTTCTCATCTGTGCCATCTCTTCACGAATCTCATCTGTGGCTGGGTTGTGTGTGGATTGCACTGCAAAAGTATTTCTCCCATTATCTGTCTTTCTAGTACTCCATGCTTTATTATTTCGGGAAATTTTCTCTAATTTTTCGGCAATTTCAGCATAAGGACACTCCCCATAAGAACCACCTGCTATAGTATCCAATACCGCTTTATTATTATCATCCTGTCCTCGGTAGAAGTATTCTTTGAGTGACTCATCATCTATGCGGTGATTGGGGACACTTCTCAGAAATGAAGTGAACCTATCCCAAGAACTACTAACTGATTCTCCTGGTAGTGCCACAAAGTTGTTAACTCTATCTTTGTGATTTAGTTTCTTGGAGACCGGGTAGTAACGTGCTAAGAAAACGTCCCTTAATTGTTTCCAAGTGAAGATTGAGTTATAAGGAAGCTCAGTGAACCAAATGGCAGCCTCTCCCGTCAGTGAAAGAGGAAATACTCTTAGCCCTATTACATCCAAATTCAAATCAGGCCTCCCTACACAGCTTTTACACACTGCCCTCACCTTAGCTATATGAGCATGTGGATCCTCGGACGGTAGTCCGGAAACAAACCTCTAGCAGTGAGCATTTGCATTAGACTACTAGTGACTACAAAGGTGTGACCTTCAGGTAGAGGGGGCAATACAAGTGGCCCATCAGAATCTGCAATATTGTCATAGCCTCTGTAGTATTCTTGAGGACGTGGTGCGGGATTTTGTCCCCTTTGTGCACCTGGATTAGGATTATCAGGTAATAATCGACCATGAGCATCAACCGGAGCTGGGTTGTTCAGGTTTGGATCACCATCATTTATACCCAAGTTTTGATTCATTCTTCGTAGTGTACGCTCTAACTCGTGATCGTAGGGAAACAAGGGTTCTCTTCCGCTCCGTGTATTTGGCATACAAGGACGTCAAACCTAGAAAAAAATCAAAAACAACAGAAAAAGTAAAATCAGGAAAATATTAACTAAATTTTAGTAATAAATTAAAGTTAATCTAAAAGCTACTTTCCCCGGCAGCGGCGCCAAAATTTGATACGCTCAAACTTACTTCTCAAATAAGAAGTAAAGCGGTCGTATCAAGTAAAGAACCCAACTAATGAGGTTGGGATCGATCCCACAAGGAAAATAGTTCAGACTTAACTTTATTTTATTATTACTATTATTTAGCCAACTGTTTTCCAATAAACCAAAAGACAAAAAGGGGGGTTTTATTTCTAAATTAATGAAAATAATTAACTAAATAAGAATGAACAACTAACAATTTTAACTTTCGGAGTTTTAATCAAATTGTAAAATTAACTAGGGCTTTAGTGTTCCCCAAAGGTTCCTAACTTGGTAAATCTAACTATAACATCTCTATCCTGATATCTTGCATGTAAAGTGATAAGTTATGTATCTCTAAATCCTTGGTCCGGCATCTAGAGAATTTCACTCCGCACCTTGGTCCGGCTACGTGTGTTGCTATACTAACCCTTATCTTTACCTCATATTAAACATCGTATTCGGTATTTGACTAAGCTATTAACTCGTACCAACCAATACTAGTCTATTAGATAGTCTACACTAAATCTATGTTGATAATTCTTTTCCTATTATCTACCTCCTTGGTCCGGCAAGTAGCATTAAGGCGAGTTCTAACGTTGGCCACCGTTAAAAAGAATTCTAAACGAAAGAATTATCAATACATGCAAGACACCACTCTAGAAATTGTTATTGAAGTTAGATTTCTACCTTGTTATTCACCCATGGTTCCCACAACCCTAGCTATGAGGTTTAGTTACCCATGTTCGTAATTACACAATTCATATCGTTAATGGAAAAGTTCATGCACTTACTTTTATGAAAACGAATAATTTCCCAGAATTCAACTTGATTAATCACCGAAATCCACAACAATCAATTCCCGGAAAATATCTTAATTTCCAAAATCAAGAGTTTACTAATATAATCGAAGAACTATAAACTAAAAATTATCCAGAAAGTCTAACCTCAAAAACGAGGTTTTTCCAACTATTTATAAGAAAAATAAAAACCTAATCAAATAAGGATTCTATTTACTAAAAATCTGTCCAAACGCGTCTGGGTCGACGGACCACGTGACGGACCGTCATGGACACGACGGACCGTCATAGCCTCCGTCGTCCCATACTTCACATCTTCTCACGTTGCTTTCTTCATTCCCTCCACGGACAGGTATGACGGACCGTCGCGAGCATGACGTCCCGTCGAGGGTCTTCGTTCCAATACACTTGAACTTTGGAATTTTGGGTACTGGGATTACTCTCTGATAATTACGACGAACATGCAGGACGGACCGTCGTATATGTGACGGTCCGTCACGAACTTCCGTAATCCCACACTTGGTCAGACTTCCCCAAATTTCCTTCAGCAACTTCTTCCTTCACTACGATGCCACCTACGGACCGTCACAGCCGCGACGGACCGTCATAGGCTCCGTAGGTGGTCTCTTCTGCAATTCTTTCTCAAAAACTCCCGCGTTCTTCCTTAGACAGATTTTCTGCAAACAAAGATAAACTTATATCAAAATCAACACAAAAAGGCTCTCGACACACACTAAACTTAAGGAAAAAGTATTAGAAATACCGTGAAACCACGGTACATCAACCCTTCATCATCAATTAATAATCAATTAACATATATAACAATAGGTATAAGCAATTCAACGTAAGAGAATCACAATTTAACCATTAGTAAGACATGATCACAAAGCCCATGCAAGGACTAAATTGATTTAGGGAAGGAACATGGGTTCATCATGCAATTGGATTAAAATCACGTTCAAACCATATATTAAATTCAGTTCATCATGATTTAATCATTAAAAACGTTTTTAGAAAGAACCCATGGCTAGATTGAAGACTAAGAACTTTGATCATAAAATCTCTTTTGAAACTTTGAGATTAACTCTCTAGATGGAAGGATAACTAGAGATGAAGGATCACCATACCTTTATCTATTTGAAAACCTTTAAAACTTGGTGAAGAACCCAAGAGAATCTAATCTACAAGCTGTTCTTGAGGTTCAACAACAATGGAGGTTTCTAGAGAGAATTTGTTTTGGAGGGAAGGTTCAATTTCGTGAGAAGGGATTGGGAATGGGCTGTTCACGTGTTTGATCCCTTAAATACACCCAAAAATAGCTAAATTAATCAATTAGAGTCAGGTTAGGACGTGGGGTGAATTTCCCATTCACCCCTTACATAAAACAGTTCGCAAGACAGTGTTGCAGGCCACCATCGACGGACCACAATCAACTGGCCATTGGTCAATCGACTTGCTGTCTGTGGCTTCCGTCGATTGGACCTTGGCCTGTTTTTGGGTTGAGACTTTCCCAGGCTAAGTGTCAATCGATGAGAGCTCACCTACGGGCCGTTGGTCAACCAACAAGCCGTCGTTTGGTTCAGTCGATTGACACTGGCAAGGCAGTGTCTCGACCAGCCTTAGGTCCTTCTTATGGGCCCTTTTGCGGGCCCTTTAGAAGTTGTAACCAGACGTTTCCCACGTAAATACAACCATTAGAAAGTTGTAGACCTCACACATAATTTTCACCCAAAACAAATACTCACAACTCGTCTAAACATGCAAGGCCCCATCAAGACACACACATGCATGTCTTAAGGTTATCATTCTAACGTCTTGGGCGTTCTTGAACATTTGACCTCCAAATTTCTCGAAACATCATATAATACCATTAACATCATTTTAAATCATTTTAAGTCTTCATAAGCTCATTTCATGCAATTATAACCACATATAGACATATGAGGCAGATAGGTGACTAACGTCGAACGTCTTTGTCGTCCCTTGACGTTTGACTTCCAAATCACCTAAAACTTTACACACTGCCTCCAAAACATATTATAAGACATTTTAGGACCTTATAACATTAAGACAAATATGTTAGAATATAGAAACTTTGAATCATTTTGGGGGTCTTACAATAATACCCACTTGGAAACATTCGTCCTCGAATGACACTTAGAACACATTAATCACAACAAGGACCTCAATGCATCATAGATCAGTTCATCATCTTCATAACATCATCACATAGAAGTTAATGCACCAAAATTACAAGGAACACAACTTCACATCATTTTGCACTCAATGCACACAAGCAAGAAAAACTTCAATTCACTCACTCTTTAATGCATCAATCACAAGGATCTTATCATGTTCATAGGAGGAACACCCTTCTCCTAATCATAACATGGTCATTACACTTCCTTTTATTAAGAGCTCATCATGTAAGGCCATACATAGGCATATTACAAAATACTCAAAAGTCATTTAAGCACTCATATTTCAATGCACAGAGACTTGAGTTAATTGATTCAACAAAGATCTTTATTAGTTAGACCTAGTGCCATGAAGGTAATACTCAACCATACCATGCTTAGTGGTGTCCATGTAGGAATATCCTTCTCCTCAACACCCTTATATGTATCATGAGTTCATACCCAAGCAATTGCAAAGGTCATCTTTACTGTAACATGAGAATTTCTCAACTTTTAAACCAAGGCATGCTCATGTTTTCTTCCTAGTGAAATCCAAATGGTAATCCACACCAAGCACATCACAACAAATAGGAAGCCATTTCACAAAATTTCAAATTCTAACATAGTACTCACCTTCACAGTAAGCATCGTTTAGGAACAACAATACAAATCATAGGCACACACATGAACACTTAGGTAAACATGCTTTCACTTTTCAAAAATGATCGTACAATCATGCTTTTCAAACCATAAAAGTCACTTATTTTCCAAGAGTTTCCACATATTTCATTTTAAAGAGGCTCAATTACTCATAATAAGGCTAAACCTTACATATCAAAAGTGACTAAACCCATGTTTCTTACCTTATCTCATGAAGT
Organism: Solanum sitiens; assembly: GCA_016801875.1. Lineage (NCBI taxonomy): Eukaryota > Viridiplantae > Streptophyta > Magnoliopsida > Solanales > Solanaceae > Solanum > Solanum sitiens. The sequence continues at coordinate 72,979 of JABWTJ010000903.1, forward strand.
CAAATTCACAATTTGCATGATAAGATGCACAATACACATGAGAAAACATGGATTTTATCAAAATTTCCATTCATGCACTTTGTAATCTTAAAAATACTTTTATGGTGATGTCAATCAATACATACCAAACATATAAAGTTCATGCAATTCATACTTTATGCAAGACTCTATTCATGAACAATCTCATCAAGACTTCATTAAATTCAAGTTCAAGAAAATATAGAAGGACAAGGTAGAAAATATCTACAACCTTACTACTCCATCACCATCACCCACTTAGAGTAAACCCAATTAAGAGCAACTTAACCCAACCTAAAGAGGATCTAAACTTAACAACCTTCATTTTTTTTCATCACTTAAAAGTGATTACCACTTTAGAAGGAATTACAGTAAGTCAATGAAGGTATTATAAACTTTTTCACCTAGGTAATTTATCCCCAATAATCAAGTTAGGTCATACCATTCAACCATATAAGGTTTTCATACAAAACAATAGACACCAGGTCATACAACATTAGGGAAAACAACAAGGAGACTTAGCCATAAAAGTTCTTCTCTTTCCTTGAACATTACGGTAAGATGACTTCTAGGTCACTAAGACTCACATCATCAATTTACCAAGACAAGCATACTATCCTCACACCTAGGATCAAGTATATACAAAGGACTCCAATCCATACTAGGCAACTAGAAAGAACCACACATATGCATGGGCAACATTTAAACCTTTAAAACATATATAAAGCAACATTGAACTATCAACATGCATATATTAAAAGGGCAGCATGCTTCTTTACCATGTAACATATTCCTCAAGCATTTTAAGCTCAAATCATATCATTAGGTTACTATCATGCAAAACCATATAATAACACATCATTCCAAAAGAAACTCATTTCAACCATAATAACTTCTAACATGCTTTAATCATATCATGACATACATTTCTCAACATAACATGCTATTTCACATAAGTCACATACATAGCCATAAATGGCATCACATCATAAAAACATGCCAAGATTCACCTTCACACATACTCATCAAACCATAAAACAAAGTTAAGCATTAACTCACCTTTTCTCGCTCAAGAATAAATATCCAATGTCATCCAAGCAATCACATCTAAAAGACCACCAAACAAGAAAACATAAGAGAGAGATCTTATACAGTTAAGTTCTATGGCACGATATGAGAATGATGAAGAAGGGAAAATCTAGCGTCTTATAGCCTCTCATATCATTTGATGATGTCGCGACTCACCACCAATGAACACGAGACTCTACTAGACGTGGCAATACGAGACTTTTGGAACCTAAAACAACTTTATAAACCTCATGCTCTGATACCACGTTTGTCACATCCGGGGAGTACCCCCTAGAAGTAACATGACGTACTTGACCTCTCAGAGGTCTTATACAAGCCCATAGTTATCATTCATCGCATTGACATAGTAAATTTAGCGGAAAATTTAAAACTTTTCATAGCATATCATATTCTAGAAACTTTACATCATATAAATATAAAATATCATATTAGATACTTAGACCTTAAGTCTCTTTGCCATCTTAGACTCAAACAACATTAAAATACCTTAGGGACACGACCCTTAAAACATAAACATAAGTACAAACTTATACACTTTACAGTAACTTAAACATTAGGACATCCTTGGACTTAAGGATTCCTTTCCTTGAGCTTGGGAATCACCTATCAAGCTCTTTAATCATATAGTCATCCTTTAAGCATAAATAACCTACACTTTGTGTAAAAAGTAGAGAAAAATGGAGTTAACACAAGAATGTACTAAGTATGACAACCATGCAAAAACATGCATTTAAAAGGGACATTTCCTTTCAAATCATACTTCGTGACATTTTGAGTAAATCTTCATAAAACCTTTGAACAATAGCATTAATATAATTCACATACTTCATAAAACATAATCAAAGACCAAACATTACATAAAATCACATATAGAATTTAAGCCATAATTGAGGTCACTTTACTGTGAACTCTTTTACCTTAACAGTGAACTATCTTTTCTTTTATTCATTAACCTTCCAAGTAACCCTCTAATGATACTAGGTGCAATGCATCACCTTAAGGCCACAAGGAAACATACATATCATCTACACAAGGAAACACATACCATCATAGAAGTATAGCCCATTGCAAGACACATTCAAGTCAAGAATATAGGACATTACATAAGCTACATCAACTTACACATACTTTTACTTCTTTTCATATTCATCATTCTAAGACCTTTTTCATGACCCCAATCTTAGTCTACTAGTGCAATGTACATGCGAAGCCCCATAACCACACATACTTAGTAAACTCTTCATGAGACCACAAACCTTAACATACAATTCATACATCCTAGTAACAAGTAAAGACAACTTCATTGCTGTCAATACAAGACCTTCATATATAGTCATTTAGACCAACATAGTGCATATAAGGATACGATCACATCATATAGATTCATACCATGCACATCTTCATAACAAGTAGACAATTACTACTATATCATGTATAAATACATAATCATAACCATACACATTAGGTCACCTTCCTATGACTTCCTAAGGAGATACTTGTGCAATGTCTAGATGGGTTCATTACTTCCACCATTACTAAGTAACCTCCCTTAAGTTATCCTAGTTAGGATCCTAGTTCTTTACTTCGATTGTCCATTTTACTTTAGGGAAACTATAGCCTTAACCGACACTAAGACCATGGGTGCTAAACATGAAATTTGGTGTTGTAGAGCCTTACACAAATGGAAGGTGTTTCTACCTAGACAAGGTAGAACATTGACATATATCCTAGAATCCTAAGTGAATTCACTTTGCTAAATCCTATGTGGCAAGCATAGTTTATGGAACTAAGAGATAGGTAGTTCCCTCTACATGCCATTGGGAAATTGGGGCCTCATCTCATGAGAAAACATGGGTGAACCTTCCTCAAAGGGAAGTCAACACTTCATGTGGGTCCATAGGTGAACATTCCTCTAGGGGAAGTCAACACTCTATAAGGGACCAATGGTCAATCTTCCTCCAAGGTAAGTCAACACCTCTCAATGTCAAGTTCACTCGGTGCTAAGCTAAGTTCCCTTTATTGAAAAGCCTTTAATTACATTTTTCATAAAACATTGGCTTAAGATATTCATTCCTCATATGATTATAGCATATTCAAGCACCTATCTAGTTTTAGAGTATTCTTGGGCACCCCTCTCAAGAACCCTCTATTTACTAGATCATCATTCATGTGTGTGTGTACATATATGTGAGAAAACCTTTAACATAACACATAATTATCACACATGTCCATATATCAATGCATACGTCTATAGGTATAACTATGTGAGCAATCCTTTCATATAAACCCACAAAAACACTATGCACATTCATACTTCCTTATACACATAAGCTTAACATGCATAGTAATAGACACTAGTGAATATGAAAACTACCTTTCATTTAGACACAATGAACCTTTACTACCTTTAAGCATGCATGAAGTGTGAGTGTGTGTACATTGGTCAACATGATCACATAATGGCCATCAAAAACTCATTGAGGCAGCCACCCTCTTAGACCACATTACACTTTCAAGTATAGACCACACAACACAATGTAGCATAGGAGACAAGACAATCTTTATATTATACTTTAAGGCTCCTAACAATAGCTATTCACACATTCACATAGGGTTACATGGCTAGGGGTCATCAGTTATAATTCATTAATGACAGCACCTACACATGATATTACATAACCCTTTACATGCTCATAACAATAGTAACATAACCTAGATTCACAATTCAAGTAGAAGACTAGACACAAGTTACACATAAAGTGATCATGATAACCACTCATTCATATACTCATCAATTTGCTTCAAGGCGATGGTCAACACATATATAATGACAATAAAAAAAACACCGCCACCATAAGTGGACCATAACACACATTGCCATACAAGGCTTCATCAACATTACTATAGAGAAATAAAGAAGTAGAAGAGTAGAGCAATTCTAACCAATCCTTTAGCATTTGGTCATCATTGACCATTACTACTCGTTCATCAATAATTCAAGTATAGGACAGTAGCTAGAGTACCATAATCATAAAAGAAACCATGTACAATTCTCTACAAGATCATAGTACAATCTAATACAATACATCACATATATACTAGAAAGTAGAAGAACATAGATATTTAACCCAATTCGCTTGCATTGATCATCAATAACAATTTATCATCAATTCACATGTAGGGAAGTAGCTAAAGAGATCATTACTCAAACGAAATCATGCTTTATCTACCCTAACATTTAAATCATGTCACATACATTACAATAGTCACTTTATAGGCTAGAAGAATCTAAATCAATCTTTACCAATTCCGTTGTTATCTATTCATATTAGATCAACTATACCTAATTATAATCACATTGTACATATAGGCAGTAGCTAAGGACAATTAACCATAATCTAGCCATATTGCCACCATCCCAACATCATGATCACAAGTTACTACTTGATAGGCTAGAAGAAACTACATCAATTCAAGCCAATTCTTCTTTACTTTGATCATACGAAATTCCTATCCATAATTCAGTCATGATGTTAATCTAAAACAGTAGCTATAATCATCATCACTTATTCGAATTCAACATTAAATCATAAAAAGGGCAATGTTACAGTGAATCATGGAAATCTAAGCTAAGCATGTTCAAATCATCATACATTGATTCACATGGATACTTCATCATCAATTCATAATCAATTAATGTATATAACAGTATGTATAAGCAATTCAACGTAAGATAATCACATTTTAACCATTCGTAAGCCATGATCACAAAGCCCATGCAAGGACTAAATCGATTTAGGGAAGGAACATGGGTTCATCATGTAATTGGATTAAAATGACGTTAAAACAAATATATTTACTTCAATTTATCATGATTTAGTCATTAAAAACATTTTTAGAAAGAACCCATGGCTAGATTGAAGAAGAAGAACATTGATCATAAAATCTCTTTTGAAACTTTGAGATTAACTCTCTAGATGGAAGGATAACTAGAGATGAAGGATCACCATACCTTTATCTAGTTGAAAACCTTTAAAACATGGTGAAGAACCCATTATAATCAAATCTACAAGCTGTTCTTGAGCTTCAACAACAATGGAGGTTTCTAATGAGAATTTGTTTTGGAGGGAAGGTTCAATTTCGTGAGAAGGGATTGGGAATGGGTTGTTCACGTGTTTGATCCCTTAAATTCACACAAAAATAGGTAAATTAATTAATTAGAGTCAGTTTATGACGTGGGATGAATTTCCCATTCACCCGTTAAATAAAACAATTCGCAATATAGTGTTGCAGGTCACCATCGACGAACCACAATCGACTGGCCGTTGGTCAATCGACTGGCCGTCTGTGGCTTCCGTCAATTGGACCTTGGACTGTTTTTGGGTTGAGACTTGCCCAGGCTAAGTTTAAATCGATGAGACCTCACCTACAGGCCTCTGGTAAACCAACAAGCCATCGTTTGGTTCAGTCGATTGACACTGCCAAGGCAGTGTCTCGACCAGCCTTGGGTCCTTTTTGTGGGCTCTTTTTCGGGGCCCTTTAGAAGTTGTACGCGGACGTTTCCAACTTAAATATAACCCTTAACAAGTTTTAGACCTCCCACATAAGTTTCACCCAAAACAAATACTCACAACTCGTCCAAATATGCAAGTCCCCATAAAGACACACACATGCATGTCTCAAGGCTATCTTTCGAACGTCTTAGGCGTTCTTGGACGTTTGACCTCCAAACTTCTCGAAACATCATATATTACCATTAAAAATCATTATAATCATTTTAAGACTTAATAAGCTCATTTCATGCAATTATAACCACATATAGACATATGAGGCACATAGGTGACTAATCGTCGAATGTCTTGGTCGTCTCTTGACGTTTCACTTCCAAATCACCTCAAACTTTACAAACTGACTCTAAACCATATTATAAGCCATTTTAGGACCTTATAAAATTAATACAAATATGTTAGGCTCTAGACACCCTAATGCATTTTGGGGGTCTTACAATATAAGATAGTGCATGCTATGGGAGTGATTTCTAGGGAGAAGGTAGAGTTAGTTTCGTACCAATTGAAAGACATTGATCAATTTTTGTTCAAACAATGGAAGGATAGTGTCCGATTGAATAGGGACCCTTAGAGTGGGAAGAGTTTAAGGAAGCATTCTTAGAAGGACACTTTCCCTGTGAGAAGAGGAAGGTTAAGATTGAGGAATTTATAAACCTTAGGCAAGGTAACATGAGTGTTGAAGAGTATTACTTAAAGTTTATCCTATTGTCTAAGTATGCTCCATCCTTGGTGTCTAACCCAAGGGATGAGACGAGTAGGTTCTTGACAGGTGTTTTGGATATTATGAAGAAAGAGTGTCGTATGACCATGCTCCATGGTGACATGACTCTTTCTAGGATTATGGTGTATGCTCAAACCATTTAAGATTTTATAATTTAGAGGAGAAGTAGAGATGCTAAGTGGGGAAGAACTGATGATCAAGTTCAACCTAAGTTTAAGAAGAGGGCTCCAAATCAAGATGGTTCTAGTGCTCCTAAGGCTAACTATGATAGAGGTGGTGGTTCCCAAGTGTTTAAGACTACTTGTGCTACTTGTTGGAAGAAGCACTTTGGGAAGTGTCTAGCCGGTACTAGTGGGTGCTTTGGCTATGGGAAGGATGATCACAAGGTGATAGATTGTCCTACTATAGCGGCTAGAGGAAGAGAGGCCGTGCAAGTTCCTCCTACTGCTCCGAATGGCGGTGCACCAAAGAGGAATCACTTCTATGCTCTCTAAGCCAAAGGAACAAAACTGGATGATGATGATGATGATGCTGGTAAGTTATAGTTTTATCTCTTTACTTGTTATAGGTACCTTCTAAGTGGGGGAGTATGGTGAGAGATAGAATACCATAGTAGCATGTTGCATTGTGTTTAGGAGTCTTGTCAAAATTGAGTTTCATTGATTCCTTGCATTGTGCATTTTACAAAGTTATGTTTAGGTGGTAAATTGAGTTCATATGGTTTTGTCTCTCATATTGTCATGCTTTTATCACAAATTGCTTAAGAGTTGCATTTTTGGGAATTTGAGCATGTTTCACTGTAAAGAATTTGGTGTTCACTATAAAGATTTTGAAAATTTGACTAAATTGTTATTTCATGAAAAATGGTTATAATGTGTAGATAAATTATGTATATGAGTATGATAATATATGGAGAAGGAAGTTCCTCTTATATGTAATGAAAGATGTGAGTCTTATTGCATGATGAGTTGCAGATGTAGTTCCTAGCTTCTTGTTGTGTTTTGAGTCTCTTTGATATGTGGAGTTGATGTTCTTCCTATATATCTGCATTAAATTTGATGTGGTATGGTTATGAGTAGGAGTTACAAACGAGCGAGTCGAGTCGAACATGAGTCGATCAAAAAACGAGTTAAATAAAAATGGGTAAGTTACCCGACTCGACTCATATTTTAAATGGGTAAAATGAGTTTACCCAATGGATAATATGGGTAACCATATTACCCATATTTATTAGAGATATTGTTAAAAATTTTAGAAATAAAATACAAAAAAAATTATCACTTAACTCCACCCCTACCAGCCCTCCCCCCCACCCCCACCTCCCATTAAAATGTAAAAAATAAAAATTGCGCCCAACTCCTACCGCACCCCCTACCCCCCCACACTCCATCCCAAAAAAAATTAACAACATTTTAATGAAAAATCATTTTTTTAAAAATTAATTTTAAATTAATTTTTATGTTTTTACCACCCCACCCCTACCAGCCCCCCCCCCCCTACTAGCCCCACCCCCTCCCCTCCCCACCCCCATCCAAAAAAAAATTCATAAAAAATTTCATTAATTTGTTTTTAAAAAAAAATTCCACACCGTCCTACCCTCTACCACCCCCAACACCCAATTCCCCAAAAAAGTAACGGAATTTTTTTTTTGTTCATTAATATTTTAATTTTTTTTAAAAAAATTTATCATCCAACCCCCAAGAAACCCCCCTCCTCCATCCCCCTTATCACCTACCAGACCCTCCCACCCTCTTACCCAAACCAGCCCCTCTCCCCCCTCCCCCCTCCCTATCCCAAATTAAATGTAATTTTTTTTATATATATTTGTTTTAAAAATAATTTCTTACTACCCAACTCTTCATCACTTTTTTTTTGCTTTTACCCATTTTATCCATTTAACTACTCATTTTTAATTGGGTAATATGAGTATTACTCGGTTTTTACACATTTTCAAATGAGTTAATTTAATATGAGTAATATGAATAGATACTCATATAATTTACCCATTTTGACACCTATAGTTATGAGCTACTATTCTTTGAGTATTAACTCTTAAAAATGTTTAAAGTGTGGCAAGTGTCATTCGAGGACGAATGTTGTCCAAGTGGGTGAGTTTGTAACGTCCCTTAAAATGAGTAAGGTGAAACTAGAGCCTAACATGTGTGTAATGATGGTTTAAATTCTTAAAATGTTTAATAATGGTGTTTAGAGGCAGTATATAAAGTTTGAAAGTGTTTGTAGGTCAAACATCCAAGACGTCCGGAAACTAGTTGAAGTTGAACTAGTGTGTCGTAATGTTATGTAGTTAAGTTTTGGGGGATGGTTTGAGGGTGAAATTGAGTACGATGGTTTCTACGTGTAGACTGACATGTGAAGGGTCAAAATATCCGAGAATGATGCCCCGGGGACAAGACAAAAGGTCACCGAGGAGGACCCAAACATGACCAATGCAAGCTGCCGCGCCAACCAAGATGTTGTAGTGGCTGCGCGTCGCGCAACTGGCAATGCATGGGAAAAAATCTTGACCTGCGACGCGGTGCTGTCACGAACCATTTTGTCGCGAAATTTTCTAGAACCAAGATTTGAAATTGCCTCTGCGACACGCAGTAAACTCCAGTATTGGTCACGTCGTTTTTAAGTCAAATTTGAGTACGTTAAATTATCCAATAAGTGCAGGGATTTTTTGGGTAATTTGGCGATGACTTATTGACGGTGATTGAGTCTTTTTAAACCCCTAAACTCACCAATCAAAGCTAAACCCTCAACTAAATACAAAACATCTCCATTCTTCCCTCCAAAACCTCAATTATTGAAGCTTGGGAGCTCTAAAGAAGAAGACTATTTTCTCTAGTTTTTCTCCATCAATCTTGTTTTTTTTTTTTTATCACAATCAAGGTATGGTGCTTCATCCTTGAATCCTCTTTTATTCAAGGATCAAATTCCAAATGGTTTCAAAGATGATCAAAACATGAATTCTCCTATTTTCAACTTCTAGCCATGGGTTCTTGAATGAAACAATTTGAAACAATGTTTTACGATATAATTGATGTTAATTGAAGGATTTTAGATTAAAATTCTTATGAACCCATGCAAATCATGAACTCCTATTTTGGCTCTAATATGGGTGATTTGATCATGACTTAATAGTATTGTATTCTTATGTAGATTGTTATGGGTTATTGATATATATATAAGTTATGTTAGTATTGTTTATACGCTGCCTAATTGGATGATTTTCATATAGTATATTGATAGATCAATCGTATAGTTTTGTTATTGGATTGAATTGGTGACTATGACTTTTGGTAAGAGCCTTGGTGTATTGGATTGGTTGAATTGACTATGGATTGGAGTTGTTAATATTGGATTGGTGGTATGTTGACCTAACCCTTACTATATTGTGTAGTATAGGTATTGCAATTATGATGTTTGGTATGATCCACTTATTGTGGCGGTGACTATATGTTATGCTTATAAATAATGTGGCCTCGTCGACATTACTTTATGAATTGTATTGACCATGGCCTTGTTGATATTACTTTATGTAGTATGCTATTGTCATGTTATATATATTTGATATGTGATCATTGTGAAGGTCTACATGAGTTATGTACATCCGTGAAGTCAAGTATGTGTTCTTCTAATTGGATGTGATCATGATAGGCTATAGTGATGCCTTATATGTTTATAATTGATGTTGAAGTATGAATCTTCCTAGTTGATGATATGAACCTTATGATGAGTTATGTTAATAATGCTATCGATGTGTGTAGGGTGACTAGCAAGTATACTTAGTTGTCCCTATGTGCTTCATGAATGAACTGATATATGTGATAATGTAAAGAGTGTGTGTGTCTTGTTAGGTAGACTATGTCCCTCCACTTGATGCATGATAAGTATATGAATATGAACATCTTGACTTAGTAGGCTTATGCACCTTCGTCTTGTATGTGTATGGATGAATGTAGAAAGAAAGTCTAGGATCGGTAGAACTAAGATGATGCCCTTTTAAGCATGACTAATATGTGGAATCTTCTATATAGAAAGAGGGTTAAGAATGAGCTATCCTTATACACCATTGAGTGGCAGCCCTAGTGGACCCATCTTTTGTAGGTGCATTATTACTCGGTAATGACTAAGAGATGGTACCTTTTCATGTGCCCCTTTTTATTGAACTTACTCTATGAGAACAAAGGCTAGCACCGAGTGAATATGTTATGGGTTGTAGCTCTACTTGAGAAGGAGACTATAGTGCAATGTAACTCTACTTGAGGAGAAGACTAGAGTCAATAAAAGACCTTGCTATTCCTTAACCATGTGTCTACACAGGTTGTGTCCTAGTTCTACCCTTGGAAAGTAGAACACCCTCCATCGGAGTAAGGTAGACTCCGGATTCCATGTCTAGATAGTATGATCTATGTCGGTTATTGCCTATTCTCATCATGTGGATACATTCTAGTATTTGATAAGTTCTACAACGTTTAGGTAGTGTAATTGGATGGTATCTAAACATGGCACGAGTAGGCTTTGATGGTGCTAGAGTGTAGGTTCCCTAGGTATTTCTAAGAGCCTTATGTAAAGTCCTTAATGAATGAAATGTCTCCTAATTGATGTAAGGAATGATTATGACTTAAGATAATGTATGTTGACTTGAATGTCCTCTATCTATGGTAGGTTTGAGGGTTTCTTAGGTAAGCTTGAAAAGGGTGTATGTGAGGTCTCTTCTTGTCCTACTTAGGTGAATCTTGGAGTAACCTTAGGTTGTGAGTAAATGAATTATAAATGGAACAACCTTATCTTAGGTAGTCTTAAGGATTGTTTAGGTAGGCTTAAAGAGGGTGTATGGGCGGTCTCTTCATGTCTTACTTAAGTAAGTCTTAGGATAACCTTTGGTGGGAGGTGTATACGTTTATATGGTTTGAAGTGATGTTGATGATATATTGTGGAATGTGAATTATATGTATATATGTTGACTTGTAAGTGACTTTTATATTTGTCTTATGAAGTTTTCTTTAAAAGAGTATGCTTCATACAAATGTATGTTTAGCATGATTTTATTGCATATCACATACTTAGTACATACAATGTGCTAATTCTGTATGTACTTAGTACATACAATGTGCTAATTCTACATGTTTTTTACTTCTAAAGGTGTAGGTGGCGTTTGAGAAGAGTTGGTTGAGGTGAAGCTTGGATACTAGCACTCATTCAAGCAAAAGTTGTGGTATGTCCTTAATTGATTTGAGGACATTAATATGCTTAGATTTTCTAGTTAAAGACATTGTAGTAGACTCTGTTAATTTGTATTCGATTGTGGAATGGGCTGTGACCTAAAGATGTTCATCAGTCTAAACTGTCTACTTCAAGACTTATCGTTTCTATCGTTTTCTATAAATGAGATTTTTAGATATGTTGTGAAAAGTTTTAATTTTGCAAACCTTTTCATATATTTTATGCAATAAACGATGTCTAAGGGCTTGTACGAGACCTCCGAGAGGTCGAGTACGCCGTGTATCGACCCAAGAGTGCCATAACTTCTAAAATGTACTTACAGGTTGTTACACAAAAGTACCTCTTGAGATGAGTAATCCTCGTTAGTAGAGAATGAGTTACTTAGTAGCAATCTCCTTATCCCTTAATTGTAAGCCCCCGTAGGTGTTGCTATTGGATAATCCATGTAAAGGCTAAAGACTATGACCCTACCTTAGGATAGTTGGGATCCCTCATCCGGTAAGGGTTAATACCGAGATTCCATGTCTAGCCCTCATGGTCAATATCGGTTAAAGCTAGAACCCACAAATGAATGTTATGAACTAAGTCTTCTTATGGGTGTACTACTTCAGGTAGATTGTTGAATGGGACACTATCTATCCATTGCATAAGTATGATAAAATGAAGCATGATGACTATATGTCTAAGGTTAATGAAGTAATGTGAATTTATGTCTAATGTTTACGAAGTATTTTGATTCTATGCCTAATGTTCATGAAGTATGAAGGTCTTATGTCTAATGTTAAGGAAGCATGTTGATATGATGTCTTGTATGATGAAAGTTATGTGAATGAAGTTATGGAGGTGATGTGCCTAGCCTAGGGTGATTCCTAAGGAGCACTTAGTGGAATTAGCAGTATGGGATGATACTTTCACAGTGCACTAAGTGTAACTTGGGGTTTTTCTTGGAGGATGGCTTTTATGTGATGTTCCTAAATGTATGTGTGTTCTTCTAGTTCATAGTAATGATGTTGACTTGTTAAATGAAATGAAGTATGATTGTCCTTGGTATTCTTAAGGATCAGTGTGTAGTGAAGAGATTGTATGGGCGATCTCTTCGTGTCTTACCTATGTGAATCTTAGGATAACTTGGGATTGGAAGAGTTATGTGTTTAGTGGGTTTACTATAAGTATGTCTTTATGTGAGAAATATGGATGTTTTACCTTATTTGTTAAATGATGGTTATATGATGTTTTGAGAGATTGGTTCATGGAGGTTTTATCAAAATAGCACGACTTTTATGTTTCAACTAAATTATCCCTTTTGCATGATTTTTCATAATTCCATACTTAGTACAATGTTTGTACTAACCCCATACTTTTCTATACTCTATAAGTACAGGTTGAAGGCAAGTGATGGTTCCTAGAATGCTAAGCTTTGGAAGTTGACTCTCAAGATTTTGTATGTCATCATATAATCGAGGACATAGTATTTGTTTCATTAGTTTCTTCTTTAATATTTGTATAAGACTATTTATGTATTTCTTTTAATATAAAAGGCCGTGTCCCTAAGATATTTAAGATATGTCTTTTTAACTTGTGACGATGAGACTCGTTTCTTTTGCTTTCATAAAAGTAGTTTCTTATTTATTAGTCTTATGAAATGTTTTAATTCCGCACTACTTTTCATACATTATGTAATGAATGATAGCTAAGAGACTTGTGCAAGACCTCCGTGAGGTCAAGTACGCCGTGTGACGACTCAAGAGTGGTCCTTTCTCCTAGGGTGTACTTGCGGGTCGTAACAATGAAAGTGCAAGATCTGGTACTTAAGCAAACCACTAATGGGAGAATTGGTGTGAACGCAAACAAGTAAACCATTCCAGTTAAAAAGGGTTGTATTTTTTGCATAAAACAAGAAACTTTCTTGTTAGACGCAAAAAAATTGGCTTCAATCTTCAAGCCTTTACACTCGTGTTGGATCTTCACAAAGTATGTTTTAATCACCCTATCCATTATTTCATCATTGGTAAGTAATTAAAAGTGTGTTTGAAATTAATTTATTTGGGGAAAAATGAACTTTGTTGAAATGGAAGATATTTTTAGTCGTTTGTTTATGGGGTGTATTTTTTGTTTTGGGTTTCTAATATTTTCTTGTTTTGATGGAGAATAGGGTCAAAATTGTGTGAACATCATCAACTTACTTATTTCCCCATACCTATTCGATAAAAATTCTCATTCAATATTGAATTTCAGTAGAAGAAGACTTCACGAATGCGATCCTCTTGGTGCGAACGTGGATGATGTGATACTAGATTCTACATGAATGTGCCCCTCTGTCCGTGAGTGTGGAACTCTATGGAAAATTAACTTATCTTGGCCCCCATTTTGATGATTTTTTCTAGTCAAAATATTACAGTGTTTCAAGTGTCTTCAAGAACTTTTAACATATTGGCTTTATTTGTATGTACTTTGTACTTAAATAGTGTCTGAAAAAGAACAAAATGTACAAGAAATATCTCTAGAAATTATGGAAAATGAGTTCTATGGTGAGAGTAGGTTCCTATACATGAAATGTGACAAAAAATATGATTACTACTTGTGTCTGGCGGTAAAATAAGAAGGTATATTCATGGATATGCTCGAGGATGGGATGCGAAAATACTTTTTCTAGATAATTGTTAGTGGATGGATATTCTTTGCCGCTAAAGCTATGAATGCTGATAATAGTTTAGTGGCGGGTATTTATGCCAAGGCCCTTGAGACAGGCTTTGGTTGAGAGAAGGTTACCCGAGTCTTAGGTGTTCAAGTTAACATTAGTCTTTGTATAATTAAGGCATTGTATGGACTCTAAGGTAGTGATAATTAGGGTTTTAGAAACAGGTACAAAGAGTTGGTAAAGTTAATGGCTTATTCATAAGTTTTATGGTTGTGAGCCTTCTGAGTAGTTTATATCAAACTGTGGGATTTATTCTCGTGAGTTCTCTACTTAGATTTTGTCTATGTTGTTTATCATATGTGCTCGGATCATCCTTTCTACTTATTACACTAACGTAACATCAGATAGGGTTGTGTTGATTGTTGCTATTATGGATTAAATGGGGGTTGATGTATGGAGATTAATTGTTAAACTTATTGTTGATTTGACTCATGGGAGAGCCAAGAGTATTCTATTACTATCTCTCATTACCTAGTTGTGCTACCATGATTGGGTGGTAAATTCCTCCACACAAGGAGAACAAGCCGAGAAAAGAATCCATCCTTTAAGGAAATTGATGTGGGAGAGAAAAGTAAAAAAAGTAAGATAGATGTATCTGACCTTGAGTTTGGAAGGTTCACTAAGACAGAGTTAATATCTAGTGCTCCACATCTGCCGGGCCACTTCGTATGGAACTGCCATCATGAGGCATCTTTCCTCCCATATACAAAATTTTAACGAGGTGACGTCGAGCATTCCTTCTAGCTCATTTGGAGCCACCACTATTAATGATGTTCCTTCACTTACTATTCCTTTTTTATTTGATGTACATATGGTGATGTCCGTTAGGCTTGCGCAATTGAGTGAGAGGCAGTGCAAGATAGAGTAGAGAAAAAGGAAATTCCACGAGCATGAGTGGATTAAGAGCAAGTTCTTGAGCAAGATGATGGGAAAGCTTAGGACCTTATGTGGAATTAGTGCTTTGAATGAGGATGATCTCACATAATCTACCGGCTAGATTTCTTAGTGAGTTAATTTAGGAAGCCCCTCTAATTCTCTTTTCACATGTTAACTATGAGGATACAATCTCATTTAAAGTTGGGGGCCTCCCTTGTAGTCTTTTTGTGATTTTTTTCCAGATTTTGATTGTGCAATTGTCATGTGTACTATTATTTCCTTGTTTTTGATTTATTTCCCATTGCTGGGTTCTGATAGTATGCATGATTTCTGTAATATTGAGTTGGATTGGTCGAACTTAGTGTTTAATTTTAGTTTATAACTTTTTTTTTCTGTTTTAAGAAATATATATATGGATTGATGATGCCCAATGATGGTAGAGTGGATACATTATAAAGGATAAATCATTGATTAATTGAATGGTGTTGGATGTGGCGAAGTCTGAGTAGCCAATCCTAGATAGATGAATGAGGTTTCCCGATGATATATTGTTTGAAAAATTTCTTAAGCACAAAATCATCATATTTTTGAGAGGTTGTGTCTTTATTGATACTAAGAATACAGTTGTGCATGTGAATGATGTAAATTATACCCATCCATTTTCAAAAGTTTGGCTAATGAATGATTTTGTGAAAACACTCATAACTCATTTTTTGACAATTGATTCATTAGCGGTTTAACTGTTTGATGGAACTTTCACTTTAACAATAATTTGGATTTTGAGCCATTTGAATTAATTTGCATGTCATGTGTTGTGAGTTTTTGTGAATAAATCCTTGTGATCACTTGTATTAACTAGAACATTCCCGGTTAGTCAGGAAATGTTGGTCTTGATTGAGTTTACATGGAGAAATGATTCTAGGGTTTCTTTGACTGTCTTTGAAGTCTACTTAGCCGAAAAATCCAACCTTTGCGCTCAATTTATACTTAGTTATCCACTTTTGAGACTTATCCTTTTTATTGTCAACGACATTACAATCCTTGAGCCTTTATGAAAAGTAGCCCTCTTTTAAACAGTTTTCCTCCTTGAATGTTAGAATTGTGGGAGTTGAGGCTAAAATTCTATGTTGGGTGTGTTAAAGGAAAATCATAGATCGATGCTTACCACATGAGGGTTTGATAAAAAGAAGAAAAAAAGGGAGAGTTTTAAAATGGGGGAAAAGTTTCAAAACAAGATAAAGTTGTCAAAAAAAGAAACAAAGACTTTGAATAAATGTGAGACTTCAATACTCCAAAAATTTGAAAAATGGTTGCACGTGGTACATCTTGTATACAAAATGAGCAAACAATGTGAAGTATGCATAGAATTGAAAAGTGATGAAGAGTGGAAAAGTTGTTGAATGAAAAGTTATTGTGTAGTGTTCAAGGAGGATGTAGTCACTTATACCCAAATGATATATTAAATTTCCCCAAGCCTGAATTACAAGGTTAACAAAGTCCTTTGATATTACCAACCGAATGAAGTTGATCTAATATTGATTTAGAATAGGGGCAAGCCTAATGTGTGACATTCGTATTCATGAGATGTTTTGTTGTTAGTGTTTGCATCATTTACCTTGTCTTGTTGAATACTTTATGAGTTGTTTGGGACATTTTTTTTTTTGAGGTCATGTAAGTTGGTAAAGTGGTGAATTTAATAATTCCAAAACGAGTCAAGTGATCATAACAAAAAACTAATGAAATAAGTGACTTCTTGAGTTTGAGTTTTTGTTATTCAAATATTCTAAATTCTTTAAAGTTTGCTGTGAGAATGTAAGACCTCAAAAATTAAATAGGGTACATTAGAGCTTCACATGAGTTTATTAGTTGAAAACTTGTTTAATTAATCAGAGATAGATTCTAAGGGCTGGTTTGAGTGGTTTTGAGGTCAAACATTAAGGGACGAGCAACACATTCGAAAACTAGTATTTTGCGTGCTAATGTGTTGTTCATGTTTTGGTGTGTCGTTTGGAGTCTAAAATAATTTGAGGTGATTCTAGTATCTATATAGTCGTATGAAGGGTCGAAACTTCCGGGTACAAGTCCCCAAGTACCACCCTAAGGGTCCTTGAGGAGGACCCAAACATTGGCCAAAAAGTTGTCAAAAGAGTCTTGCCCAATGACCCCATATGACGCCTAGTCAATTGGTTGACGCCCCGTAGGAAGGCGGAGGGGACCCACACTTATTCGTGGGTACTTAACCACCAACTTGAGGGGTCTTAGTCACCATCGACGGGTGACCAGGACGGGCCGTCAACCCATCCACCGTCCGTGGATGGTGGCAGTTGTTTGGTCCCCTGTTTCACTGCCATGAATCGGCCAAGCCAAGGGTTGTTTGGTAAATTCCACCCTTTGCTAAATAAATGGGGGGACAATTAGTTTAGGTTATTTAGGGTATTTTAAGGTATATTAAACTCTAAAACCTATAATTAGACTTCATTCTTCAAACTTCAAAACCCTTCCCTCCCAAAAGTTCTCTGAGAACTCCATGGAACCTTGAAGTTAAATTGGATCTAGGATAGAAGATTTTCATTTCATTATTCTTCAATTTCATGGGATTCGTAATAGTACGGTATGGTGATGTAACACCTCAAAAATGACTTAAGTGAAACTAGAGCCTAACACGTGTGTCACAATGTTTTAAAGTCCTAAAATGGTTTATATGAGGTTTATAGACAGTGTCTAAAGTTTGGTGAAGTTTTGAGGTCAAACGTCCAAGAACGTCCATGACGTTAGAAAGGTTTGCCTTGAAACATCCTTGTGTGTCTTAATGTGTTTCGTCAAGTTTTACGTGTTTGTTTTGGATGAAATTGACTTGAGAGGTCCTTATAATATGTACAAACATAATTGGATTGTAAACGTCCGGGAAAAATGCCCCAAGGACCAACCAAGGGTCCTTGAGGATGACCCAACTCAAGAGCCAAAATCTGTCAAAACCAGCCCCAAACGACGGAGGCAATCGACGCCCAGTAGGCCTGTCGACGCCCTGTCAATGAAGGCGTAGGTTGACACTTAGGCTTGGGAGCTTTTTCTCCCATTTGGTCAGTTTCTGACCCAAACCACGGATCAACAGGTTGGTCCGTTGGTTGGGCTATTGGGCATCGATGGTGGCCATTGGTGAGACCTGCAATTTTCTTTAGGGTCTCGACCAACTGGAGGGCACAATGGGGTTTTCACTAGCCTTCCTAAAATTAGTGGTACAGTTTCTTAGGGTTATTTTAGGTATTATAAATACTTTTATAAGTCTAAAACACTTAGATGAATTCATGATTTCAAAATCAAAACACAAAACCCCTAAAGAACTCTCTAGACCACCATTGATGTTTGAAGGGATCTTGGATCTTGGAGGGTGATTTATCCATCAAATCATCTCCATTTTCATGGATTAGCATCAATTAAGGTATGACCTTCATCATTGAATCTCTTTTCTTCAAGGAGCCAATCTTCAAAGTGTTTTTCAAAAACTTCTCAAAAAGATGAATTTCTAAATTGTAATCTAGCAATGGGTTCTTGCATAAACGTTTTTAATAATTGTATTATGATTGAATTGATGTTAATTTTATGATTTTAGACTAAAAACTGTATGAATCCATGCAATTAATGAAACCCTAGTTTTGACTATTTTATGGGTGATTTGATTATGTATCTATGCTATTGAATTCTTGTGTAGTTTGATTAGGGGTATTGAATATGAATGAAGCTAGAATTGTAAGTATGCTATCCTATTTTGATAAATTAATGTTGTATCATCTTTGATTCATTTTATATTGTGATTATTGGGTTGAATTAGTGACTATGGCTATTGGGTAGAGCCTTTCAATATTGAGTTGGTTGAATTAGCTATGGATTAGAGTTGTGAGATTAGATTGGTGGTATGTTGACCTAAATCTCTCTATATTGTGTAGTATAGGTCTTAGATTATGATGATGTTTTGTATGGTGTAATACCTCGAAAATGATTTAGGTGAATCTAGAGCCTAACATGGTTGTCATGAAGTTATAAGGTACTAAAATTGGTTATAATGTGGTAATGAGGCAGTGTCTAAAGTACTAGGTGAATTGGAAGTCAAACGTTAAGGGACGACTAAGACGTTCGACGACTAAGTGACCTATGTGCCTCATATGTGTTTTTATATGTTTATGTATGTTTCATGAGGTTATTAGGTCCATATATGAGTTAAAATGGTGTATATAGTCAGTGTGTCAAGTTTCATGAAGTTTGGAGGTCAAACGTCTAAGAACGTCCATGACATTCGAATGGTTTGCCTTGAAACGACCTTGTGTGTCTTAGCATGTTTCATCAAGTTTCACATGTTTGTTTTGGATGACATTGATATGGGAGATCCAAAACTCGTATACAATCATATTCAGGTTGGAAATGTCCTTGTAAAAGTACCCAAGGACCAACAAAGGGTCCTTGTGGAAGGACCCTTTCCTTGAGACAACACTGTCTTGGACCAGCCCTAAATCACTGAGGAAAACGACGGCTCGTTGGCCAGTGGACGCCCCTTAGTCGTTGGTAGTTGGTCAAGACTTAGCCTAGGGATCTCAATCTCCCAATGGATAGTCTCTCAACCCATCAACAGACAGCCAGGACAGTCCGTTTGTGGACCAGCGGCCCGTCGATGGGCAGTTCGTCTGTGAGGGATTTTCCTGCACAGTTCACTGTAAGTCAAGGGATGAATTGGTAAATTTACCCCATGTCCAAATAAGAGTTTAGGCGGTTACTTAAGGGTATTTTGGGTATTTAAAAATCTATATAAGTCCTAAATACCTAGATGACTTCATTCTTCAATATCAAAACCCAAATTCTATTAGAAATTCTCTAGAACTCCATTGAAGCCAAAACTCAAGGAAGAGCTTGGATTGGAGATTTTAGTGGTGATTATTCATCAATTTCGTGGATTAAAATCATCTAGGTATGCTTTTTTTATCCTTGAAACTCTATTCATCAAGGAGCCCAAAATTCAAAGAGATTTCTAGAGTTTTCTAGAGATGAACTTCTCCAATTTTATTATCTATCCATGAGTTCTTGCATTAAAGGTTTTGAATCATTATATATTGATTATATTGATGTTAATAAGATGATTTTAACATAATTAACCTATGAACCCATGTAGTTCATGAACGCTAGAGTTTGACTACTTTGTGGTTGACTTGATATATTCTTAATGCTTATGAATTCTAGTGTAGTTTTCTTTGGGCTATTGAATGATGTAAGAATTTTATTCAATTGATGTGTAGGCTGTCTTAGATTTAAAAATCTATATTTAATTGACCTATATTCATTGAGTATTATGCTTTTTGTATTGAATTTATGATCATGTCTATGGGTAAGGGCCTATTGGTATTGAATTGGATGATTTAACTAATGATTGAAGTGGAGAGAGTGGATTGGTGGTACGCTGCCCTAATTCTCTTCATTTTATGTAATGTATCTCTTGAATTATGTTGTAATTGGTATGGTCCACTTATGGTGGCGGTGCTATGTGAAGGATGTGGCCTTGTCGGCGTTACTTTATGTATTATGATGATCATAGCCTTGTCGGCAACTACTTGATATACTATGAAGAATTGTGTAGTTGATTTATGTGTAGCATGATCATATCTATATACATATGAGTAATGTGAAAGTGTGTGTTCTTATATTGATATTAGGTGATCATGTTAGACTATGACTATGTCTTTATGTGTGTAGTCTTAGAGTTGATGTATAATTATTCAAACATGGATATATGAGTCTATAATGGTTATATTGATGATGTTATAGTAGTGTACATGATGACTTAAATATGACAATGGTTATTCCTATGTGCTTCTAGAATGATATGCTATATGGGATAAAGTGAAGTCATCGGTGTGTCTTCTGTGGTAGACATGTGTCCCTTACTTGATACATGTATGAATGTGAATATGAGATGTCTTGATTTAGGATGCTAAAGCCTCTTAGTCTTGTATGTATGAATTACATGAGACCTTGAATGTTTCTAAGAGGGTCCTTTATGTGAAAGATTAAACTTAGTGGTAAGGTTAGGAACCTTGAAGTCGAAAGTCGTAATGGTATCCTTCTTGTAATTAATGATGGACTTAAGGTTGGTTGGTTGTAACATCATCATACCATCCTTAGGTAAGTCATTAAGCTATCTTCGTCGCCATTGTAAGGCAGCCCTAGGGGACCTCTTTGGTAGGGTGAATGTGATTGGTTATGAACTAGATATGGAACCTATTCATTTGATCCTTAATGTGAAGTACTCTATGAGAACAAAGGCTAGCACCGAGTGAGTATAGTAAGGGAAGTAGCTCTAGTTAAACAATGAGGCTAGAGAGCACAATATACCCTTCATATTCCTTAACCATGTGCCTACATGGGATGTGTCCAAGTTCTACCAGTGGCAAGTAGAACACCCTCTATTGGAGTAGGTTACCACTCCGGATTCCATGATTTGGTACCATGGTCTATGTCGGTTATTGTCTATTCTCATCATATGGAATACCTACTAGTATTGGAGAAGTTCTATGAAGTTTAGGTTCTGGTATGAGACGCTATCTAGACATTGCACAATACGCTTTGATGATGTTAGTGAGAGTCCCTAGGTCTTCTCCAAGACCATTACTTGAATGTCCTCTATGTGATTAAAGTATCTAAATGAACTAATGAAGTAATGAATTATGATAGGAAGTATGTAAATGGATGAATACCTAATCTAGAGTAAGTCTAAAGATTTCCTAGTTAAAGTTTGAAGGGGGCATAAAGGATGATCCCTTCATGTCGTACCTAGGGAAATCTATAGAATGTCTCTAGTTAGGAAGGTTTGTTGATAAAGTTACATGACCTAATCTTAGGAAGTCATTAAGGATTATTTAGTTAATCTTGAAGTGGGTGTATGGGCGTTCTCTTCTAGAAGTACTTAAGATATCTTTTGATAACCTTAGTTAGGTGAATGTCATATCATATATGTTACATTGTGTTGGGCGTATTGGAAGTGTGTGTATCTCATTATAGGTTGTATTAAGGATCATTTAGGTCTGCCTAGAGAGGGTGTATGGGCGGTCTCTCTTTTTCTTATTTAAGTGAATCTTAGGATAGCTTTTGGTGAGAAGATTGCATGCTAGAAAGTGTCCAATGTGAAGTTAAAGGACTTCACTTTAACAGTTAAGGAATTCACTGTAACAGTGAATAGCTCGTTGTAAAGTGTTCCTTAAAAATGTGATAAATTGCGTAAGTGACTTCTTATGGTTTTCTAAGGTGTTAAATGTTGTTATTATGCTTATATTATGATATTTAAATTAAAAAGAGAATATTTCCATTAAATGTTCGTTTTCATGATTTTATGCATCATGCCATACTTAGTACATGTGTTTGTACTAATTCCATATTTTATCTATCTCTAAAGTGATTCATAGGTGAAGGTGCTATTGGAGGCGAAGGCTTGGATTAGAGGATTGTTTAATAAAGTTTAAGTATGTCCTCATTTGACTCGAGGGCATAGATGTTTTTTATTTCTCATATTAAAGTATTGTAATAGACTTAGTAGTACTATATTTCTATCGTATGGGACGTGTCCCAAGTACATTCGGAAGTCTAAGATTTGATGATATTAGACTTAGTTCCTTTGATTTTATATGAAAGATATTTTGAAAGACTATTAGAATGTTTTGTGAAAAGTTTTAAATCCGCACTACTTTTTATATATGTATATGCGATGAATGATGCGAAAGGGCTTGTATGAGACCTCCGAGAGGTCAAGTACGCAGGTTGCACTCCAAGACTGCCATATCGTCTAGGGTATGCTATAGGGATGTGAAATATGGTCCACTTATGGTGGCGGTGCTTACGTGCTATACTTGTGAAGAATGTGGCCTCGTCGACATTACTTTATGAATTGTGCAACAATGTGGCCTCGTCGGCATTACTTTATGAACTATGTTATTCTTAGGTACTACTTGTCTATGTGATCATTGTGAAGTTTTTGATGACTTATGTGTATATGTGAAGTCAAAGCATGAATTCTCCTAGTTGATGATATGTGTCTCTAGAAGTTGTGATGTGTATTACTTGATGTTGAAGCATGATGATTCTTTCTTGATTATATGAGACTTGTGATGGATTATGTTGATAATTCTATCATAGTGAATAGGGTGACCTATAGTTGACTTAGTGGTGTCTATGTGCTTCTTGACTGATATCGTAAATGTGATAAGGTGAAGTTTTTGTGTGTCTTATTTTGATAGACTTGTGTCCCTAACTTCATACATATAGAATGTGAATATCGATTCTTGACTTAGTATGCTAAAGTTTCTTAGTCTTGTATGCGTGATTTACATGTGACCTTGAACATAGTTAGGAAGGTCATTTGTGTGGAACCTTCAACCTTGATGGAAGGTTATGATATCCTTGAAGTTGAAATCCGTAATGCTATCCTTTTTGTGTGAATGGTGGACTTTAGTTTTATCGGCCGGAACGACATGAAATCATCCTTAGGAAAGTAATTGAGCTATCCTCTTAGCCATTGTCGGTAGCCTTAGTGGACCCTCTTTGGTAAGGTGTATTGTGATTGGGTTATGAACTAGATATGGAACCCCTATATAACCTCCTTTATTTTAAATACTCTATGAGAAAAAAGGCTAGCACCGAGTGAGTATGCTTGGGAAGTTGCTCTAACTAAGATGACATTATAGAATAAAGTAACCTTCGATATTCCTTAACCATGTGCCTACATAGAATGTGTCCTCGTTCTATCATTGGCAAGTAGAACAAGCCTCAATCGGAGTAGGGTTTCATGACTCTGGATTCCATGCATAGCTAGTATGGTTTATGTCGTTTATTGCCAATTCTCATCATATGAGATACATGCTAGTGTCGCATAAATACTATGAAGTTTAGGTAGTGGAATGGGACGCTATCTAGACATTGAACGATTAGGCTTGGAAGATGTTAGTGTGTGAGTCCCTAGGTCTTCTCCAAGACCATTATGTTTATGTACTTAATTGTTTAATGTCTCTTAAATGGAATAATGAAGATAATGAATTTTGTTAAATGTATGTTAATGAATAAGTGCATATCTAGAGTAACTTTAAGGATTGCCTAGTTAAGGTGTAGAGGGGATATATGAATGGTTTGTTCATGTCTTACATAAGGAAGTCATAAGAGTAATTGTAGATAGGAAAGTTAATTGATGAAATAGACATAATCTAAACTAAGGTAGTCTTTAAGATTATTTAGGTACGCTTGGACAGGGTGTATGGGTGGTCTCTTCTTGAATTAGTTAAGTAAGTCTTATTATAACCTTTGGAGGAGAGTGTCATACTATATGCTATTTTGTGTTACATAGGTTACTGTGAATTCACTGTGAATTCACTGTAATGTTACTGTAATTTTAGAAATTGGATATGACTTGGAGTGTGTTCTAAATGGTGATGTTTGGATTTTAAATGTGATTCTTATACTTTTAATATGACATTTAAATAAAAAATAGCATGTTTCTCATAAATGTCCATTTCTCATGATTTTATGCATTATGTCATACTTAGTAAATGTATTGTACTAACTCCATACATTTTATCTATATCTAAAGTTGTAGGTGGAAGGTGAGAGGCGTCTTAAAGCAAAACTTTGAAATTAAGACTCT
This sequence comes from Solanum sitiens, assembly GCA_016801875.1. NCBI lineage: Eukaryota > Viridiplantae > Streptophyta > Magnoliopsida > Solanales > Solanaceae > Solanum > Solanum sitiens. The sequence goes on from JABWTJ010000903.1 coordinate 97,848, forward strand.
TTCAAACAGATTTGGGGTATGTACTCACTTTATTCGAGGACGTTGCTATCTTAGACTTCTTTTAATCAAAGTATTGTAATAGCCATTAGATTTCTATATTTGTATTGTATGGGCCGTGCCCCAAGTATTCTTGAGTTTAAGATTGGCGTATGTTGAGAATTAGTGTTTTCTATCGCTATATATAGAAGATGTTTTAAGATATTATTCGTGCGAAATTTGTTAATTTCGCACTACTTTTCATACATGTATGCAATGAATGATGTCTAAGGGCTTGTACAAGACCTCTGAGAGGTCAAGTACGCTGTATTGCGGTTTGTGAAATGCCCTAACTTCTAGGGTATGCTCTCGGGTCGTAACAAACTTGGTATCCAAGCATAGGTTATGAAGTAGTACTTAGGAATCGAAAATTCTCAAAAAGCCACGTCTACTAGAGTGTTTCTCATTGGTGTGATTCGTGATACATCCTGTCACACCCGGAGAGTACACCCCGGATGAGACGTCGTCGTCGTCCTCTCAGAGGACTCAGACAATCCCTTAGCATTCGTCATAACATGTGATCAGTAAAATTTGTGGAAAAATTAAAACTTTTAACATACTATTGAAGTATACTTAGACTTCATACTTAGCATACATACGGACATACGATAAATCTAGAAATCTGTCTCACATATATAAAACCGTCTAAACAGTGCAATTCTGGGCTTAGCCAATAATAATCATATGCCATATAGGCCTTAATACAAAAGAATCCAAAGAACATTAATGGAAATCTAATATTGTTAAAATCTACTAATGTCTTCATAAATCTGGAAAATGAAAGATAGAATCCCCGAACATGAAGACCTACCAATACTTGGAGAAAGAGTTCCAAGCTTTTTCAAATCGACCTCCTTAAACTTCAATGGCCGGAAACTATAGTTGTAGTAATATAAAGTAATGGGGTTAGTACGCCACATGTACTAAATATGGGTATATGCACATAACACTTAAGGACATGCATGAAAGAGGATCATTTATCATTTCTTTAGGAAAACATGCTAAGTCATATGAAAGTCTTCAATGCACATACTATATAACATCTACAAGTTAAGGATTCCATCAACTTATAGCATGATCATAATCAAGGACATATTATCATAGAGTCATGTGAACATTTCATATTCAATAGATCATATAAACATAACATATAAAGCATTTACCAATGATCCCATCCCCAATCCACAAATGCAATGGTCATGTGAAGCCCCATAACCTCACACAACCAAGTAGATAAGATAGGAGACCATAGGTAAAGCTTTGCTTCATAAAACTTGTAACATAAGTAGTCATCACTTCATATAATAATATAACCCAAAACATATTCATCATAGTGACCATCATCATATAAGAGTAACATCATGTGTCATGAACATCATACCTTTCATGTTATCATATTACATAAGAACAATCTCCTAGGACTTCCTTTAGAGTCAACTTGTGCAATGTCTAGGTAGAGTCCCATACCCCTACCTACACTAAGCAAACTCCTCAAGTCACCCTAGTCAACGTCCATTTACTTGTATTTAATTTTACATGAGGGAACATTAGCCTTAACCGAAATAGACCATGTGAGCTAAACATGGAATCTGGTGTCATAAAACCCCACACCAAAATAAGGTGGTCTACCGGCCAAAGTAGAACCTAACATGACATAGCTTTCTAGGTGGATCCACTAGCTAGTATCCTATGGTGGAAACATAGTTCAAGAACTACGAGATATATTAGAGACCCATATTTCCACATTACATGGCAACCTCAATCTCATGATAGTCATTGTGAACCTACCTTCCAACTAGGGAAGGGACACCTCTCATATCTAGTTCATTAGGGCTTAGCTTAAGTACCTTTCTTGAATAACCTTTATTTGTATTTTATCATAAACTTATCTTAGGTAATATGAGATTAACTCCTTGTATAACATGATCATGAGCTCTTTTAGATTCGATGAGAATCGCCTTTCATCATAACCTTTCGTTTGTGAGATTAACATGGCATAATCATGTTGTGTAAAGCTTACAAGAGAATATAATAACTTGTATTTTAGTATTCTTATCATTATCTCACAAAAAACATGTTCATATCCCAACATATACATATAGCAACATCATACATACTTTCATAACATGGCATCATGACTTATAGGGTTACATAATATTTTAGAGTAATCACAACTTTAGAAGACTTACCTCTTGCTGCCAAGAACCTTATTCAAGAACTTACATTCAACTTACAATATTTAAGACCATACTTAGTGAAATACTCAATAGAATAATCAAAAACAACTCATCAAATCATATACAAGATCAATGCATAATGTAGTATAAGGGAAAGGGTCATTTAAGAGTTCATTCTAGTCTAAATTCCCAATCAATTGATAATGCACATGCTTCACACAAAAATCCATCCTTACAAGTCAAAGAATCAAAAATACATGCATAATTAACCATAGAAAACAAATGAGTTTCATAAAAAATCATAAATATGGAATTATGAAGAAAACCTGTTTTGTAGAGTAAAAACCATAGTATTTGAAGTTTTTGAAAACTTATCTTGAAACGACCTCTTGGGGAAAGGAATCCCAAGAGTGAAAAACCCATACCTTATAGATGAAGAATCCACAAAATCTGATTGGAAGCTTCGAAACCTTCGTCTTCTTCTTTAAGCTTTTCTTGTTCTTCAATGGAGTTTGGAAAAGAGAGTGTTCTTGAGAGATTGAGAGAAATTTCATTTGATCTGATTTGGGACGTGTAAAAGTGGTATAAAACTGACCTAATATATATATATATATATTAGTCCTATGAATTACCCAAAAGACCCTCCACTTAAATGGGTCTTTTTAATAAGTTAAATTACCAAAAATATGACTTTAACAATTCTGGGAAGTAGCTGCGCGTCGTGGGGCCAATTCTCATCATTTTTATTTAATTTTGAGTTTAGGCAGTGAGGTGAGTGTCAGCCTCGCGTCGCGAGTCTGCCTCTCAAATCTTGAGGCAGTGAACTGCGTGGCACGCTCGCGTCGCACGCTTTGCGTCCAGTTCTGCATTCTTGCAGGCTACCAGGCAGCCTTCCCACCCATGTTTGGGTCCTCTCCAAGGACCCTTCGGGTGGTCTTTGGGGTGTCGCTACCGGACTTTTGGACCCTTTGTACTACATACTACCTATACAAGGTCTCATTACAAGTTCTGGAGTTCATTTGACACCTCTAAACCTTCACCAAACATAGGGTCGTCAACTACTTCAAATTAGCTAGTGTCCGGACGTCAAGGTCTTTCTTTGTCGTTTTGGCTCTAATATTTTCCAAATGAGTTTATTACATTAATATAGGTCGAGAAAAATCATTTTAAACATTATTTAATATATTAATCTCTAGTCAACATCATGACATTTCCGGAGTGTTACATTATCCCCCCCTTAGGAACATTCGTCCCCGAATGACACTAAAATCTTTTGGAGGCTAAAGAATAGACTCAATACTAGCAGCCCAACCAATCAACAACATAAAATCATAATGAGTCACAGCTCATAAGAGTAAATCACAACTCCATACAATACATACCATAACATTACACATAGCACTTAATTCACGATACACAAACATAAAAAAGCTACATGTTTCATAGCACATAGTGAGGAAATTTCCTTCTCAACATTATCATAAGCTCAACATGCATCAAAGAGTTACCATGCTATCAATATTCTCAATACAACAACAAAAAAACAAAATCTCAAGAAAACATATGCATACAAGTTTCACATAAGTGCAAGAATAGAGTATGACAACATCTTCTTAAAACTCTAGTTGGTACTATCTTTTACCAAAACATGCACCTATTTAGTAAACATGTTAATTTCATGATTATGCATTAATTTACCTATTAAGAGGAATATATAACCTCAAGGAGTAAATAGATGAGGGTAGCGGGACTTCATGTCGGCTTCAGCCTCTCATGTTGCACCCTCAACAAGATGGTTCCTCCATAGAACTTTTACAGAGGCAACATCCTTGTTTCTCAACTTCTTGACTTGGCGATCTAGGATCTCAACCGGAACCTCTTCATAGGAGAGGTTCTCATCCACTCCTAAACCTTCAATAGGCAGAATAGACACCGGGTCGCCTATGCATATCTTGAGAATAGAAACATAAAACACCGGATGAACTGAAGCTAGTTCATTAGGTAGTTTCAACTCGTAGGCAACCTTTCCAATTCGTTGTAAAACCTCATAAGGACCAACATACCGGGGACTTAACTTCCCCTTTCTACCGAATCTCATCACCCCTTTCATAGGTGAAATCTTCAAGTAGACATGATCACCTATTTTAAACTCAAGATCTCTTCTTCTATTGTCGGCATAAGACTTTTGCAACCTATAGGCTGTCTTCAATCTATCTCTTATGATTCAAACCTTCTCTATAGCCTCATTGATAATCTCTGGACCAAGGAGTGAGGACTCACCAACCTCAAATCATCCAACCGGAGATGTACACCTTCTACCATAAAGAGCTTCAAAAGGTTCCATGGAGATGCTCGAATGATAGCTATTGTTATAAGAGAACTCAATCAAAGGTAAGTGATCATCCCAACTTCTCTTGAAATCAATGACACATGCTCTCAACATGTCTTCAGGGGTCTAAATAGTACGTTTTGCTTGACCATCCGTCTGAGGATGAAAAGCGGTACTAAGTTTCACTTGAGTACCTAAATCCTTCTGAAAAGCCTTCTAAAAATGAGAAGTGAATTGGGCACCTCTATCCGAATGATGGACAAAATAATCCCATGAAGACTCACGATCTCATTAATGTAGATTCTTGCATAACGACAGTATAAGTAGACTTAACAGGAATAAAATGGGCAATTTGGTCAACCTGTCCACAATAACCCATATAGAATCATTTTGCTTTCGGGTTCGAGGCAACCCAACAACAAAGTCCATATTGATGGCTTCCCACTTCCATGTAGGAACATCCATGATTTGGATTAAACCACCAGGTTTTAGATGCTCAGCTTTAACTTGTTGGCAGTTTGGACACTTAGCAACAAAATCTGCTATGTCCCTCTTTAAACCATCCCACCAATAGACCTCTCTAAGGTCATGATACATTTTGGTGGCACCCGTATGTATATAATAGCGAGAACCATGGGCTTCTTCTAGAATCTGATTTCTCAAATCCTCAACATCGAGTACACATAATCTCCCTTGGTACCTAAGAAAACCATCCCCCCTTGGGAGAATGACTCATTGAGCTTACTAAGTACCGATTCCTTCAACTCCATCAATAGAGGATCAAGATGTTGCTTAGATTTCACCACAACCACTAATGATGAGTCGGACTTATGATGGACTATAAAACCACCATTTGGAGAATCTTCTAACCGCAGACCTAAGCGAGCCAACCTATGAACATCTTTTACAAGTTCTTTCTTCTCTTCTTCCACATGAGACACACTACCCATAGTCATACGACTCAAAGCATCCGTAACCACGTTGGCTTTGCCGGGGTGGTAAAGGACACTTATGTTGTAATCCTTCAACAATTCTAACCATCTTCTCTGTCGGAGGTTCAATTCCTTTTGTGTAAACATATATTGAAGAATCTTATGGTCAGTAAACACATCAACATGCACACCAAACATATAATGCCTCCATATTTTTAAGGCAAAAACTACAACGGCTAACTCAAGATCACGAGTTGGGTAATTCGTCTCATGAACTTTGAGTTGCCTAAAAGCATAAGCTATCACCTTACCATGCTGCATGAGGACACATCCCAATCCTACTCGGGAAGCATCACAATACACCACAGAGCCTTCATTACCCTCCGGTAAGGTCAACACCGGAGCGTAGGTAAGCTTATCTTTCAACTCTTGAAAACCTTTCTCACAATCTTCCCACCACTCAAACTTTACCTCTTTTGGGTCAACGCTGTCAAAGGGGAAGCAATGGACGAAAATCCATCAACAAATCTTCTATAATAGCCGGCTAGACCCAAGAAACTCCTTATATCTCTGGGAGTGAAAGGTCTAGGCCAATTTCTGACCGCATCAGTCTACTTCAGATCAACTTGTACACCATCACCAGAGATAATATGGCCAAGAAAATCAACCGACCTCAAACAAAATTCACACTTGCTAAATTTGGCATAAAGTTGGTGTTCTTTAAGGACTTACAAGGCCAACCTCAAGTGACTCTCATGCTCATCTTCATTCTTATAGTATATCAAAATATCATCAATGAACACAATCACAAATGAGTCGAGGTAATCTCCAAAAACTCTATTCATTAGGTCGATAAACGCCGCCGGGGCATTTGTTAACCCAAAAGACATAACTAGAAATTCATAGTGACCATATCTAGTTCGGAAATCTGTTCTTGGAAAATCGTCACCTCTCACCCTAAGTTGGTGATATCCCGACCTTAAGTCAATCTTGGAAAAGAAACTAGCACCTTGGAGTTGATCAAAGAGATCATCAATCCACGGGAGAGGATACTTGTTCTTTATGGTGACGTTGTTAAGTTGGCGATAATCAATGCACATTCTAAGGTACCCATCCTTCTTCTTAAAAAACAAGAACGGAGCACCCCATGGAGAAATACTAGGTTGTATGAAACCCTTGTCTAGTAAATCCGTGATTTGGAACTTCAACTCTTTCAATTCAGCCGGAGCCATCCTATATGGAGGAATTGAAATGGGATTCGTATCCCATAATAAATCAATACCAAAGTCAATTTCCCTTTTAGGAGGAACCCCTGGAAGGTCATTCGAAAAAACCTCTAGGAATTCTCTCACTACAAGGACTGACTCAATAGAAGGAGTTTCACATTCTAGGTCGTTAACCCTCACCACATGGTATGAACAACCCTTGGCTAACATCTTACAAGCCTTCAAGAATGAAATGATTTGACCCCTTGTCATATAATTTCCCCCCTTCCACTCTAAAATGGGTTCATTAGGAAATTGGAACTTCACTACCCTTGTTCTACAATCTATAGACGCAAAACAATGATGAAGCCAATCCATACCCAAGATGATATCAAAATAAAACATGTCAAGTTCTACCAAATCAACAAGAGTAACTTTATGGGGCAGCGTGACAGGGCATTTCCTATAGACTCTCTTTGCAACTACAGAGTCACCCATTGTGTTACAAACCGAAAAGGGTTCAATCAAAACACCGGGAAGTACATCAAACTTCCTAGATACCAAAGGTTTAACAAAAGAAAGGGTAGCACCTGGGTCAAGAAAAGCATAAACATTAATAGAGAAAACTTGTAACATACCCGTCACAACGTCGGGAGAGCTTTCTTGTTCACTACTAGCCTTGAGTGCATAGAAACGGTTCCTTTTTGGAGCTTCAGAATTAGGACCGCTTGGTTGAGCTTGACTGTTTCCCTTACCTTGGCCTCTAATATTAGGACAATATTTCTCCATATGACCACCTTTGCCACAACCATAGCAACTATTAGTTCCAGCAAGACATTCGCCCCCATGTTTCTTACCACACTTACACAAGTTGGTCTTTCTCTTAGTGGATCAACATTTTTATCTTTTTGAGGATTAGGATTACACCCTCAATGATTGCGATTCTTGGAGAAATTTGAAGGAACTTGGTTTGAAAACCTCTGCTTAAACTTAGGCTTGTCTTGAACATCAAGCCTACTTTTAGAAGAACCACTCTCAAAAGACTTTGCCTTCTTTGCTTCCCTATTCCTCTTCCTTAGGCGACTTTCTTCAACCTGTTGAGCATGAACCATCAACCTAGAAATATCCATATTGTCATGAAGCATGGCTGCACGACATTCTTCTTCAATATCTTCGGACACGCCCGTTACATAACGACACATTTCATCCCTAGCATTAGAAACAAAAGAAAAAGCATATTTGGACAGCTTAATGAACTTCAAGGAGTATTCCTTGACACTCATACCTCCTTGAAGAAGGTTGATGAACTCCTCTACCTTAGCTTCTCTTTGTTCCCTTGGAAAGAATCTGTCAAGAAAGGCCTTTTTGAAGATCTCCCAAGTCACGGGACCATCTCCTAAATCCCTACTATCCTTCCACACTTTGTACCATGTCTGAGCACGTCCTTGAGTTGATAAGCAGCAAGTTCAACCTTCTCAGTAGTACTCACCCCCATAGCAAACAATATCTTGTAGAACTCATCAAGGAAATCTTGGGGGTCTTCATCAACTTTTGATCCAAAGTACATGGGAGGATTCATCCTTGTAAAATATCTCAAACGGCTAACCATAGTACTAGCATGCTGGTTCTCTCGAGGTACAACCTCTCTATTAGCTTGAGCCGTGATGGCTTGAGCTTGGGTGGTGATGGCTTGGGCCATTTGGAACAGGGCTGCCCTTACCTCACCATCCATCATAGCCGGAGGATTCAGTGGAACTTGATCACTTGCAGCAGCTTGCACTTCAAGAGCATTTCGGTTACCTTGGGGAGTAGCTCCCATATTCGTAATCTCCTCTCCTACTCTTCTAGAGTCTGTCCTTCTTGTGTTCATCGCCTATGTACACAAGAAAGGGATTAGATGCTACAAGACACATAGTGTCAAAACTCTAAAGGCACGACATAGGAGTATCAAGAAAAGAGAAGTTTCCTAATCATCATATAGCCTCTCATCCACAATTGTGGCGCGCTTCACAACCATGAACAAGACACTGGGTAACGTGGTTTAGTGAGACATTGATCCTAAGGATATTTGACCTCATGCTCTTATACCAAGTTTGTCACACCCAGAGAGTACACCTCGGATGAGACAGGCATCTTCGTCCTCTCAGAGGACTCAGACAAGCCCTTAGCATTCGTCATAACATGTGATAAGTAAAATTTGCTGAAAAATTAAAACAATTAACATACTATTGAAATATACTTAGACTTCATACTTAACATACATACGGACATACGATAAATACAAAAATTTGTCTCACATATATAAAACCATCTAAAGAGTGCAATTCTGGACTTAGCCAATAATAGTCAATATGCCATATAGGCCTTAATACAAAAGAATCCAAAGAACATAAATGGAAATCTAATACTCCTAAAATCTACTAATGTCTTCATAAAGATGGAAAATGAAAGATAGAATCCCTGAACATGAGGACCTACCAAGACATGGAGAAAGAGTTCCAAGCTTTTTCAAATCGACCTCCTTAAACTTCAATGGCCGGAACCTACAGTTGTAGTAATATTAAGTAATGGGGTTAGTACGTCACATGTACTAAGTATGGGTATATGCACATAACACTTAAGGACATGCATGAAAGAGTATCATTTAACATTTCTTTAGGAAAACATGCTAAGTCATATGAAAGTCTTCAATGCACATACTATATAACATATACAAGTTAAGGATTCCATCAACTTAAAGCATGATCATAATTAAGGACATATTATCATAGAGTCATGTGAACATTTCATATTCAATAGATCATATAAACATAACATATAAAGCACTTACCAATGATCCCATCCCCAACAAAGTGCAATGGTCATGTGAAGCCCCATAACCTCACACAACCAAGTAGATAAGATAGGAGACCATAGGTAAAGCTTTGCTTCATAAAACTTGTAACATAAATAGTCATCACTTCATATAATAATATAACCCAAAACGTATTCATCATAGTGACCATCATCATATAAGAGTAACATCATGTGTCATGAACATCATACCTTTTATGTTATCATATTACATAAGAACAATCTCCTAGGACTTCCTTTAGAGTCAACTTGTGCAATGTCTAGGTAGAGTCCCATACCCCTACCTACACTAAGCAAACTCCTCAAGTCACCCTAGTCAACGTCCATTTACTTGTCTTTCATTTTACATGAGGAAATATTCGCCTTATACGACATAGACCATGTGAGCTAAACATGGAATCCGGTGTCATAAAACCTCACACCAAAAAAATTTGGTTTACCGGCCAAAGTAGAACCTAACATGACATAGCTTTCTAGGTGGATCCACTAGCTAGTATCCTATGGTGGCAACATAGTTCAAGAACTAGGAGATGTATTAGAGACCCATAGTTCCACATTAAACGGCAGCCTCAATCTCATGAGAGTCATTGTGAACCTACCTTCCAACTAGGGAAGGGACACCTCTCATATCTAGTTCATCGGTGCTTAGCTTAAGTCAATTTCTTGAATAACCTTTAAGTTGTCGTTTATCATAAACTTAACATAGGTCATAGGAGATTAACTCCTTGTATAACATGATCATGAGCTCTTTTAGATTAGATGAGCATTGACTTTCATCATAACCTTTCATTTGTGAGATTAACATGGCATAATCATCCTGTGTAAAGCTTACAAGAGAATATCATAACTTGCATTTTAGTATTCTTATCATGATCTCACAAATAACATGTTCATAGCCCAACATATACATATAGCAACATCATACATACTTTCGTTACATGGCATCATGACTTATAGGCTAACATAACATTTTAGAGTAATCACAACTTTAGAAGACTTACCTCTTGCTTCCAAGAACCTTATTCAAGAACTTACATTCAACTTACAATATTCATAACCATACTTAGTGAAATACTCAATAGAATAATCAAGAATAACTCATCAAACTATATACAAGATCAATGCATAATGTTAGTATGAGGGAAAGGGTCATTTAAGAGTTTATTCTAGTCTAAATTCCCAATCCCTACGTTTACGTGTCATCAAGCAGGGGGTATAACCCATTCGAAAACAATAAATTGATAATACACATGATTCACACGAAAATAAATCCTTACAAGTCAAAGACTCAACAATACATGCATACTTAACCATAGAAAACAATTGCTTTTCATCAAAAGTCATAAATGTGGAATTATGAAGAAAACCCGTTTTGTAGAGTAAAAACCCTAGTATTTGAAGTTCTTGAAAACTTATCTTGAAAGGACCACTTGGGAAAAGGAATCCCAAAAGTTAAAAACCCATACCTTATAGATGAACAATCCACGAAATCTGATTGGAAACTCCGAAACCTTCGTCTTCTTCCTTAAGATTTTCTTGTTTTTAAATGGAGTTTGGAAAAGAGAGTGTTCTTGAGAGATTGAGAGAAATTTCTTTTGATCTGATTTGAGACTTGTAAAAGTGGTCTAAAACTGACCTAATATCAATATATAGTCTTCCTATGAATTACCCAAAAGACGGCCCACTTAAATGGGTCTTTTTAATAAGTTAAATTACCTAAAATACGACTTTAACAATTCTGGGAAGTAGCTGCGCGTCGCGGGGCCAATTCCCATCGTTTTTATTTAATTTTGAGTTGAGGTAGTGAGGTCCATGTCAGCCTCGCGTCGCATCCTGCCTCTTAAATCTTGTGGTAGTGAACTGCGTGGCACGCTCGCGTAGCACGCTTTGCGTCCAGTTCTGCATGCTTGCAGGCTGCCAGGCAGCCTGCCCACCCATGGTTTGTTCCACCCTAAGGACCCTTTGGGTGGTCCTTGTGGTGTCACAACCAAACTTTTTGACCCTTTGTACTACATACTACCTATACAAGGTCTAATTACAAGTTTTGGACTTCATTTAACACCTGTAAACCATGACCAAACATAGGGTCGTCAACTACTTCAAATTAGCTACTTTCCGGACGACAAGGTATTTTTTTTTGTTTTGGCTCTAATCTTTTCCAAATGAGTTTATTACATTAATATAGGGCCAGAAACATCATTTTAATCATTATTTAATAGATTAAGCTCTAGTCTAAGTCATGACATTTCCGGAGTGTTACACTTCCATGAGCGATAGGCTGTAGGACGATAAAGTTTCCGTTCTTTTCTACTCTTGTGTCGTACCGTAGAGTAAAACGTTATGAGTGTTCTTCTTTTTATTATCGGCATAAGAATTTTGCCGACTATAGCCATTTTAACCCACTCTGTTATAATTTGAACCTACTCCGTGGACTCATACACTCTCTCAGGGAGAAGAATAGCAAACTCACCCACTTCAAACCATCCAATCGGGGACCGACACCTCCTACCATAATATTCTTCAAAAGGTGCCATACCAATACTCGCATGATAGCTATTGTTGTAGGAGAACTCTATCAAAGGTAGGTGATCATCCCAATCAATCACACAAGATATCAACATGTCTTCTAGGGTTTGAATAGTGCGTTTGATTGTCCATACGTTTTGGGGTGGAAAGTGGTACTAAGTTTTACTTTAGTACCAAGCCCACTTTGGAAAGATCTCTAAAAATGTGAAGTGAATTGGGCTCCTATATCCGAAATGATCGACAAACCGACCTCATGCAACTTTACTAGCAACTTTACTATCTCCTTAACATACAATCTAACATACTCCTCCGCCAAGTAAGAAACCTTCACAAGAAGGAAGTGGGTGGATTTAGTCAACCTATCAACTATAACCCAAATGGAGTCATATTGCCTACGTGTTCTAGTAAATCCTACCAAAAGATCAATGTTGACATCTTCCAACTTCCAAGTTGGGATATCAATATTTTGTGTTTGACCACCCGGTCCTTGATGCTCGGCATTGACTTTTTGGTAATTTGGGCACCTCCCCGCAAACTTATCTACCTATTTTTTCATTCCGTTCCACTAATAAATATCACGAAAGTCATGATACATCCTGGTGGCTCCCGGATGGATGGAGTGTCTAGATCCATGAGCCTCTTCCATGATTCTCTCCCTTAAACCATCCACATCCAGCATACATAACCTTCCTTGAAACCTAGGTACCCCATCCTCCCTTGGGAGAAAGATTCATTCTTCTTCTTAAGGACCGATTCTTTCAACTCCATCAATAGAGGATCAATGTGTTCCATGGACTTTACATCAACCACTAGAGATTACTCGGAGTTATCGTGGACCATGAAACCACCCTTTGAAGATTCTTCTAGTGAGACAGCCAACAGGGCCAACCTATGAACGTCCTTCACTAATTCTTTCTTCTCAACAACTACATGAGCCACACTACCCATGAACACTCGGCTTAGTGCATCCGCAACCACATTATCTTTCCCGGGATGGTAAATGACACTCATGTCATAATCCTTTAAAAGTTCTAACCATCTTCTTTTGCGTAGATTCAAGTCTTTTTGAGTGAAGACATATTGTAGACTCTTGTGATCGGTGAACACATCAACATGCACCCCATAGAGATAGTGCCTCCAAATTTTCAAGGCAAACACTACAGAAGCAAGTTAGAGTTCATGAGTTGGATAATTCTTCTCATGTTTCTTGAGTTTCCTAGGGGCATACTCTATCACTTTGCCACTTCACTAGAGACAATGTGACCAAGAAATGAAACCGATCTAAAAAAATATTCACACTTATTAAACTTAGCAAAAAGTTGGTTGTCCTTGAGAACTAGCAAAACTATCCTTAAATGGCTCATATGATCATTCTAACTCCTAAAGTATATCAAAATGTCATCAATGAAGACAATCACAGACAAATCAATATACTTTCTAAAAACTCAATTCATAAGGTCCATGAAAGCCGTCGTGGCATTTGTTAGACCAAATGACATAACTAGGAATTCAATGTGACCATATCTTGTTCGGAATGCCATTTCCGGAATATCAACCTCCCTCACTCTAAGTTGGTGATAACTTGACCTCAAGTCAATCGTTGAAAAGTAACTTGCTCCTTGGAGTTGATCAAACAAGTCATCAATCCTAGGGAGTGGGTACTTATTCTTTATGGTGACTTTGTTCAATTGACGATAGGTGATACACATTCTCAAAGTCCCATCATTCTTCTTCAATAACAATACTGGGGCACACCATGGAGATATGGTTGGTTGCATAAAACTCTTATCTATCAAATCCTTGAGTTGAGACTTTAGTTCTTTCAACTCGGCCGGGGCCATCCAATAAGGAGGGATTTAAATAGGTTGTGTATCCGGCAATAAATCTATTCTGTAGTCAATTTCCCGTTCGGGAGGAATTCCGGGAAGGTCATTGGAAAAGACCTTCGGAAATTCCTACACTACGGTACCGACTCTATGGGAGGGACCTCGGATTTAAGATCCCTAACTCTAACTATGTGGTAGAGACAAACCTTTGCAATCAACTTGCAAGCTTTTAGACACGAAATGATGTTACAACTAGTATTTAAGTTTCCTCCTCTCTACTAAAAAATGGGCTCATTTGGAAAATGAAATTTGACTACTCTTGTCCTACAATCAATAGAGGCAAAGCAAGCATGCAACCAATCCATCCCCAATATGACATCAAAATCTTACATATGAAGTTCTATCAAGTCAACTAATGTAATTATATTGGGAAAGAAAATAGGACAACTTTTGTAGACTCTTTTAGCCACCACGGAATCACCCACCGGGTAAGAAACCAAAAAGGGTTCATCTAAGATATCGGGTAGTATATCAAATTTCATGGCTACAAGAGGGGTCACAAAAGACAACGTAGAACCGGGATCCAATAATTCATATACATTAAAGGAAAATAATTGTAACATACGGGTAACCACATCCAGAGTCTCTCTTGATCACCTCGGGATTGGAGAGCATAAAAGCAATTCCTTTTAGGGACATCCGGATTTGTGGAATTTTCTTGTGCTTTAGAATTTTCCCTTCCTTGAGCTTTCATCATAGGGCAATCTCTCTTCATGTGACCACTCATGCCACAACCATAGATATTACCCGTGCTAACTAGGAACTTACCATGATGTTTTCTACCATATTTTGTACAAAGAGGCTTCTCAACATAAAAACCACCACCTTTCCCCTCTTGGGGCTTGGGAGTAGACACCTTACCCTTGTTGACCCTTGAAGTATTAGGAGAGAATTGGTTGGAAAACCTCCTCTTGAACCATGGTTTTTCTTGAACCTCAAATTTAGTCTTGGAAGAATTCCCATCTTCGGTCCTTACCTTCTTCAACTCATTACTAACTTGCTTAAGCTTTTGTTCCTCAATTTGTTCGGCATGAACCATGAGACGAGACATGTCCATGCTAGGAATCAACATACCTGACCTTCATTCATTAACCACAAGTCAGATATCCCCATAATAAATTTTTTCATCTTAGCCCTAGAATCCGCAACCATAGTAGGATCATGCTTTTATGGTTGAGTGAACTTAAGGCTATACTCCTTCACGCTCATATCCCCTTGACGAAGGTTGATGAATTCTTGAATTTTTCTCTCCCTTAATTCCAAGGAAAGAACATATCAAAGAAATCCGTCTTGAAAGACTCCCAAGTAACCGGACCTTCTCCAACCGGCCTCTCATTCTTCCATTGTTCATACAAATGTTTAGCCACATATTTGAGTTGGTAGGCGGTTAGGTCCGTCTTTTCTTGAGAAGACACTACCATTGCATCAAGAACCTTGAACACTTCATCAATGAACCCTTGTGGGTCGTCCTCCACCTTGGAACCAAAGAATGTAGGGGGATTCATCCTTGTGAAATCCCTAATCCTTGAAGCGGTGGTGTTAGCGTTAGGGTTCCCTTTCACTATTGTATCCCTAGCAACTTGAGTAGACAACACTTCAAGTCAAGCTATGAATATCCACTCTTATCTCAACGTTAGACATAGCCCCTTCTTCTATAGGAACTTGAGGGTTTTGAGAAGCTTGAGGGGGAACTACCTCATTCAAATTCTCCTCCTCCGCCCTTCGAGCATTGTTCCTCCTTGTATTCATTGCCTATAAGCACAATAAAAGTGTTAGAAGAAAAGAATATATAGAGTTAAGACCCTTAGGCACGACTAAGGAATAAAAAGAGAGTGAAAGTTCCTAAGCATCACATAGTCTCTCATTCATAAGTGTGGCACGCTTCACAATTATGAATAGGACCCTACATAGACGTGGTTTAGTGAGACATCAATCCTAAGATTACTCAATCTCATGCTCTGATACCAAGTTTTTTATGACCCAAAGTTCCCCTTAGTCGTTACCGGCGTCCTCCTCCTCGAAGAGGACTAAGACTAGCCCTTAGCATACATCATAGCACATCATTGGTCAAAAATGCAGAAAATTTACAAATTTAAGTAGTAAAGTGTACTTAGACTTCTTGCATATTATATATATAGAGTTTACATAGACTCCTCGCATATGAAGTTTACATAGACTTCTCTTTTAGCATAAGTAAAAAATATAAGAATCTAAAGTCTCATGTCACATATAAACCATCTTCTACACTACAAACTTTTGGTCATAGCCAATACAAGAACAATATGCCATTATAGGCTTACATCGATTTTCTAAATGATAAAGAAAAGAATAAAAGTCTCTACATAGGTGACATCATAGCTAGAGTGGAACATGGAAACATCCCTGGACTTGAGGACTCACCAATGACTTGGGAAAAGATCCAAGTCTTCCTTGCAAGTGGCCACAAACTTCTCAATGGCCTGAACCTAAAATAATGCTTTCTATCAATATAACGCAACATGCACATATAGTACACATAGTATGTCAATTCAACATAATATAAACCCAAAATGTAGACCACCTAAGCAATACTTGTGCAATGCCAAAGATAGAATCCCATAACCCTATCCTAAGCTAAGTATCACATTAAGCAATCAACTTCATACATACAACATATTCTCATGTTTCATCATGACATGCTTAATACATCAATACTACGCATATGTTATAAACATAATCATAATCATTATAAAAATCATGACCATAAAAGAATACTACTACAACCATCCCTTAGGATCCCACAAGTGCAATGTGCAAGAGAAGTCCCATACCCTCCCTCGTACCATGTAGAAACCTTCAAGACAAGCCTAAATATGAGTTCATGTACTTAACTTGTTCATTTATTTTTACATTAGGGAAAGAAGTGCAATAACCGACATGAGACCATGTGAGCAACATATAATTCGATGTTCTACTCCCACACTAAAAAGAGAGGGTTAACACTTTCCCAAGGTGTAACCTTTCATAAATAGCTATCTAGGTGGATCCACTAAGATATAGTTCTATGTGGAAACAGAGTTAAAGTTCAAGGAGATTTTTTCTGTGAACCCTATCTTACTAACGTGGGAGTTCCCATCTCATGATAAAACACATAACTTGGGAATCCGTACTTACTAACGTGAGGAAACCCATATGGGAGTTCGGACTTACTAAACGTGAGACCTCCATCTCATTTACATGCCCTTTCAGTGCTAAGAATCTACTCCTTTCTTATAACCATCTTTAGTTATTTCTTAAGTTCACAGTAGCCATTACTAGGCCCTTATGTAAATATCTCAACGTAACAGCTCATAGGTAATCAAAAGTGAGAACATCCCTTTCACTTTAGAAACCAATACACAAGTGAGTAAACCTTCCACTTAACACTTTATTATAATCACGAGACGACAATCAATCATATAATAATCATATCATAACATGCATACATACTTTGTGGCTAATTTATATTTCTAGGGTTATGGATGAGGAATACTTCCCATCAACTCCACTACAACATATTATAAATTAGATCATTACTATCTAAGTAATTTACCTTTCATAATTGAACTCAAGAGAGAAACAAAAGTCATACCTTCTTTCCTTTCATGGCACTTCACATCTCAATCACCTAAGAATGTATATCCAATACACAAAACAGGGTAAATCATGAAGTAATTTCATAATTAACATCATGTAAACAATTATCATGTTCATCCCCTTCAACAATTCACCTTACTACATACATGATTTGGGGAAATTGGGGAAAGACATGGGTCTTGGGAAAACTCATAGGAAATCATCAATTAACCATCAATATATACTTCAACAACACTGACTTATAATAATTCAACACAATTGATTCACAATTTAGTTTTTCAAAGAGACTCAAAAATCATATTTTGGAGGGACCTCTTGGGGAAAAGAATCCCAAGAGTGAAAGTAAACGTACCTTAAAGATGAATATCCACGAAAATTGAGTAGAATCTTTGAGGATTTGGTATTCTTCTTCAACCTTCAAAGCTTCTTCAATGTAGGTTGGGTAGAGAGAGAATGTAGAGAGAAGGGAGAGCTTTTGGGTTTTGACTTGGGGATTTGATATTAGTGGAAAATTATGAGAAAAAACTGAATCAAAATCAATATATAACCCTCCCTTAATATACTCAAGAGACCCCTCACTTAATTTTACCTTTTAATGAAGTCAAACTCAAATTCTAATTACAGATTTTTCATCGAGAAACAAGTCCGCGTCGCGGAGCTGTTACAACATGATTTTTCAAAATTAATTTTTGAACCAGTGGAGTCCGCGACGTGTCCGAGTCGCAGATCATAATTTTGACCGTGGGTGTGCCAAGTCCGCGACTCAGACTGGATCCCTCTATGTGCAAATGCTTGCTGCATTTTGGCAGCTTTCTTGGCCAAAAGTGGGGTCCCTTTGTGGACCCTAGGGCGATCCTTGGGAGGTTGGACCTGTACGTCTCAATCCTATATACCTCATTTAACCTATTTAAAGTATTTTTACAAGTTTTAGACTTCATATGACATTCCCAAACTTTCGTAATACCTATGGACGTTTACTAGTTAACTTGCAATAGTTCCCGGACGTCATGGTCGTTTCTTAGCGTTTGGTTCTAATACATCCTAATTAGGTTTAATACTGTTATTTTATGTGTAAAACATCATTATTAAACATATGAGGCTCTAGTATAGGTCATGGAAATTACCGGGTGTTACAGTTAGACATGAAGAGACCACTATACACCCTCTTTAAGCACACCTAAGTGTTCCTCAAAGCCCCTAGATAAGAACATTTTTATTCAACATTCTATCAATAGGAGAACAATATTCATTTAAGCCATTTATGATACAACAAATCAAATAGGGGCTTCACATAATGGTCTTAGAAGACCTAGGGAACTCCCTTTAGTATCATCAAAGCCTACTCGTGTGATGTGTTGATAGCGTCACATTCCACTACCTACATGTCGTAGAACCTATGCAATAACTAAAGTACACATCCCACATGATGAGAATACGAGATAGACCATGCTAGCTAGGTATTGAATGCAGTGTCATAAGACCCTACACCGTGGGAGGTGTTCTAGTTGCCAAGGGTAGAACTAGGACACATCCCATGTACGACATGGTTTAGGGGATATCAAAAGGTTTCTTTGTGCTCTAGTATCATACTCGACTAGAGCTACTCCCTCAAGAATGACCTCTCGGTGCTTTTCCTTGGTTATCATAAAGTAAGTTCATTCACAGAAGTGTACTAGAGAATGTACCATCACTAGCCCTACCAACTCATAATACCATTTCCAAAAGGGCTGCCGATCAAGGTTCATTTAAGATAATTATTATGAAATTCTTAGAGATGGTTTCATGTCGTTCCAGCTAACCTACCTCTAAGTCCATCACTCTACTCAACAAGGAGGTACCATTTACGTTTACAACTTCAAGGCTTCTTTATTAACCTTCTTTTCATATTCAAGGTTTCACATTCTTAACCTTCTTTTCATATTCAAGGATTCCACATTCTTAACCATTTTTTCATAATCAAGGTTTTATATAAGTGTTTCATAGAAGGGTTCTTTAGGTCTACCGATCCTAGACTTTCATTCATACACTCATTTAATACAATTCAAGTACCAAGTAGGGACATTGTGCCTACCAAAACAAGATACAACGTCATTGTATTAAGACTCTTCTTATTCCTTATTCATCATATATAATAATTTAGACAAGAAGTACATTAAATCATATCATTGTAGCACCCATACAAGATCATATTGACATCATACCAGTACCTTCACTTTATACTTCACGTAAACCATAACATGATAATACCAAATTTGCCCAATAATGCCGACAAAGCCATGGCCATAACATTTATAACAATTAAGCCCTGCCACCATAAGTGGACCATACCAATCAATAGCAATTCATTATCAATTATACATTAGGTAATTAGGTCAAATTACCATCTTCCAATTGCTACAATCACCATCCCTCAACACCTCCAACAATTCCATACATAAATAGACTTACCAATTACATTGTCTAGAGGACTAGAAACCAATTCATTCATATCAATGAATCAACAAACCCAATATCGATATCAATACTATAAAGCAAACTAAGAATAATTCCAAAAATGATCAACATATAATTCAGTAGCCCATAAAAATCTAAACATGAATTCAACATAATTAGATCATAATTAATCTCCACTTTAGAGCCAAAATTAGGAATTCATGGAATACATGGGTTCATGGAGTTATTTTTTATAAAACAATCAATTGACATTAAATACTTCATAAATCATCAATTTACACCTTTTGATGCAAGAATCCATGCTTAGAATTGGAAATAGGGTTTTTAGGGTTTTTGAGATCATTTGAAAAGCCTTTGAAATTCGCTCCTTCAAACAGATGGATGAAATCACCATACCTTATTAGTAGAAATCCCACAAAAATTAATGAAGAAATCAATGTAAATCTTCAATCCTAGCTCCAATTTGTCTTCAAGTTTCCATGGAGTTATGATAGAAGTTTTATTTGGAAGAGGGGTTTTGATTTTTTTTTCAAAAGTGAAGTATAATTGTAGGTCTAGGTGTTTAAACTAACTTAAAATACATTAAAACAATTAAAATAACCCTCTACAATTTAATTAGAACATGGGGTGAATTTACCAACTCACCCCTCACTTTGACAAAAGTTACAGCTTTTGCAGGTCCATTTGACGCCCCCCAATAGACGTATCGTGAATTGATTGACTTGACATCAATACGGTCTGTCATTTTTGAATGAGGCTCAAACTTTCAGGCCTTGACAGTCCTGGTTGACACCGCTCATTCACGAGTCGTCAATGCATTGACAGGCCATCAATTGATGTCGTCAATTGATGCAGTCACGCAACTTCTTGGTTTCAAGATGGGGTCCTCCTCAAGGGTTATCATATCTGGGGAGCACCCCCTATACGTAATCATCATCATCATCCTCCAAGAGGACTTAGACTAGCCCTTAGCATTCATCATTACATGTCATAGGCTAAAACACGGAAAATTAAAACTTCTTGACTATACATAGTGAAGTGTACTTAGACTTCTCACATATCTTATAGGGAGTTTACATAGACTCCTCACATAGGAAGCTTACTGAGGCTTCTATTTTAAAAAATATAATCAATATACAAAAGATAGTATATTAAGATCGTCTCTCATAAAACCATCTAAAAACAAATACAATATTGGACTTGGCCATTACAACTTCAATATTCCATATAGGCTTACAACAAAGTATCAATTGATAAAGGAAATAACAATGTCCTTAGACAATACGATTAGAAAGCTAGAATATGGAAAAGGTAACATCCCCGAACATGAAGACCTGCCAACACTTGTTATCATGACCTTAGAGAAGTGTTTTTGTGGGATGGCTTAAAACGAGACATAGCGGAATTTGTTGCAAGTTGTCCAAATTTCCAACATGTGAAAGCTAAATACCAGTAGCCCATTGGATCACTCCAAGAGATACAAGTTTCCACATGGAAGTAGGAAGAAATTAATATGGACTTCATAGTGGGTTTGCCTCAGACTAGAAGGAAAATGTGTCACATCCGGGGGAGCACCCCCAGACGTAACCGGCGTCGTCGTCCTAGGAGAGAACTAAGACTAGCCTCTTAGATTTCGTCATTATATATCATAGGTTAAAAAGTGCAGAAAACTTAAAACTTTTCATCTACATCTACATCATGAGGTTTACATAGACGTCTCGCTTACACATAACATATACATAGGGATTTTACATGGACTCCTCCCATAGGAAAATTAGATATGCTTCTACTCTTAAGTCACATACAAAATATACACAATAAAGAGTCTAACAGAGATGTCTTGTATAAAACCATCTATGTCGGAATAGAACAATATGGGCATAACCCTTACACAAATGTAAGAATGACTCTAAGGGATTAAAACAATGTCTTGAACAATAATAGTGAAACGAATGTCATTAGACTATAGGAAGTCACATAGGTATAATAGGAAAAAGGCAACATCCTCGGATCTTGAGGACATACCCACACTTGGAGAAATGATCCAAGCCTTCTTGCAAATTGTCCAAGAACCCTTCAACGACCTGAACCTAAAGTGTTTGGGAAAAAGGGAGAATGGGTTAGTACACCACTAGTACTAAGTATGGAAACATATGCACACATAAACATATCAAACATGCAAAAGGGGACATTTATTCAAAACCATGCTAAGTTACTTTTGTAAATCCTTATGCACATTCAAGAACCCATATAAGACAATAATCACACATTTCTTAACAAAGACCATTTACAACACAAGACCAACATCATTAAGTAAAGTTGAGCCAACATGTGTATAGAATATTAGAACATATAAGCGAAGCAACTCCAACATCATGTTATAACAACAAAACATGTTCAAGAGTTCATATCATTACAAAACAAGTCAAATCCTTACTCATAACCCCTTACCAAGTTTACTAGTTCAATAGCCAAGTGAATCCCCATAACCCCACTCAACCAAATAAATTAACAAAATGATCACAAATAATGTCTAACATCACATAACATATCATCATGAGTATTCATCACCATATTTAGCAATATAGACCAACAAGATGTTCATAAGTGAAACAAATATCATATAGAATCATCAACATGTAAAGTCAACATATGCATATCATTTACTTTATAAGAGCATAATAACATCCTCCTAGGACGTTCCTCAAGGCCAACTAGTGCAATGTATTGGTAGAGTCCCATACCCCTACCTAGACTAAGTTAAAACCCTTAAGTCCTCCTTGTTAGAGTTAACTTCATTACTTTATTTTACTTTCCGGAACATCTTGCCTTAACTTACATACACCATATGAGCTAATGTGGAATCTGGGGTCATGGAACCCTACACCGAAAGAAGGTGGACTACTTGCCAAGGTAGTACCAATAAATGAACATAGAATCTAGGTGGATCCTCTAGCTAGTATACCTATGGGGGCAACATAGTTCAATAACTAGGAGATTTATTTGGGACCCTCTTTATGCAACATGCCTTATAGTCTCCAATCTTATGACTACAATAGTGAACCTACCTTCCCTACTTGGGAAGGGAAACTCCTCACTACTAGTTCAATCGGTGCTAAGCTAAAGCCCCTTTTGAAATGTCTTTAGTTACCAATCATTACTTAGTTTAGGTTATAGGAGACTAGCTCCTTGTGTATTCATAGTCATTATCTCAATAGGAATTGAATAAGAACATCCTTTCAATACAACCCTATTATGTGAGATTAGCACATTATCATCATTATATCATAATAAGCCACATAGGCAATTCATGATCAACCTTATATCATTACATCTTAATCATTATCTCACAATCCATATAGTCAATAAATTTTAATTACATTCAACATACCATCACCTATATAATCTAATCACAATTAACACTTCAATTGAACATCATCATTATGTACAAGTCATCACAATTGAAGTAAGGATTCAAGATCATAGGACTAACAATTTTACCTCCATAGCCTTTGTCAAGGTCTTACCATCATACAACCATATTCACCCATCAATATGTGTAATAACATCAAACAATAGTTATCACAAGAACTAAGTAAATTGGATCATCACTAACCAATTCAACATCAATTCATAACCTAAGGTTAGGGGAATAGTATTCATCATTTATTCTTCATGAAATAGATCCAATACCAATAATACATTAACCTAAGCAGTCCATGAATGAATTCTAATAGATAAAACAACTCTAATAATCAATACATTAATCAATTCCCATCAATGCATGAGCAAGATCCAAGATTTGTGGAAATTGGGGAAAGGGACATGATCAACACGAAATTCCCTTCATTAACATAAATTACTAAACAATCTATACTTATTAGCAATAGGTAATAACAATTTGACATAATCAACATCAATTTCATGTTTAGATGAAAACCCATTCGTAGAAGAAAACCCTATGAATTGGGTGATTTAGAAATCAACTTTGAGAGGACCTATTGGGGAAAGGAATCTCAAGAGTGAACAACCCCTACCTTAATGAAGCTTATCCACAAAATTCAAGTAAAATCGTAGAGAAATTGGTCTTCTTCTTCATGTTTTATTCTTCCTTCAATGGAGGTTGAATAGAGAGAGAAAGTAGAGAGGAGAGACCGATTGGGTTTTGATTTGTGGATTTGATTTGACTGAGTAAATGTGAGGGAAAACTGATTGAAAATCAACATATATGACTCGTGAAATACCCAAAATACCCCTCACATAAGTTGACCCTTTAATGAAGTCAAACTTGAATTCCAAATTTCAGATTTTCGTTAGGGAACAAGTCCAAGACACGGAGCTGCTCCCGCAAGATTTTCTAAATTAATTTTCAAGAGGGAAGAGTACGCGACGTGCCGGCAACAGAGACTTGATTCTTGGACCGAGTGGGACCTAGTCCACGACGCGGACCCGCTCCACCTATGTGAATTTCTTGCTGCCCTAGAAATCTTTCTTGGCGAAGTTTGGGGTCCCTTCAAGGACCCCTAGGGCGACCCTTAGAGGGTCGGACCTGCACGATATAACCCTATATACATCATTTTACCTTTTTAATGTCTTTATAAAAGTTTTAGACTTTATACAACACCTCCAAACCTTCATGAAATCTAAGGACGTTTTCCTAGTTCAAGTGCACTAACTTCCAGACGTCATGGACGTTTCGTGACGTCTTGACTCCAAAACTTCCTAATTGGTTTATTAAAATTATGTTAGGCCATATGGAAGCATTTCTAACCTTAGATAAACATGTGAGGCTCTAGATTACGTTTTGGAATTTTAGAGTGTTACATTATCCCTTCCTCATGAACATTCGTCCCCGAATGACACTAAAATCCTTTAAAGGGAAAGGTAGGCTCAATACTAGCAGCCCAACCAACAACATGCATATAATAATTATGGGTCACAGCCCATAGGAGTTCTTCACAACTCCATTCAACACATAACAAGTATTACATATAGCAACTAGAGTCACAACACATAAGAGTTCAACAATTTCGTAACACATTATGAGGAACTACAATCTCAACAAGAATAGACAAAAAATCACAAGAATATGCACATACTTGAAAACATCAATAGACAAAAAATCACAAGAATACTTAACATATATTTCACGTAAGTGCAAGTTAGCACAAAAAAGCCTCTTTCAAGATAACTCATTTGACACTAACTTTATCAAAATATGCACATACTTGAAAAACATGCCAAATTAATATTATTCACTATTTTCATCATTAATAGGAAGAAATAACCTTAGTTAGAAAAGATATGAGGATAACGAGACTTCATGTTGGCCTCAGCCTCCCATGTTACTCCCTCAACTAGGTGGTTTCTCCATAGGACTTTCACGGAGGACACTTCTCTGTTCTTCAATCTCTTCACTTGACAATCAAGGATTTGCAACAGAAACTCTTCAAAGGAGAGGTTCTCATCCACACCTAGACCTTCAATAGGAAGAATGGACTCGGGATCACCGATGCACTTCTTAAGCATGGAGACATGGAACACTGGATGAATCGAAGCTAGTTCACTACGTAATATTAACTCGTATGCAACCTTTCCAACCCTTTGAAAAATTTCATAGGGAACCGCATAGCAAGGACACCACTTCCCCTTCTTGCCAAGTCTCATCACCCCTTTCATGGGTGAAACTTTTAAATAAACCTTATCACCTTCTTCAAATTCAAGTTCACTTCTCCTATTGTTGGCGTAAGACTTTTGTCGACTGTTGGTCTCCTTCAACCTATCGCTTATGAGGAATGTTCTCCAAAGTATCATAAATAATTTTGGGACCAAGGAGTGAATACTCACCACCTCCAAACCACCCAACCAGAGATCTACATTTCCTACCATACAAAGCCTCAAAAGGATCCATGGATATAGTCGAATGGTAACTATTGTTATAAGAGAACTCAACCAAAGGAAAATGGTCATCCAAACTTCCCTTGAAGTCAATTACACAAGATATAAGCATATCTTCAAGGGTTTGAATAGTACGCTCTCTTGACCATCTGTTTGGGGATGAAAAGTGGTGCTCAACTTTACTCTTGTACCCAACCCTTTTTGGAACGACCTCCAAAACCTAGATATAATTGTGCGTCCCTATCCAATATGATTAATAAAGGAATACACTGAATACAAACAATCTCATCTATGAAGATCCTTTCATAATTCTCTGCCAAGGAATTGGACTTGACGGGGATTAAATGAGCTGATTTCGTCAATCTATCCTCAACCACCCATATAGAGTCATTTTGCTTTCTAGTACGAGGCAAACCCACTACGAAGTCCATATTAATTCTTCCCACTTCCAAGTGGGAACTTGCATTTCTTGGAGTAAGGCACCCGACTTTTGGTGCTCGACTTTCACTTGGTGGCAATTTGGACACCTTGAAACAAATTCCGCCATGTAACTTTTTAAGCCATCCCACCAAAACACTTCTCTAAAATCATGATACATCTTAATATAACCCGAATTAATAGAATAACGGGAACCATGAGCTTCCTCAAGAATCTATTTTCTCAAGTCATCAACATTAGGCACACACAACATCTCTTGATATCTCAAAACACCGTCCCCCCTAAGAAGAATGACTCATTTAGCTTACGAAGAACCGATTTATTCAACTCTATCAATGATGGACGATCAAGGTGTTGTTTTGACTTCACCTAAACCACCAAAGAATGATTTAGAGTTATGATGGACCATAAAACCACCTTTTGGACAATCTTCCAATCTAACACCCAAACGAGCCAACGTATGAACATCTTTCACAAGGTATTTCTTGTCTTCCTCTACATAAGACACACTACCCATGGTCATACGACTTAGAGCATCCTCAACCACATTGTCATTGCCGGGTATAAAACACTCCTCTCATAATCTTTGAACAATTCCAACCACCTTCTTTGTCATAGATTTAACGCTTTTTGAGTAAAAACATATTGAAGACTCTTATGGTCTGTATATACATCAACATCAACCCTATAAAGGTAATGTCCCTTTATTTTCAAGGCAAATACCACGACCGCTACTTCAAGATAATGAGTTGGATAATTCTTCTCATGCACCTCACTACTAAAAAATATGCCTGTTGCAACACAAGAATAATTATTGCCATAGACTCAAAGAGTGTTGCAATTGAGCTATGGAAACAAAAATTGGCATGTTGCATATAAGGCTATTGCGATATATCTATAGTAACGGTTTACTAGCAACAGTTGAAAGTCGTTGCCACAGACCATCTATATCAACAAATATTCTTTAGTCTAGGACAACACTTTTTTGCAGCTGTTGCAACAGTTGCCAAATCATTGCAAAAGAGTTTATAGCGACGGTGGTAAACCTTTGCCACACATTATCTACAGCAACAACTATTTTTTAGTTTAGGACGATAATTTTCTGCGGTTGTTGCAACAGTTGCAAAATGTTTGATAGCAGCAATTTTGAACTGTTGCAATACACTATCTATAGCAACAATTATTTTTTATTCTAGGATGAGACTTTTCTGCATTTTCTGCACTTTCTGCAATAGTTGCAAATCGTTGCAAACGACCTATTACAACAGTTCTTCTTAACTATTGAAACAATGTTATTAAGCTATTTCAATAGAACTTCTTAATGGTTATTGTAGGCTATTGTAACCATTTTTGAAATAAACTATGATACAATGATAGAACATATTAAACCAATATGTACATCAACTTGGAGCATTCATATATTATAGATAAAACCAAATGATCTTGATTTGCAATTCAAGAGTTAAACATACATTGATGTTCACAAAATTAAGCCTTAAAATTAAAATAGTCCTAGAATATTTAAGAATTGACATACATTCAACTTCAAAAAATTAGGCCAAAAAGTAAAAATAGTGCTAGAATGTTCAAGAGTTGACATTCATTTAAGTTCACAAAATTAGGCCAAAAAGTAAAATAGTGCTATAATGTTTGTAGAAACCAATTCTTTTTAAGTAAGGTCTTTGCTGCTTTCATCCCCGCTTTGCTCATCATTTTGTTCACCTACAATTTCAAAAGGGTGAACAATTAGGAAAAAGGAAGTTCAAAAATAAAAAGGTAAAAGAAGACACACAATTCCTAATTTTTTTCTATTTCTGTCCATGATGAAAATAACTACCAGGAAACCAAGACTCTAACTGTTCATGCAGAAGGAGCCAAACCTATCAGGAAACAACTCAAAAAAATTTAGCTATAAAAGTGTACTCGGATGAGGATAGTTTAGCAGCCAGTAAACCGATACAGGAATTAGCACCAGGTGAAGAAGCTGATGGGGAACAACTAAGTCACAAACAAATCAGTAAGCTAACTACATTACAACATTGCACTTGAACAAGATAACTCAATCCACTACCACAATTTTCAAACTCTCCCCACCAAAGGATGGAAGACATTGAATTCCAATAAATCACAAATTATAATCCTCAAAATCAGAATTAGAAAGATTGCACAATCATAAACATGATATTTGTAGATCAAAATTTAACAGTTAAACACAATAGACAAAGTAACAAATAGGGTCTACATCAAGAGTAAATACAAAAAGAACGTATACATCAGAAACAAATGATAAATCACAAAGGAAAATGATGATATCCAGTTACTAAAAACCAACAACACCTAAACTATGCAAACAACAGTAACACTAATCTCGATAATATGAACTTTGAGAAAAATAAAAGTATCATTGTAGTTGCACCAACAATAATATAAGAAGAATGCAAGTGTAGTAGCAGAAGAAAAGAAGTAGAAGAAGATTAACATAACAATTCCATAGATGAAGATGAACCAAACAAGAAACTGCAAAACCAGTAGCAGAAGAAAATGAAGAAGAAGGAGGGGCATTGTGACCTTCATTGTTGCTACAGGTAGATTAACAATGGACTGATCAAATTTTTGTTTTGTTTGTTTATGAAACATCAAGTAATTTTGCTAGAACATTAGCATCAATTGGAAGGCCTGAACGCTGAAGTTTTGTTATGACATCTTCTACAATTTCTTCTCGCATTGTGGTCTTTTGTTGGTAATATTGTTCTTTCTGTTCCTCAATTTTTTCCTCCATTGTCATCATTCTCTTTTCCATCTTTTTCAGGAGGGCATTTGTTGCATTTGACAAGGCTTCAAAATGTCCCACTTTCCCTTTCAAAGTAGTTTTTGTAACTCGTCTTTCATATAATCTCAAACTTCCTAGATGTTCTGATCCCATGATAGAAGAAAATGCATCAATTGTCTCATTTCCATCTTCTTTTTGTTGCATTTCAATATTCTCCATGTCAGCCTATAAAACAATTTTATTATTAAAAAACAACAGAATTCAAGTACAAATATAAAGAGTAAATATGAAAAAACATATTCAAATAAAACAAAATAAAAATTAGATAGAAATCTCACAATTTTACTAGTTGTATCTTCATATGTATCCTAGTATGATCAATTGGGATTTTTTATCTTGTAACCACAAAAAATTCCTTAGCTGATGGAGTATCACTAGTTTCCCTCTCTTTTTCCTGTAGACATTAAAAGTGGATATCAAACATCTTCTTTAAAATGTGACAAGTTTTTATCCAATGCTACGCACGAGCTCATACCAAATCATTGCGAACTAAAGCAAAGCTTTTCTTGCCAACAGTATGTGGATTCTTCAACTTTTTTTGATTCTCACTATTGGTTTTTGACATTTTATGCAAATAGAAGAGAAGTTACACGATGATAAACTGATTTTTATAGAAGATGAAAGTTTCTTTCCATTGATTCATAAACAAAAATAAGAGCTTAGTGGCTCCCAAAAAGAAGAAACAGAACAGACACTACCAGTGATCAGTTACAGAAGAAAAGAGCTCTTTATATAACTTAATATATTTTGGGAATGAATATTATTGTTTTACAGAAGAAAAGATCTCTTTAATCACAATATTATTTTACTAAAAGAGAAGTAACTAAGAAGTTCCAATACTTACCTGGAATTTTTCTGAGTTCCAATACTTAAGAAGTTCCTTAAATTTAGATGTTGGAACATCATCAGGCTTGTTTTCCATCCGATTTTGATCATTAGCGTAGGCATCAAAGTGGTGTGTTTTCAAATCAAACTTACGCCTTCTCCAAGCTTCTTGAACTGTTTTTAAAGTCCATCTAACACCAATTTTTGGAATGTCATATTTCTCCTGAAAATTTGAACATTGAGTTAGTGCAATAAATTTTAAATATATTTAACTTAACAAAGAATTGAAAACGTCAAACCTTGGTATAATGCCACAAATAATCTTTTGTGTCCATCAACTTCCAATTTTCTATATCAAGAGGACAAAGGGTCGCATTACTAGCAAGTGTACCGAGGAAGCTGCTCAACTCTATCACGACATCATTACTAGGACCAACTGGCTCACCAACTTTATTCATTATACTCAATTTACGATCATGCCTTCCATGTACAGATAACATCTTTGTTTGACCTCTTTGTCTTTTTTTAGTGAAGGACTCTACAATAATACACAAATAAAGATAACCCTTCCAAAGTAGTATTGTAATTTGATTTTAAAAAAAGACAAGTAATATTTTAAGTAAAATATTGTTGTTCTTGCCTTGTTCTGCACATTGTTCGTTTTCTTCAAGAGTAGTAGAATTCAGTTGAAGTTGTTCTTCTACTGGTTGCACTACATTGCTAGTTGAGTAAGCTTGTATACGAACTCTTGTCTCTAGAATGTGTGATTCTAGAAGATCTTATTCTTCAATTACATCTGTTAAACATTGACGCTTTGCAGCGATTAGATATTGTCTTTTTCTAGCTAGAAACAACTTCATTTGATTCGCCAAAGATGTGAGTGTTCCAGCTGGAACAATTGCTCTTGCTTCTCTATTGCTTATTCTTGAAGACACTCGTTGTTTCATGACTACCAAGTACTACCTACTGTAAAAAAGGAGATATACAGATAAAGAGTTAGACATCCCAATAGAATCAAGTAAAAGAAGATTACAGTAGCAGTAAAATGAAGTAGTAAAAAGGAGAAAGGGTGAAGCAGAAACCAAAATCACCACTTCTTGCAACCTGATGCACATATGATTTCTGAAGCAAAATCAATCAGCTCATTTCAGCAAAAAAAACACTAAAGCAATCTCTAATAATATTTAGAAAACCAAAAAAGACAGAAGTACACAATAAGAATAAAACAGGCAAAATCAACATTCATTCAGTTGACTTTCAAACCAATAGTACATATAAGAAAATTCAATAGAGATATATTAAAAGAAGTTCAAAAATTCCTTCGTCAATCATCAGCCACCATCCAATCCCAATCGTCATCATCAAAGTACTCATCTTCTTCTGATGTGTCCATATGATCTTCTTCCATGTATTCTGAATGTTGATCATGAGTTGGCATATCAATGACATCACCAGGTACATCTTCTCTCGACCATCTAAGATCAACATCAACATCAGATATTCGATTTGATGTTCCAATGTCAATGTATGGATCCACAAAAATTGTGTCTCCAATAATAGGGCAATTCTGATCTTCTTCTAAACCAAATAAATCAACATTAACTTTAGTCCTTGCATAATAAACATATTTCTCAATTGGATCCTCCACATAGAAAACTTGATGCACTTGAGATGCTAGTACAAATGGATCTTCAGTACTGCATAACCTATTGAAGTATACCCGAGTTAATCCTTATTCATCTACATCATTACGAAACCAATCACATTTAAACAACACAACACTAAAGCATCCCCAATAATCAATATCTATGATACCTTGAATAACTCCATAATAGACAACCTCTCCATCAATGGGGTTTCGGTCTCTAGCACCAGCAAAACTATTAGTCGTTGCTGATAAAGTCACTCCATAGTTCTGAGTGTTACCATGACTTTATCGTTTCATTGTATGAAATCAATATCCATTGATGAAATATGTTGTATACCTTTTTGCTGTAGTATTAGTCCCTTTAGAAAATTTTCGTAAATGTTCAGACACTTCAACAGATTTACCTTTATTGTTAAACCAGTTGCCAAATTCCTGACTATGATGTTGTGCTCTAATCCATGCATTTGCTCTACTATGATTGTCAAATACAGTCTTATGTTCCCTGCAAGCAAGCATATTTCAAATGAGCATGTTTCAAAAATTTTATCATATAAAAAATATTGAAGTTTATAATAAAAGTGACATATCTTACATGATAAAGGTCTCTATTTTTTCATCTCTTGTATTAAACAATATATATCGATGTATATCAAGACATAACTGGACATCCATGTGAAAATCATTGCCTTTGATTTTTTTCTCCCTTCCAATGGGATTGCCAAAATTAGGGAATATAAGTGACAAATTATCTCCCTTTGTTTCAGTTCCCTGCTCATCCTCTAATTGGTATCAACTAAATTTTGTTTTCACCCCAGCATGTAGGTATCTAGAACATAAATTCACGCGCTCTAGTGCCACAAATCCCTCTAGTATAGATGCTTCTAGATGAAATCAATTACGAACAAGCCCCTTGAAGAAACATAGTTTTCTTTAGTGGAATACATCCAACAAAGATATGTCGGACCCCCAAACTTCACTTCATTTACTAAATGGATGGGCAGATGTACCATTATATCAAAAAATGATGGAGGGAAAATCTTTTCAAGGTCACATATAATCTCATTGATTTCAGACTGCATTTTATCAAGATCTGTTCTCCTTATCACCTTGCCACATATGACTCTAAAGAAGTTCCCCAATCGAATCAACGCTATAGAAACTTTTTTAGGCAACACTTTTCTAACAGCAACTTGGAGCAAGTAATGCATTATGAAATGAGCATCATGGCTCTTGTAACCTGATATTTTCATCTCATCCACTTCCACACATCTTGATATATTTGAAACACAACCTTTTGGTAATTTGGCATTTTTAAGAACAGTGCAAAACAACTTCTTCTCTTCTGGTTTCATGGAGAAACAATCTTTAGCCAAATGAGCTTTTCCATTATCATCCTTTACTGGTTGAAGATCCTTTTGTATCCCCATTTCTTGCAAGTCATATCGAGA
Organism: Solanum sitiens; assembly: GCA_016801875.1. Lineage (NCBI taxonomy): Eukaryota > Viridiplantae > Streptophyta > Magnoliopsida > Solanales > Solanaceae > Solanum > Solanum sitiens. The sequence continues at coordinate 130,948 of JABWTJ010000903.1, forward strand.
ATTAACATGGTCTTTTGACTTTCCAATTACATCCAACAAAGTCCCGAGCAAACTGTCACAAATAATTTTTTCTATGTGCATCACATCAAGAATGTGTCTCAGTTTGTTATGTTCCCAGTATGTCAATTCAAAAAAATGGATATTTTTTTCAATGGAACCTCGCTGTCACGAGGGATCTTAAGTAATACGGAAATAAAAGGATAAAAGACTTACAAATCAAACTGAAGTTTTATTCAATCCAAAGTAAAAGCTTGTACATGAGAGAGAGTACATGAGAGAGAGAGAAGTTTTCAGAATATTGTAAAATTATCTGATCCCTCTAATGGAAAAATCAAACTCTTAAATAGAGAAATGAAATCGACTAGTTTAATCTTAATCTAACAAATGTAAGGCTAAGATCTTGCCGACACTGAAAAGGGGGACCTACTAAAAGATAATGGAGCATTATTTGCTTTATCTTTTGTCGGTTGAGGGGGAATCTCTTTTTCAGAAAAGAAAAGATTTGGAGATGCTTTTCCAAAAGCGTTTTGTCTTGTAGCTTTCTATGGAAGCCAGCCATGAAATAGTGAAAGCCAATTGGTAAAAGATAATTCCGGCTTTGCCTCTATCTTTTACCCAAAGGTTATTTCCTATTCATAATCAGGTTCCATGTAAGCCAAGGCTAAACCTTGAGGATCACACATGTCGCCGTTGTCCTCGGTGTCGCTTTCTGTTGAAGCGGCGTCTTTAACCATTTTCATGATTTGGGATTCTGAATAACTATCGATATTATCCATAGCTTCTTTCAGCTTCTTCTTGAGTGCTTCTTTGGATAATTTTGATGGAGAAGTTTGGACCTTCTCTGAAACTTGTTTGTTTGGTTGTTTGGGAACCCAACCTTTTACCTGGACTTGTTTACACAAGTATTGAATACGATCTATATCATTCTTGGAAAAACTCCAAGTAATAATATAAGAAATTCTTTTCTTAATAAAATATTTGCATATTTTAATATGCTCTGGTAAAGTTGTTATCTCCTCCTTGGTTTGAAATTCTTCATACCTGTTGGAGAATTGTTGTGGAAGGATTTCTTGAATACCTCCGAATAAATTCCACCACTCGTAAAACCATCTTGGAATAACGGCTTTGGTGATAGCTGAGCTGTATTTTACAAACCAAGTATGTCTTGGTCTAAGATAAATAAAATTCATCCATGCTGCCTTATAATCATACCAATTATAAGTTTGTGGACGATGTGCCATCGTTAATGCAATGGGAGTATGTAAATGGTCTGCATACCATTCGAATGGATCCAAAATCTTCTTGATAGTAAATCTTGAGTATTGGATTTGATTATTAACATCTGTCTACGGCATTACAAAATTATATTTAATGTAGTAAGTTATAATTTTAGTATGCTAGTTTTAAGTATTGGTCTATTATTTTACACTTCTTGTTCTTCATATTGTTTTTATACTTGGAGTGAGGCAGTCGTTCTTTGTTATGAATATGAGGTATCCGATTAATTTCCGGAGCACGCGTTGGTCAGCCTGAAACTAGGAAAAGTCGCTGTAGCCAGGAGGGCGTTTAGACTGAGTACTTATTGGTGGTCCCGTGACTAAGATGATTCTAACAAAGAACTGATTTGTAAGACCAAAAGAGCCTCTTATGAAAACATTATTTGGATCTTGAATTGTGTTATAATATCTTATACTTATTACTTGGCTTATTATTATTATGAATTTTACTTAGTTAAATATCAATCTTGTTATGTAAGTCCAATAGACAGTATTTATTTTATCATGGATAAAAATCAAAATATTTTGAATAAAATCAATGTTTCTTCGCAATCTACAAAGATTGCTAAAATTGAAAATGATTTACAAAACTGGAGTATTCCAGAAGAACCTTTTAAAAAGATTTACCAATTAGGAAATTTTAGTTTCCTTACTCGTTGTAATATTAAGACTTGTGAGTCTACAATTGCTATCAATAATTCTTCAGAAATTATTCAATTGCTTAAAGAAAAAGATTTAGATAAATATAAATCTAATTTCAATTACTTGCATATAGGTTTAGTATAAGTTGCTGTTAAGCCTTTAGAAGAGGCCTTGATATTCCTGTTTGTGTCCTCCTTAGAGATGACAGATTTTTAAATTTTGACCAGTTTACTTTAATTGTTATCCCAATTTCTCTGTTGACATTAATGATCCTAATGTCATGGATACTTTGACACTCAATGTCAAAACCAAAAATCTCAATAGCAAACTTGACTCTCGTGAAATAGCTATTATTTACCGAGTTTATTATCGTCTCATGAAGACTCAGCTTGCTCCCAAAGCTTGTTTAGAAAGCGCTAGGGGTGAAACCATGCTTATGGAAGCAAACCATTCGCATAGTTCTATCTTTGTTCCTAGAACTTTGCAATGGAAGGATATTCTCTCTAATAATGATTGGCATTTTGAGAATATCACCCAACCGTTTTCTTCACAACCTCAACGATCTCAGATCGAAAGAGTAATTCAGTTTCCAGATGGATCTATTGATCTTAAATTCCTAGATAATCCATCAATTCGATCTTCATCTGCTAGAAGGTCATCTTGGTCTTCTCCGTCTACTTCGTGTCCCTCGAGAACGGTTCCCAGACCACCTTCTTCAAAAACCCCGGAGGAAGAAGAAGAAGATAACATCACTATTGCTGACTCTACAGACAATAGTAAAGGTAATGTCACTGGTGTAGACTTTACAGGTACTGTACCTAAAGTTTATTATCAAGATATTTCAGGAAGTCCAACTGCTAGTGAAATGGAACCTCCTGCTGATAAACCATCTTGGCTAGGAATGTTAAAGGTAAACAAACCTTTTGAACCTAATCCCAGTGTTTTACAGGAACAATGGATTCATCCTGACAACCAAGTCAAAAGAAAATGGTATGTCTCTTCTTATACTCTTAGGGAAAGAGAAAATTTTAGGGATATATGGATGAAAGATATGAGAAGAATCGGTTGCGAAATCGAATTCTTCAAATGGTTTGAAATGACTGGTAGAATTGAAAATTGTACTGAGTCTTTACAAGTTATCATTAACAAATGGTATACATCTTCTAACAAAGTAGTTGAATCTACTACTCCTCCTCTTGAAGGAATCAATATTCCTATTGCAGGTACAGTGATCAAAGCATCTCCCTTTAAGGAGAAAAGTGATAAAACAGGTGCTCTCCTCACATCTGCGGATATTGATAGGGTTATTGAACAAAATAACTATTCAAACCAAATTCTCCATGTTATCTCTAGACAAATAGAGGATACTAAACCAAATCTTAGTGGAAGACCAACACCGCCTTCTACATCATCCAATCATAGTATTGAAACCTATCCAGGATTCAGAATACCAGAATTTTCCAAAGAAAAATTCCCAAAACTTTCTGATACTTTTGAAGTAACAGGTCATATCATTGAAAAAATCAATGCTAAACTTAATAATTTTAACATATCTACCAAAGAAGATAAAGAACCCAAGAAGGTTTCTACTATCCAAAAAGAACCTAGTTCTTCATCCAAAGAGAAAACCACTCTTATCCAAAAACTTGCTAGTAGTCGTTTTCATAATATGAAAAACTACCATTCTAAACCATCCTTTCCTGATCTTCAGTATGAGGAAAATGCCTTTTTATCTACTTCATCTCATGAAGGAAGAAGCATCACTGAATGGAATATTGATGGCCTTGCAGAACATCAAGTTTACAATAAACTCCATGAAATGGGTGTTGCAATTACTGCGTACAAAATGCGTGGATCAACAGATAAAGATGCTGCTAATATGATTATTGCAGGATTTACAGGAATGTTGAAACATTGGTGGGATAATTATTGTACAGATGAAATCAAGCAGTTAATTATTAATGCAATGGCAAATGAGACTGTTGTAAAGATGGAAGGTAATACACAAACAACTTCTACCCAAACAAGAGAAGATGCTTGTGCTACTCTACTTTACCATATTGCAAAACATTTTATTGGAGAACCAAAATTATTTCAAGACAGAAGTCTCCAGATTCTGAGCAATCTAAGTTGTCCAAACTTAGATAACTTTATTCACTATAAGCATGCCTTTCTGAGTAAAGTTATGATTCGTCCAGATTGTAATTTGGATTATTGGAAAGAACGTTTCATTAGTGGTCTACCTCCTCTTTTTGCAGATAAGGTAAGAACCAAAATACAAGACAGGAATAATGGAAGTATTCCTTATGGTAACCTTACTTATGGTGATTTGGTAAGCACCATCAATGTTGTAGCTCTTGAACTATGCACAGATATTAAGCTAAAACATCAGCTTAAAAAAGAACAGTCCTCTTCGAGAAAGGAACTTGGAAGTTTCTGTAAAGACTTTGGATTCATTACTCCTCCAGATAAAATTAAAAAGGAGGATAAAGAAAAATCTTACAGAAGAAAATCACGAAGAAAGGATGATTCTTCTAAACCAAGAAGAAAACAACATAGGTCTAAAAGATCTATTAGCAAGAAGGAAGATGTTTGTTGGAATTGTGGCAAAACAGGTCATAGGGCCAATGAATGTCGTTCAAAAACAAAGAAGAAGAAAATTAATCTTCTTAACATTGATGAAGAAACGAAAGGTAAGCTTCTTGCTATACTTGATGAACCTTTCTCTGAAATTTCACTTACTTCTGATGAATGCAGTGATAGTGAAGACATAGATTTGAACTATGATTCAGATTCCAGCAAATCAGGCAAAGAATGTACTTGTAGTGAAACCTTTTGTACTTGTGATAGCAAGCCACAAATCAGAGTTCTCTCAGATCATTCCAAGGAAGCTCTCTTTGATGTTATTCAACATATCAACGATAATGAGGCTAGAAATCGTTTTCTACTAGAACTCAAAAACATTCTTATCAATACGGACAAGCCTAAACCTCGCCCGAATATTGAGCCCTTCAGTATGAAACAAATTATGAATCGTTCTGATCATAATTCTGAACCCACTATTTCTGACCTTCGTCATGAAGTCTCCGCTCTTAAAAATGAAATTAGAGATATCAAATCTCGTCTTTCCATTTTAGAAACTGATATTCCCATTCATCAGGATTCTAAGAAATCAGCTTTTCATGACTTAGAATCTCGACATAGTTCTTCAAAGGACTCTGAAGATGATAACGATATTAATCCTTCTAATATCAATAATGATCATCTTAAAGATTTCCTTACTGAAACAGGAAATGACGTCTCTACTTCAGCACCAGGAGTAACGGTAATTACCTCAATTAGACCCCAGAGTCATCATATACCTATTAAAATAGTTATCAATAAACATTTTGTTATTAACAAAGTTGCTTTACTTGATAGCGGTGCAGATAGGAATTGCATTATGAAAGGTATTGTTCCTATTCAGTATTTACAAAAAAGTACTTCCAAATTATACTCCGCTACAGGAGAACTTTTAAAAATTAATTACAAGCTCTCCAAGGCTCATATTTGTAATAATGGCATTTGTTTAACAAATGATTTTGTTATAACAGAAGATATTAATGAAGATATCATCCTTGGAATACCTTTTATTACTCAAATAAAACCGTATTCTACTAATCTGGATGGTATTTCTACTAATATCTTAGGAAGAGAATTACTCTTCCCTTTTGTAAAAACTCTTTCACAAAAAGAAAGTGATTTTGTTCGACAAAATACTGTCTTTAAAATAAACAAACTCTCTCTTCATCTAAATTTTTTAAAAGAAGAGATTCGTGTTAAGAAAATCGAACAGATTTTAAAAACCCCGGAGATAGTTAACAAGATAACAAATCTTCGAGACAAATTTGAAAAAGAAATATGTTCTGATTTTCCTAATGCATTTTGGAAAAGAAAGAAACATATTGTTTCTTTACCATACATTGAAGGGTTTAATGAACAGGCTATTACCACTAAGGCAAGGCCTATTCAAATGAATCAAGAAATGATGGAATTTTGCAAAACTGAGATTAAATCTCTCTTAGAAAATAATATCATTAGAGTTTCAAAATCTCCTTGGAGTTGTTCTGCATTTTATGTTAATAAAAATTCTGAAAAAGAAAGAGGTGCTCCCAGACTTGTAATCAATTACAAACCTTTAAATTCTGTTTTAAAATGGATCATATCCAATACCTAACAAAAGAGATCTTTTAAAAAGAACTTTTAAGGCAAATGTATTTAGCAAATTTGATATGAAATCAGGATTTTGGCAAATACAGATTTCTGAAAAAGATAAATACAAAACTGCTTTTAATGTTCCATTTGGGCAATTCGAATGGAATGTTATGCCTTTTGGGCTCAAAAACGCCCCTTCAGAATTTCAAAACATTATGAATTCCATTTTCAATGAGTATTCTTATATGTCAATTGTTTACATTGATGATGTGTTAATTTTCTCAGAGAACATAGATTCTCATTTTAAACATCTAAACACATTCTTTAATGTTATTAAAAACAATGGTCTAGTAGTCAGTGCCAGAAAAATAGTTTTGTTCCAAACAAAAAATAGATCACGAATCTATAGAGCAATTAATTCGTTTTACATCAGGAATCTGGAATTCCTCACAAAAGAATTATTCAACTATTAAAAAAGAAATTTTATCCATTGTACTTTGTATAACAAAGTTTCAAGACGATCTTATAAACAAAAGATTTTTATTAAGAGTAGACTGTAAGTCTGCAAAAGAAATTTTGCAAAAAGATGTTAAAAACATTGTTTCAAAACAAATCTTTGCTAGATGGCAAGCTCTCCTATCTAGTTTTGATTTTGATATTGAATTTATCAAAGGAGAAGATAATTCTTTACCTGATTTCTTAACCCGTGAATTCTTGCAGGGTAAACATGAGGCCATTTAAGCCTACAGGAGAAAAGAATTCTCCAAAACAACGAATGGCTAGACCATTCAAACTCCCTCCCCTTACACCAATGAAGGCAGAAATTTCTCCAAGACCTTCTCTTTCATTTCAAAACAAATTCACAGCCTTAGCTGATTATCCGAAGTTACCAAATACTTCCCAAAAACTTCCACAGATAGACTGTCCTCCAAAACCCCAGAAATTAAATCTGAGACCATCTTTTGTTGCTCCTGAAGCATCATCCAGTTCTTTTCAAACAAAAGAAGCTTATACAATGAAGACCCCTGAGTCTTTCGCACAGGCAGTCAAACCTGATTTAATAAAACCCAGTATTTCCAAAACCAATACAAAAGAAGAATCTTTTGATTTTCAGGTCTCAAAGGTATTGCCTTTAATGGCAATAAACAAAGAGTTTACTCACATGGATGCTATTACTTTAGCAAAACCATGTTATACAGACTTCAATTATGTGGATACAGATAATCCGCTCAAGACCAGGAGATTCTATGAAGCAATCCTGGTGGATACAGATTCTATAGATATTGAACATTCTACAGATGTTAATAATCAAATCCAATACTCAAGATTTACTATCAAGAAGATTTTGGATCCATTTGAATGGTATGCAGACCATTTACATACTCCCATTGCATTAACGATGGCACATCGTCCACAAACTTATAATTGGTATGATTATAAGGCAGCATGGATGAATTTTATTTATCTTAGACCAAGACATACTTGGTTTGTAAAATACAGCTCAGCTATCACCAAAGCCGTTATTCCAAGATGGTTTTACGAGTGGTGGAATTTATTCGGAGGTATTCAAGAAATCCTTCCACAACAATTCTCCAACAGGTATGAAGAATTTCAAACCAAGGAGGAGATAACAACTTTACCAGAGCATATTAAAATATGCAAATATTTTATTAAGAAAAGAATTTCTTATATTATTACTTGGAGTTTTTCCAAGAATGATATAGATCGTATTCAATACTTGTGTAAACAAGTCCAGGTAAAAGGTTGGGTTCCCAAACAACCAAACAAACAAGTTTCAGAGAAGGTCCAAACTTCTCCATCAAAATTATCCAAAGAAGCACTCAAGAAGAAGCTGAAAGAAGCTATGGATAATATCGATAGTTATTCAGAATCCCAAATCATGAAAATGGTTAAAGACGCCGCTTCAACAGAAAGCGACACCGAGGACAACGGCGACATGTGTGATCCTCAAGGTTTAGCCTTGGCTTACATGGAACCTGATTATGAATAGGAAATAACCTTTGGGTAAAAGATAGAGGCAAAGCCGGAATTATCTTTTACCAATTGGCTTTCACTATTTCATGGCTGGCTTCCATAGAAAGCTACAAGACAAAACGCTTTTGGAAAAGCATCTCCAAATCTTTTCTTTTCTGAAAAAGAGATTCCCCCTCAACCGACAAAAGATAAAGCAAATAATGCTCCATTATCTTTTAGTAGGTCCCCCTTTTCAGTGTCGGCAAGATCTTAGCCTTACATTTGTTAGATTAAGATTAAACTAGTCGATTTCATTTCTCTATTTAAGAGTTTGATTTTTCCATTAGAGGGATCAGATAATTTTACAATATTCTGAAAACTTCTCTCTCTCTCATGTACTCTCTCTCATGTACAAGCTTTTACTTTGGATTGAATAAAACTTCAGTTTGATTTGTAAGTCTTTTATCCTTTTATTTCCGTAAACCTATATGCAAGTAATTGAAATTAGATTTATATTTATCTAAATCTTTTTCTTTAAGCAATTGAATAATTTCTGAAGAATTATTGATAGCAATTGTAGACTCACAAGTCTTAATATTACAAGTTGCTGTTAAGCCTTTATTTAGAAGAGGCCTTGATATTCCTGTTTGTGTCCTCCTTAGAGATGACAGATTTTTAAATTTTGACGACTCACTTTTAGGAGTTATTCAGAGTAACCTTGCGAATGGGCCAGTTTACTTTAATTGTTATCCCAATTTCTCTGTTGACATTAATGATCCTAATGTCATGGATACTTTGACACTCAATGTCAAAACCAAAAATCTCAATAGCAAACTTGACTCTCGTGAAATAGCTATTATTTACCGAGTTTATTATCGTCTCATGAAGACTCAGCTTGCTCCCAAAGCTTGTTTAGAAAGCGCTAGGGGTGAAACCATGCTTATGGAAGCAAACCATTCGCATAGTTCTATCTTTGTTCCTAGAACTTTGCAATGGAAGGATATTCTCTCTAATAATGACTGGCATTTTGAGAATATCACCCAACCGTTTTCTTCACAACCTCAACGATCTCAGATCGAAAGAGTAATTCAGTTTCCAGATGGATCTATTGATATTAAATTCCTAGATAATCCATCAATTCGACCTTCATCTGCTAGAAGGTCATCTTGGTCTTCTCCGTCTACTTCGTGTCCCTCGAGAACGGTTCCCAGACCACCCTCTTCAAAAACCCCGGAGGAAGAAGAAGAAGATAACATCACTATTGCTGACTCTACAGACAATAGTAAAGGTAATGTCACTGGTGTAGACTTTACAGGTACTGTACCTAAAGTTTATTATCAAGATATTTCAGGAAGTCCAACTGATAGTGAAATGGAACCTCCTGCTGATAAACCATCTTGGCTAGGAATGTTAAAGGTAAACAAACCTTTTGAACCTAATCCCAGTGTTTTACAGGAACAATGGATTCATCCTGACAACCAAGTCAAAAGAAAATGGTATGTCTCTTCTTATACTCTTAGGGAAAGAGAAAATTTTAGGGATATATGGATGAAAGATATGAGAAGAATCGGTTGCGAAATCGAATTCTTCAAATGGTTTGAAATGACTGGTAGAATTGAAAATTGTACTGAGTCTTTACAAGTTATCATTAACAAATGGTATACATCTTCTAACAAAGTAGTTGAATCTACTACTCCTCCTCTTGAAGGAATCAATATTCCTATTGCAGGTACAGTGATCAAAGCATCTCCCTTTAAGGAGAAAAGTGATAAAACAGGTGCTCTCCTCACATCTGCGGATATTGATAGGGTTATTGAACAAAATAACTATTCAAACCAAATTCTCCATGTTATCTCTAGACAAATAGAGGATACTAAACCAAATCTTAGTGGAAGACCAACACCGCCTTCTACATCATCCAATCATAGTATTGAAACCTATCCAGGATTCAGAATACCAGAATTTTCCAAAGAAAAATTCCCAAAACTTTCTGATACTTTTGAAGTAACAGGTCATATCATTGAAAAAATCAATGCTAAACTTAATAATTTTAACATATCTACCAAAGAAGATAAAGAACCCAAGAAGGTTTCTACTATCCAAAAAGAACCTAGTTCTTCATCCAAAGAGAAAACCACTCTTATCCAAAAACTTGCTAGTAGTCGTTTTCATAATATGAAAAACTACCATTCTAAACCATCCTTTCCTGATCTTCAGTATGAGGAAAATGCCTTTTTATCTACTTCATCTCATGAAGGAAGAAGCATCACTGAATGGAATATTGATGGCCTTGCAGAACATCAAGTTTACAATAAACTCCATGAAATGGGTGTTGCAATTACTGCGTACAAAATGCGTGGATCAACAGATAAAGATGCTGCTAATATGATTATTGCAGGATTTACAGGAATGTTGAAACATTGGTGGGATAATTATTGTACAGATGAAATCAAGCAGTTAATTATTAATGCAATGGCAAATGAGACTGTTGTAAAGATGGAAGGTAATACACAAACAACTTCTACCCAAACAAGAGAAGATGCTTGTGCTACTCTACTTTACCATATTGCAAAACATTTTATTGGAGAACCAAAATTATTTCAAGACAGAAGTCTCCAGATTCTGAGCAATCTAAGTTGTCCAAACTTAGATAACTTTATTCACTATAAGCATGCCTTTCTGAGTAAAGTTATGATTCGTCCAGATTGTAATTTGGATTATTGGAAAGAACGTTTCATTAGTGGTCTACCTCCTCTTTTTGCAGATAAGGTAAGAACCAAAATACAAGACAGGAATAATGGAAGTATTCCTTATGGTAACCTTACTTATGGTGATTTGGTAAGCACCATCAATGTTGTAGCTCTTGAACTATGCACAGATATTAAGCTAAAACATCAGCTTAAAAAAGAACAGTCCTCTTCGAGAAAGGAACTTGGAAGTTTCTGTAAAGACTTTGGATTCATTACTCCTCCAGATAAAATTAAAAAGGAGGATAAAGAAAAATCTTACAGAAGAAAATCACGAAGAAAGGATGATTCTTCTAAACCAAGAAGAAAACAACATAGGTCTAAAAGATCTATTAGCAAGAAGGAAGATGTTTGTTGGAATTGTGGCAAAACAGGTCATAGGGCCAATGAATGTCGTTCAAAAACAAAGAAGAAGAAAATTAATCTTCTTAACATTGATGACGAAACGAAAGGTAAGCTTCTTGCTATACTTGATGAACCTTTCTCTGAAATTTCACTTACTTCTGATGAATGCAGTGATAGTGAAGACATAGATTTGAACTATGATTCAGATTCTAGCAAATCAGGCAAAGAATGTACTTGTAGTGAAACCTTTTGTACTTGTGATAGCAAGCCACAAATCAGAGTTCTCTCAGATCATTCCAAGGAAGCTCTCTTTGATGTTATTCAACATATCAACGATAATGAGGCTAGAAATCGTTTTCTACTAGAACTCAAAAACATTCTTATCAATACGGACAAGCCTAAACCTCGCCCGAATATTGAGCCCTTCAGTATGAAACAAATTATGAATCGTTCTGATCATAATTCTGAACCCACTATTTCTGACCTTCGTCATGAAGTCTCCGCTCTTAAAAATGAAATTAGAGATATCAAATCTCGTCTTTCCATTTTAGAAACTGATATTCCCATTCATCAGGATTCTAAGAAATCAGCTTTTCATGACTTAGAATCTCGACATAGTTCTTCAAAGGACTCTGAAGATGATAACGATATTAATCCTTCTAATATCAATAATGATCATCTTAAAGATTTCCTTACTGAAACAGGAAATGACGTCTCTACTTCAGCACCAGGAGTAACGGTAATTACCTCAATTAGACCCCAGAGTCATCATATACCTATTAAAATAGTTATCAATAAACATTTTGTTATTAACAAAGTTGCTTTACTTGATAGCGGTGCAGATAGGAATTGCATTATGAAAGGTATTGTTCCTATTCAGTATTTACAAAAAAGTACTTCCAAATTATACTCCGCTACAGGAGAACTTTTAAAAATTAATTACAAGCTCTCCAAGGCTCATATTTGTAATAATGGCATTTGTTTAACAAATGATTTTGTTATAACAGAAGATATTAATGAAGATATCATCCTTGGAATACCTTTTATTACTCAAATAAAACCGTATTCTACTAATCTGGATGGTATTTCTACTAATATCTTAGGAAGAGAATTACTCTTCCCTTTTGTAAAAACTCTTTCACAAAAAGAAAGTGATTTTGTTCGACAAAATACTGTCTTTAAAATAAACAAACTCTCTCTTCATCTAAATTTTTTAAAAGAAGAGATTCGTGTTAAGAAAATCGAACAGATTTTAAAAACCCCGGAGATAGTTAACAAGATAACAAATCTTCGAGACAAATTTGAAAAAGAAATATGTTCTGATTTTCCTAATGCATTTTGGAAAAGAAAGAAACATATTGTTTCTTTACCATACATTGAAGGGTTTAATGAACAGGCTATTACCACTAAGGCAAGGCCTATTCAAATGAATCAAGAAATGATGGAATTTTGCAAAACTGAGATTAAATCTCTCTTAGAAAATAATATCATTAGAGTTTCAAAATCTCCTTGGAGTTGTTCTGCATTTTATGTTAATAAAAATTCTGAAAAAGAAAGAGGTGCTCCCAGACTTGTAATCAATTACAAACCTTTAAATTCTGTTTTAAAATGGATCAGGTATCCAATACCTAACAAAAGAGATCTTTTAAAAAGAACTTTTAAGGCAAATGTATTTAGCAAATTTGATATGAAATCAGGATTTTGGCAAATACAGATTTCTGAAAAAGATAAATACAAAACTGCTTTTAATGTTCCATTTGGGCAATTCGAATGGAATGTTATGCCTTTTGGGCTCAAAAACGCCCCTTCAGAATTTCAAAACATTATGAATTCCATTTTCAATGAGTATTCTTATATGTCAATTGTTTACATTGATGATGTGTTAATTTTCTCAGAGAACATAGATTCTCATTTTAAACATCTAAACACATTCTTTAATGTTATTAAAAACAATGGTCTAGTAGTCAGTGCCAGAAAAATAGTTTTGTTCCAAACAAAAAATAGATCATGAATCTATAGAGCAATTAATTCGTTTTACATCAGGAATCTGGAATTCCTCACAAAAGAATTATTCAACTATTAAAAAAGAAATTTTATCCATTGTACTTTGTATAACAAAGTTTCAAGACGATCTTATAAACAAAAGATTTTTATTAAGAGTAGACTGTAAGTCTGCAAAAGAAATTTTGCAAAAAGATGTTAAAAACATTGTTTCAAAACAAATCTTTGCTAGATGGCAAGCTCTCCTATCTAGTTTTGATTTTGATATTGAATTTATCAAAGGAGAAGATAATTCTTTACCTGATTTCTTAACCCGTGAATTCTTGCAGGGTAAACATGAGGCCATTTAAGCCTACAGGAGAAAAGAATTCTCCAAAACAACGAATGGCTAGACCATTCCAACTCCCTCCCCTTACACCAATGAAGGCAGAAATTTCTCCAAGACCTTCTCTTTCATTTCAAAACAAATTCACAGCCTTAGCTGATTATCCGAAGTTACCAAATACTTCCCAAAAACTTCCACAGATAGACTGTCCTCCAAAACCCCAGAAATTAAATCTGAGACCATCTTTTGTTGCTCCTGAAGCATCATCCAGTTCTTTTCAAACAAAAGAAGCTTATACAATGAAGACCCCTGAGTCTTTCGCACAGGCAGTCAAACCTGATTTAATAAAACCCAGTATTTCCAAAACCAATACAAAAGAAGAATCTTTTGATTTTCAGGTCTCAAAGGTATTGCCTTTAATGGCAATAAACAAAGAGTTTACTCACATGGATGCTATTACTTTAGCAAAACCATGTTATACAGACTTCAATTATGTGGATACAGATAATCCGCTCAAGACCAGGAGATTCTATGAAGCAATCCTGGTGGATACAGATTCTATAGATATTGAACATTCTACAGATGTTAATAATCAAATCCAATACTCAAGATTTACTATCAAGAAGATTTTGGATCCATTCGAATGGTATGCAGACCATTTACATACTCCCATTGCATTAACGATGGCACATCGTCCACAAACTTATAATTGGTATGATTATAAGGCAGCATGGATGAATTTTATTTATCTTAGACCAAGACATACTTGGTTTGTAAAATACAGCTCAGCTATCACCAAAGCCGTTATTCCAAGATGGTTTTACGAGTGGTGGAATTTATTCGGAGGTATTCAAGAAATCCTTCCACAACAATTCTCCAACAGGTATGAAGAATTTCAAACCAAGGAGGAGATAACAACTTTACCAGAGCATATTAAAATATGCAAATATTTTATTAAGAAAAGAATTTCTTATATTATTACTTGGAGTTTTTCCAAGAATGATATAGATCGTATTCAATACTTGTGTAAACAAGTCCAGGTAAAAGGTTGGGTTCCCAAACAACCAAACAAACAAGTTTCAGAGAAGGTCCAAACTTCTCCATCAAAATTATCCAAAGAAGCACTCAAGAAGAAGCTGAAAGAAGCTATGGATAATATCGATAGTTATTCAGAATCCCAAATCATGAAAATGGTTAAAGACGCCGCTTCAACAGAAAGCGACACCGAGGACAACGGCGACATGTGTGATCCTCAAGGTTTAGCCTTGGCTTACATGGAACCTGATTATGAATAGGAAATAACCTTTGGGTAAAAGATAGAGGCAAAGCCGGAATTATCTTTTACCAATTGGCTTTCACTATTTCATGGCTGGCTTCCATAGAAAGCTACAAGACAAAACGCTTTTGGAAAAGCATCTCCAAATCTTTTCTTTTCTGAAAAAGAGATTCCCCCTCAACCGACAAAAGATAAAGCAAATAATGCTCCATTATCTTTTAGTAGGTCCCCCTTTTCAGTGTCGGCAAGATCTTAGCCTTACATTTGTTAGATTAAGATTAAACTAGTCGATTTCATTTCTCTATTTAAGAGTTTGATTTTTCCATTAGAGGGATCAGATAATTTTACAATATTCTGAAAACTTCTCTCTCTCTCATGTACTCTCTCTCATGTACAAGCTTTTACTTTGGATTGAATAAAACTTCAGTTTGAAATTATATTTAATGTAGTAAGTTATAATTTTAGTATGCTAGTTTTAAGTATTGGTCTATTATTTTACACTTCTTGTTCTTCATATTGTTTTTATACTTGGAGTGAGGCAGTCGTTCTTTGTTATGAATATGAGGTATCCGATTAATTTTCGGAGCACGCGTTGGTCAGCCTGAAACTAGGAAAAGTCGCTGTAGCCAGGAGGGCGTTTAGACTGAGTACTTATTGGTGGTGCCATGACTAAGATGATTCTAACAAAGAACTGATTTGTAAGACCAAAAGAGCCTCTTATGAAAACATTATTTGGATCTTGAATTGTGTTATAATATCTTATACTTATTACTTGGCTTATTATTATTATGAATTTTACTTAGTTAAATATCAATCTTGTTATGTAAGTCCAATAGACAGTATTTATTTTATCATGGATAAAAATCAAAATATTTTGAATAAAATCAATGTTTCTTCGCAATCTACAAAGATTGCTAAAATTGAAAATGATTTACAAAACTGGAGTATTCTAGAAGAACCTTTTAAAAAGATTTACCAATTAGGAAATTTTAGTTTCCTTACTCGTTGTAATATTAAGACTTGTGAGTCTACAATTGCTATCAATAATTCTTCAGAAATTATTCAATTGCTTAAAGAAAAAGATTTAGATAAATATAAATCTAATTTCAATTACTTGCATATAGGTTTAGTACAAGTTGCTGTTAAGCCTTTATTTAGAAGAGGCCTTGATATTCCTGTTTGTGTCCTCCTTAGAGATGACAGATTTTTAAATTTTGACGACTCACTTTTAGGAGTTATTCAGAGTAACCTTGCGAATGGGCCAGTTTACTTTAATTGTTATCCCAATTTCTCTGTTGACATTAATGATCCTAATGTCATGGATACTTTGACACTCAATGTCAAAACCAAAAATCTCAATAGCAAACTTGACTCTCGTGAAATAGCTATTATTTACCGAGTTTATTATCGTCTCATGAAGACTCAGCTTGCTCCCAAAGCTTGTTTAGAAAGCGCTAGGGGTGAAACCATGCTTATGGAAGCAAACCATTCGCATAGTTCTATCTTTGTTCCTAGAACTTTGCAATGGAAGGATATTCTCTCTAATAATGACTGGCATTTTGAGAATATCACCCAACCGTTTTCTTCACAACCTCAACGATCTCAGATCGAAAGAGTAATTCAGTTTCCAGATGGATCTATTGATCTTAAATTCCTAGATAATCCATCAATTCGACCTTCATCTGCTAGAAGGTCATCTTGGTCTTCTCCGTCTACTTCGTGTCCCTCGAGAACGGTTCCCAGACCACCCTCTTCAAAAACCCCGGAGGAAGAAGAAGAAGATAACATCACTATTGCTGACTCTACAGACAATAGTAAAGGTAATGTCACTGGTGTAGACTTTACAGGTACTGTACCTAAAGTTTATTATCAAGATATTTCAGGAAGTCCAACTGATAGTGAAATGGAACCTCCTGCTGATAAACCATCTTGGCTAGGAATGTTAAAGGTAAACAAACCTTTTGAACCTAATCCCAGTGTTTTACAGGAACAATGGATTCATCCTGACAACCAAGTCAAAAGAAAATGGTATGTCTCTTCTTATACTCTTAGGGAAAGAGAAAATTTTAGGGATATATGGATGAAAGATATGAGAAGAATCGGTTGCGAAATCGAATTCTTCAAATGGTTTGAAATGACTGGTAGAATTGAAAATTGTACTGAGTCTTTACAAGTTATCATTAACAAATGGTATACATCTTCTAACAAAGTAGTTGAATCTACTACTCCTCCTCTTGAAGGAATCAATATTCCTATTGCAGGTACAGTGATCAAAGCATCTCCCTTTAAGGAGAAAAGTGATAAAACAGGTGCTCTCCTCACATCTGCGGATATTGATAGGGTTATTGAACAAAATAACTATTCAAACCAAATTCTCCATGTTATCTCTAGACAAATAGAGGATACTAAACCAAATCTTAGTGGAAGACCAACACCGCCTTCTACATCATCCAATCATAGTATTGAAACCTATCCAGGATTCAGAATACCAGAATTTTCCAAAGAAAAATTCCCAAAACTTTCTGATACTTTTGAAGTAACAGGTCATATCATTGAAAAAATCAATGCTAAACTTAATAATTTTAACATATCTACCAAAGAAGATAAAGAACCCAAGAAGGTTTCTACTATCCAAAAAGAACCTAGTTCTTCATCCAAAGAGAAAACCACTCTTATCCAAAAACTTGCTAGTAGTCGTTTTCATAATATGAAAAACTACCATTCTAAACCATCCTTTCCTGATCTTCAGTATGAGGAAAATGCCTTTTTATCTACTTCATCTCATGAAGGAAGAAGCATCACTGAATGGAATATTGATGGCCTTGCAGAACATCAAGTTTACAATAAACTCCATGAAATGGGTGTTGCAATTACTGCGTACAAAATGCGTGGATCAACAGATAAAGATGCTGCTAATATGATTATTGCAGGATTTACAGGAATGTTGAAACATTGGTGGGATAATTATTGTACAGATGAAATCAAGCAGTTAATTATTAATGCAATGGCAAATGAGACTGTTGTAAAGATGGAAGGTAATACACAAACAACTTCTACCCAAACAAGAGAAGATGCTTGTGCTACTCTACTTTACCATATTGCAAAACATTTTATTGGAGAACCAAAATTATTTCAAGACAGAAGTCTCCAGATTCTGAGCAATCTAAGTTGTCCAAACTTAGATAACTTTATTCACTATAAGCATGCCTTTCTGAGTAAAGTTATGATTCGTCCAGATTGTAATTTGGATTATTGGAAAGAACGTTTCATTAGTGGTCTACCTCCTCTTTTTGCAGATAAGGTAAGAACCAAAATACAAGACAGGAATAATGGAAGTATTCCTTATGGTAACCTTACTTATGGTGATTTGGTAAGCACCATCAATGTTGTAGCTCTTGAACTATGCACAGATATTAAGCTAAAACATCAGCTTAAAAAAGAACAGTCCTCTTCGAGAAAGGAACTTGGAAGTTTCTGTAAAGACTTTGGATTCATTACTCCTCCAGATAAAATTAAAAAGGAGGATAAAGAAAAATCTTACAGAAGAAAATCACGAAGAAAGGATGATTCTTCTAAACCAAGAAGAAAACAACATAGGTCTAAAAGATCTATTAGCAAGAAGGAAGATGTTTGTTGGAATTGTGGCAAAACAGGTCATAGGGCCAATGAATGTCGTTCAAAAACAAAGAAGAAGAAAATTAATCTTCTTAACATTGATGAAGAAACGAAAGGTAAGCTTCTTGCTATACTTGATGAACCTTTCTCTGAAATTTCACTTACTTCTGATGAATGCAGTGATAGTGAAGACATAGATTTGAACTATGATTCAGATTCCAGCAAATCAGGCAAAGAATGTACTTGTAGTGAAACCTTTTGTACTTGTGATAGCAAGCCACAAATCAGAGTTCTCTCAGATCATTCCAAGGAAGCTCTCTTTGATGTTATTCAACATATCAACGATAATGAGGCTAGAAATCGTTTTCTACTAGAACTCAAAAACATTCTTATCAATACGGACAAGCCTAAACCTCGCCCGAATATTGAGCCCTTCAGTATGAAACAAATTATGAATCGTTCTGATCATAATTCTGAACCCACTATTTCTGACCTTCGTCATGAAGTCTCCGCTCTTAAAAATGAAATTAGAGATATCAAATCTCGTCTTTCCATTTTAGAAACTGATATTCCCATTCATCAGGATTCTAAGAAATCAGCTTTTCATGACTTAGAATCTCGACATAGTTCTTCAAAGGACTCTGAAGATGATAACGATATTAATCCTTCTAATATCAATAATGATCATCTTAAAGATTTCCTTACTGAAACAGGAAATGACGTCTCTACTTCAGCACCAGGAGTAACGGTAATTACCTCAATTAGACCCCAGAGTCATCATATACCTATTAAAATAGTTATCAATAAACATTTTGTTATTAACAAAGTTGCTTTACTTGATAGCGGTGCAGATAGGAATTGCATTATGAAAGGTATTGTTCCTATTCAGTATTTACAAAAAAGTACTTCCAAATTATACTCCGCTACAGGAGAACTTTTAAAAATTAATTACAAGCTCTCCAAGGCTCATATTTGTAATAATGGCATTTGTTTAACAAATGATTTTGTTATAACAGAAGATATTAATGAAGATATCATCCTTGGAATACCTTTTATTACTCAAATAAAACCGTATTCTACTAATCTGGATGGTATTTCTACTAATATCTTAGGAAGAGAATTACTCTTCCCTTTTGTAAAAACTCTTTCACAAAAAGAAAGTGATTTTGTTCGACAAAATACTGTCTTTAAAATAAACAAACTCTCTCTTCATCTAAATTTTTTAAAAGAAGAGATTCGTGTTAAGAAAATCGAACAGATTTTAAAAACCCCGGAGATAGTTAACAAGATAACAAATCTTCGAGACAAATTTGAAAAAGAAATATGTTCTGATTTTCCTAATGCATTTTGGAAAAGAAAGAAACATATTGTTTCTTTACCATACATTGAAGGGTTTAATGAACAGGCTATTACCACTAAGGCAAGGCCTATTCAAATGAATCAAGAAATGATGGAATTTTGCAAAACTGAGATTAAATCTCTCTTAGAAAATAATATCATTAGAGTTTCAAAATCTCCTTGGAGTTGTTCTGCATTTTATGTTAATAAAAATTCTGAAAAAGAAAGAGGTGCTCCCAGACTTGTAATCAATTACAAACCTTTAAATTCTGTTTTAAAATGGATCAGGTATCCAATACCTAACAAAAGAGATCTTTTAAAAAGAACTTTTAAGGCAAATGTATTTAGCAAATTTGATATGAAATCAGGATTTTGGCAAATACAGATTTCTGAAAAAGATAAATACAAAACTGCTTTTAATGTTCCATTTGGGCAATTCGAATGGAATGTTATGCCTTTTGGGCTCAAAAACGCCCCTTCAGAATTTCAAAACATTATGAATTCCATTTTCAATGAGTATTCTTATATGTCAATTGTTTACATTGATGATGTGTTAATTTTCTCAGAGAACATAGATTCTCATTTTAAACATCTAAACACATTCTTTAATGTTATTAAAAACAATGGTCTAGTAGTCAGTGCCAGAAAAATAGTTTTGTTCCAAACAAAAATAAGATTTTTAGGTCATGATCTTTTCCAAGGATCTTACAAACCTATCTGCAGGGCTTTAGAATTCTCTTCTAAATTCCCTAATGAAATTCTTGAAAAATCCCAGCTCCAGAGATTTCTAGGAAGCTTAAATTATGTCGCTGATTTTATTCCTAAAGTTAGGCAGGTTTGTGAACCTTTATATAAAAGGCTTAGAAAAAACCCAGTTCCTTGGAGTTCTGAACAATCTCAAGCTGTTATCCGGGTTAAGGCCCTTGTTCAATCTATCCCATGCCTAGGAATCCCTAATCCTAATGCTTTTATGATTGTTGAAACTGATGCTTCCGATGCAGGTTATGGAGGCATTCTTAAACAAAAAATAGATCATGAATCTATAGAGCAATTAATTCGTTTTACATCAGGAATCTGGAATTCCTCACAAAAGAATTATTCAACTATTAAAAAAGAAATTTTATCCATTGTACTTTGTATAACAAAGTTTCAAGACGATCTTATAAACAAAAGATTTTTATTAAGAGTAGACTGTAAGTCTGCAAAAGAAATTTTGCAAAAAGATGTTAAAAACATTGTTTCAAAACAAATCTTTGCTAGATGGCAAGCTCTCCTATCTAGTTTTGATTTTGATATTGAATTTATCAAAGGAGAAGATAATTCTTTACCTGATTTCTTAACCCGTGAATTCTTGCAGGGTAAACATGAGGCCATTTAAGCCTACAGGAGAAAAGAATTCTCCAAAACAACGAATGGCTAGACCATTCCAACTCCCTCCCCTTACACCAATGAAGGCAGAAATTTCTCCAAGACCTTCTCTTTCATTTCAAAACAAATTCACAGCCTTAGCTGATTATCCGAAGTTACCAAATACTTCCCAAAAACTTCCACAGATAGACTGTCCTCCAAAACCCCAGAAATTAAATCTGAGACCATCTTTTGTTGCTCCTGAAGCATCATCCAGTTCTTTTCAAACAAAAGAAGCTTATACAATGAAGACCCCTGAGTCTTTCGCACAGGCAGTCAAACCTGATTTAATAAAACCCAGTATTTCCAAAACCAATACAAAAGAAGAATCTTTTGATTTTCAGGTCTCAAAGGTATTGCCTTTAATGGCAATAAACAAAGAGTTTACTCACATGGATGCTATTACTTTAGCAAAACCATGTTATACAGACTTCAATTATGTGGATACAGATAATCCGCTCAAGACCAGGAGATTCTATGAAGCAATCCTGGTGGATACAGATTCTATAGATATTGAACATTCTACAGATGTTAATAATCAAATCCAATACTCAAGATTTACTATCAAGAAGATTTTGGATCCATTTGAATGGTATGCAGACCATTTACATACTCCCATTGCATTAACGATGGCACATCGTCCACAAACTTATAATTGGTATGATTATAAGGCAGCATGGATGAATTTTATTTATCTTAGACCAAGACATACTTGGTTTGTAAAATACAGCTCAGCTATCACCAAAGCCGTTATTCCAAGATGGTTTTACGAGTGGTGGAATTTATTCGGAGGTATTCAAGAAATCCTTCCACAACAATTCTCCAACAGGTATGAAGAATTTCAAACCAAGGAGGAGATAACAACTTTACCAGAGCATATTAAAATATGCAAATATTTTATTAAGAAAAGAATTTCTTATATTATTACTTGGAGTTTTTCCAAGAATGATATAGATCGTATTCAATACTTGTGTAAACAAGTCCAGGTAAAAGGTTGGGTTCCCAAACAACCAAACAAACAAGTTTCAGAGAAGGTCCAAACTTCTCCATCAAAATTATCCAAAGAAGCACTCAAGAAGAAGCTGAAAGAAGCTATGGATAATATCGATAGTTATTCAGAATCCCAAATCATGAAAATGGTTAAAGACGCCGCTTCAACAGAAAGCGACACCGAGGACAACGGCGACATGTGTGATCCTCAAGGTTTAGCCTTGGCTTACATGGAACCTGATTATGAATAGGAAATAACCTTTGGGTAAAAGATAGAGGCAAAGCCGGAATTATCTTTTACCAATTGGCTTTCACTATTTCATGGCTGGCTTCCATAGAAAGCTACAAGACAAAACGCTTTTGGAAAAGCATCTCCAAATCTTTTCTTTTCTGAAAAAGAGATTCCCCCTCAACCGACAAAAGATAAAGCAAATAATGCTCCATTATCTTTTAGTAGGTCCCCCTTTTCAGTGTCGGCAAGATCTTAGCCTTACATTTGTTAGATTAAGATTAAACTAGTCGATTTCATTTCTCTATTTAAGAGTTTGATTTTTCCATTAGAGGGATCAGATAATTTTACAATATTCTGAAAACTTCTCTCTCTCTCATGTACTCTCTCTCATGTACAAGCTTTTACTTTGGATTGAATAAAACTTCAGTTTGATTTGTAAGTCCGGTGTCATGAAACCTTACACTAAAAGAAGTTGGTCTACTTGCCAAGGTAGAACCAAACATGTACATAGCATTCTAGGTGGATCCACTAGCTAGTATTCCTATGGAGGCAACATAGTTCAAGAACTTGGAGACATAGTAGAGACCCTCTTTATGCTATTAGCATTGTAATCTCTCTCTCATGAGATCATAGTGAACTTACCTTTCCACTTGGGAAGGGACACATCTCACTACTAGTTCACTCGGTGCTAAGCTAGAGTCTATTTTTAAGATGTCTTTAAGACAACCATAATATATTTCATAGGGATTAACCCTTGTATAATGGTGTCATTAGCTCATTAGGTATAGATGAGAACAACCTTTCATCAACACCAACATTAGTGAGGTCATTACATCATAACCAATTCATAATAAGGCACACAAGTAGTTCACATTCAAACTTGCATGATCATATACCTATCAAGACCTCACACCATCCTATTCATGTCAAGGAATCATAATAATCATATTATATTAGTCTCAATCTAATCACATACAATACTTCAATTGCACATCATCATCAAGTACAATCAATCATCATTGAAGTAAAAGAGTAAGATCAGAAAGTCTTACCACATAGCCTTCATAAGCCCTTCTTCAAGATCTTACCATCAAGATCTTCAATAATCCACATTGTAATCATCAAAATATAGTGAATTAAACAATACTATAATCAATTCCATCAACCCTAATCATCTACAAGTATAATTTATATCTATGGTTAGGGAAAAGGGTTCATCCATGAGTTATTCAAGAATTAGATTCATACAAGACAATATGCAGTCCATGAATGAAATAGAATAGTTAACACAAGTCTAACAATCAATAAATTCATCAATTTCCATTAATTCGTAAGCAAGATCCAATATATGGGGAAATTGGGGAAAGGAAATGGAACAAACGAAATTCCAAAAATTCAAAATCAATTACTTAAAAATGCACACTTAATTAGTCATATGTAATCACAATTCGTCATAATCAATCATCAGTTTCAAGTTAGAAGAAAACCCATTTGTAGAGAAAAACACTAAGAATTAGGTAATTTAGAAATCAACTTTGAGAGAAACTCTAGGGGAAAGGAATCCAAAGAGTGAAGAACCCATACCTTAATGAAGATTTATCCACAAAATTTGAGTAAGAACCTTGGACACTTTGTCTTCTTCTTCAAGCTTCTTTGTTCCTTCAATGGAAGATGAATAGAGAGAGAAAGTAGAGCGATGTGAGAGCTTTTGCGTTTTGATTTGGTGATTTGATTTGAGTGAGTGAATGTGAGGTAAAACTGATTTAAAATTAATATATAGGCCTCCCCTAAAATAAAGAGCCCCCATTAAAGTTGACCCTTTAGTGAAGTCAAACTTGAATTCTAATTTCAGATTTTTAATCGGGAAACAAGTCCGCGCTGGGGAGCTGTTCCCACATGATTTCCAAAATTAATTTCTGAGACAGCGGAGTCTGCGACGTGTCCACGTCGCAGACCAAAATTGTTGGCAAATGGTGCACCAAGTTCGCGACAGGGACTGGTTCCCTCTTAGTGCAATTGGTTGTTGCCTTGGCAGCCAGCTTTGCCAAGAGTGGGGTCCCTTCTTGGACTCCTAGGGCGATCCTTGGGAGGTCGAACCCGGATGTTTCAACGCTATATACTTCATTTTACCTATTTAAAGTCTTTTTACAAGTGTTTGACTTCATAAGCCCCTCAACACGACTTAGACATCAAACAACACACATAACTTCAACCAAAACACATAAGAACACACTAGCACACACAAGACAAGTCTCCAAACGTCTTGGTCGTCCCTTGACGTTTGACCTAAAATAAAACTAAACTAAACGTCCCATGTTAAGCTCTATTTTATCCTAGTTCAAAAATGTCCCATGTTAAGCTCTATTTTATCCTAGTTCATTTTGAGGATTACAACAAAATGAAAGAATGTTCCTCTAAATGTTTGTATGTGATGATGGTACACTATGAAGAGTCTTTATATGTTGATATGGTTTCTTTATTAGATAGACCTAGTTGTCCCTACTTGATAAATAAATCGTAAATGAGATATTCTAGGGTATGTTTTGCACAAATAGACCTAAGAATGGTTCCCCTTCTAGATGAGTTTAGAACCATAAGTGAATGTGCAAACCTTGAATATGAAAATAAGGTTTATAATGAACTGAATAGGATAGACCTAGCATGGTAATGATTTCATGAATGTTCTATCCAAATGAACCTTGATCGGTAGACCCTTGTGGATCCCTTCTGGTAGTGGTATTATGAGTTGGTAGGCTTAGAAATGGTACATTCTCTAATAATCTTATGTGAATGAACATAAGCTATGAGAACGAAGGCAAAGAACCGAGTGCATATGCTTAAGGTAGTAGCTCTACTTGAAGTATGAGACTAGAGTACAAAGAAGCCTTTTTATATTCCTTAAACCATGTGCCTACATAGGATGTGTCCTAGTTCTACCTTCGGTAAGTAGAAAACCTTCCATGGAGTGGGTCTTATGACACTAGATTCGATACCTATCTAGTATACTCTATGTTGTTAATTTCTATTCTCATCATGGGGGATATACACTTTAGCTATTTGATAGGTTCTATAACGTGTACGTAGCTGTATGGGATGCTATCTACACATGGCACGAGTAGGCTTTTAATGTACTAGAATGGGTAACCTAAGTCTCCCAAGACCATTATGTGAATTCTATTAAATGCATGAATGTCTCATTAGTATATCTAGTAATGAATGTTGTCTTGTAGTGTTGTGTCGGAAAAGAAATATCCTTACTTAGGCTAGTCTTGAGAATCATCTAGATGTATATGAAGGGGTTGTATAGACAACCGCTTCATGTCTTACTCAGGTGGGTCCTAGGATAAACTTATGTAGAGGCTCTAAATGGTGGAATGTGTTACCTAATGAACTCAATGGATATAGTCATATGTTGTGGATTATGGTAGTATTACCTTGTACATTTATGATTGGCTTGTATGATGTCTTTTATACTTGGTTTATGAACTTTATCAGAACATCATGAAAAGCATATTTCAACTAAAGTGTCCCTTTTTACATGATTTATGGCATGGCCATCTTACTTAGTTCTTAATTGTACTAACGCCATATTTTCCTCTATTTTTACAAAGTGTAGGTGTTGGCAGGTGAGGTGATCCTTAGCGTTGAAGCTTGGGATTTAATTATTCTCTCAAGATTTAGGTATGTCCTCATATTCCAGGACAAAACTTCTTATTTTAGTTTCCTTTATTTTTGGAAAATTGTATAAGACATTGTATTTTTTTTAATGTAAGGGCCGTGTCCCTAGTTGATATTCGTAAAGTTTGGGTCTAATTTCGCCACTATGAGACTAGTATTGTTACAATCCTCAAAATAAACTAGGTTGAATTGGAACCTATCATGTGTTTATGAGTTTATAAAGTGTTAAAATAATGAATATTATCATTACAAGTCAGTTTGAAGAGTTTGGAAGTCAAGATTCCAAGAATGACCAAGATGTTCGGAAGTTAGCCTTTGTGTGTCCTAGTGTGTTTTAGTGTACCTTGGCATGTTTAACGTGTTGTTTTGTGTCCAAATTGATAGGGGAGAGTTCTAATACCTATATGAACATTTTTAGGGTCAAAACATCTGGGTACGACTCCCCAAGGACCACCCTAAGGGTCCTTGAGGAGAACCCAAACCTTCGCAAGCAAGCAGCCAAAACAGTCCCAAACGATGACCCCATCGACACCCCATTGATCAAACGACGCCCCATCATTTGTGGGCGTGGATCCTCACTTAGTTTTGGGAGATTAGCCCCTAAAAAATGAGTCTCTGACCAAAATGATGACCCTGAAGTACTTTTCGTCGTCCAATCGACGACTAGTAGGTTGGAACCATAGATTGACACCTCCAACTTTCTGCATGTGTCTCGGACAAGGCAAGGGAAAATTGGGAAATTAACCTAATGTTCTAACTAAGTCCTAGATGGTTATTTTGGGCTATTTATGGTAGTTTAAGTTAGTTAATACTCTAAAATTTAGACTTAGACTTCATTATTCTAGACATAGACTTCAAACCCCAGTATCAAAAGAAGTTTCTCCAAAACATCCATGGGAGCTTGAAGGCTAGTTTAATCTAGGATTGAAGTTCTTTATTGATTCTTCTTCAATTTCATTGGATTTATTCAATTAAGGTATGGTGATTTCATTCTTGATTCTTCCCTCATTCAAGGACCAGATTCCAAAGTCTTTTCAAAGATGTTCAAAAACCTTGAAAAACTTTTTTGAATTCTAAGCATGGGTTCTTGCATGAAAAAATTTAAATCAATATTTTAAGAAGTAATTGATGTTAATTTGTGGTTTAACGATCAAAATTTCCATGAACCCGTGCATTTCTTGAATTCCAAATTTTTATTCTACAGTGGGTGAATTGATTATGAGTTGATATTATAGAATCCATGTGTAGATTGTATTGGGCCATTAAAATATGTATAGATCATGATGGAATTGTTTATAACCTGCCTTATAATGTTGATGTATATATTGAATGTGACATGCCCTCAAAAATTAACTAAGGTAGCTAGAGTTTCACATGTGCCTTAAAAGGTTAATAATATGTTCATTAAGTGTTTTATAGTATGTAAACTTGATTTGAGGTGATTTGGAAGTCAAAAGTCAAGGGACGACCAAGACATTCGACGACTAGTCACCAAAGAGACTTAGGTTTTTTATGTTCTTATGTGTGGTTCATGGTCTCTTGACGTCCTTATATGAGTTCTAATGATGTTTATAGGCGTTGTGTTAAGTTTCGTGATATTTGGAGGTCAAACGTTTAAGAACGTCCAAGACGTCCGAAAGTTAGTCTTTAGACGTACTAGTGAGTCCTTGTATGCTTGGCTTAATTTTATGTGTTGTTTGGAGTTGATAAGCAGTGTAGTTGATCATAGTACCTTAATAGACATGTTAAGGGTCAAAATATCCGGGTATGACTCCCCGAGGACCACCCGAAGGGCCCCAAGGAGGACCCAAACGTTGGACAAGAGTCGGCCCAAGGCAGCGAGCAAGTCCAAGAATTGGACCTTGCCCTCGCGACGGCCCCCAGAACACACCTCACTGCCTCAAATTTTATTTGGGGAAGAATGGGGAGGCTACTCCGCGACGTGCAGCCCATTCCAAGATCCGGTTGCGTCATTTTTAAGTCAATTATGACATGTCTAAGAGCCCCAATTCGTGTGGGGGTGTTTTGGTAACTTGGGGGACGTTTTATTAACTGATTTTAGGACGTTTAAAACCCTTTCCTAATCCAAAACCCCAACACCCATTAAGAAATCAATTTCCCAAAGTTCTCTTCTCTTCCCAAAAACCCAAAACCCCCATTGAAGACCAAGCTCAATGACAAGCTATGGAGTTGGATTCTTGGAGCTTTCTTCTCAGATTTTCCTGGGATTTTTAATGTATAAGGTATAGTGATCCTTCATACATAGATAACCATTCATCTATGGAGTCCTTTGAAAGGTTTTCTAAACATAAATTCTAAGTCAAAAATCCTATTTTTGAATCTAGCCATGGCTTCATTCTCAAATTCATTTCAAAAGCAGTCTATTGATGAATATATGTTTATATACTGATTTTATAATGGATTTCTATCCAATTTTATGAAGAACCCATGATCCTTCTAATTTCTCAAATTAGCCTATAATGTGGGTTTTCTAATATTGACTTGATGTTTATAGAATTGTGATTAGATTGTATTGAATTGTTTATTGCTATTACATATTATATCAATTGAATATGAATTGTGGAGGAATGATCAATGATGATCATAAGCTTGGAGATTTGGTAAATTGACTTATTTCTTCTAATTATCCTAGAAGGTACATTGGATCGTGTTGATTGGTATGCTCCACCTTTGTGGCGATGTATACATTCTTGTACATATTAATATGTTATGATCATGGCCTTGAAGGCTATGCAAGATAAATTGATATGATGATTTCTATGTTAGGAAGTTGAAATATTTAGCCTTGATTCTAATATCATGTCTAAGTGAATTGATGTTATGTGTATAGTCTTCTACACTACATGTTTAATCTAGGTGTGAAGATGATGTTATATGTATATGTGTGATGATCATGTTAGGGTTAGGTATGGTCTTTATGGCTAATGATAATGAATATCTTTGTAGCATGACCCCTACCTATATGAACCCTATATGAATGTGTGATCAAAGTATGCTAGGAGTCTTATATAATATTGTTGAATATGTACTTGCCTCCTATGATGTAATGTGAGTGTGTGTAGTCGATAGTCCTCAATACTCTATATGTGTGTATGACTTGAGACTTTAAGAATGTTGTACATGTGGGTCTTTAGAGGGTGGCTTGCTCAATACTATGTGATAGCCATTATGTGATCATGTTGACAAATGTACACGCACACTTCATGCATACCTATGAGTAGGATAGATTGATGATGACTAAGGATGGGATAGTTCTCCTATGCATCGTTACCTATTTCTATGCATGTAAAGTATATGATCTATGAAATTATGAACATGTGTGCCTAAAGGTGTTTATGTGAAGGTAGATCTCACGTATATGTACACACACACATGCATGTATGAATATGATATGATTATGTGAAAGGACATTCTCACATAAGGTAGGTTGTATGGTGAATGTAGAATTCTCACCCTAGATACTTATGAGCTATATGATATATGAGGGAGTAAGTCCCTAAGGCCTATTCTTTATGAACTACTGATTAACTAAAATCTTAATGATGTTTAAAAAGGGAGTTATTGCTTAGCAGCAAAAGGGCATGTAAATGAGATAAAGGTCTCACATTAGTAAGTCCGGCCTCCCACATGGGTTTCTTCACGACTAGTAGTGTGGATTCTCAAGGTATGTGTTGTCTCATGAGATGGAAACCCTCACGTTTGTAAGTCAAGGTTTCTATAAGCAATCTCCTTGTCCCTTAACTATGTGCCCACATAGGACTCTATCTTAATGGATCTACCTATATAAGTTATGTACGAATTGTTGCACCTTAGGCAAGTGTTAACCCTCTCTTTTCGGTGTGGGAGTAGCACACCGGATTACATGTAGCTCACATGGACTATGTCGGTTATGGCAATGTCTCCTGAAGGTTAATAAGTAACTAAGATAAGAATATAAACTCTAATATAAATTCCTTGAGAAGTGTACTTTGTATGGGAGGACTATGGACCTTACCTATACATTGAACTAGATGACTTCAAGAAAGGATAGGATTAGAGAACCTTATGAAGTAAAGACTTATGTTATGTATGACTTGTATGAATGCATGTTAAGTGATCTTGTTATGTTATGACATGTAATATGACTATGCATGTGAATTACACTTTTTGCTTCTAAATGGGTTTACATAGTATATGTGGGGGTATGGGACTCCATGTGTACATTGCACAAGTAAGCTTATGAATGGGTTGTGATGGTGGTTTGCTTATTATATGAACTAAGTAAGTTTATGATTAATGTAACATTCTGGAAAATGATATGTCTAATGAAGAGCCCAGTATGCCCTTAGGATAGCCTATTAGGGGTACATAGGCACCCCAATGCCCAATATTGAGAAATATTGGGCATAGTATAGAAAAATTGGCTAAGGGATATTATCCAATTTTCTATATATGAATAAGAAATATTTTTTTTTGGGTTGTCATACACCAATCCAAGATTGATGTTCAATAAATGTACCTGCAATGAAGACCCTAAGCTAAAAGAAAATCCGCTCAGAATAGTTTCACACAAAGTACTAGGTATCCAAGTATCAAGCCTAGTACCATTTCACATGACCATTTAAAATGATCATGTAAATTAAGCAGTGCTCAAGGACATAGTGAGGATCCTTGGGACAATAAGTAAACATTCACAAATGAACCATAAATAATAGTAGTTAGGAAAGTACAACCAACCCATGTGCAAGCACATGTGCAAGACATGTGAAGAAGCTGCCAAAGGAGGGGACCACCCTAACCGAATTCGGTTAGGGTAGTTAGGGGAAAAACGTGCACAAGGGGCCACTACATGTGGGGACTAACTTCCTAACCAACTCTAGGTCCTAACTAACTGTCATAACTAGCTAAATAACCTAGGACTAACTGAAATGGACCGATTAGTGCACCCGATAACCTAGGGCTAAACCGGGTTGACACTAACCTAGTACTAGTTGAAGAGACGATCTAGTAGCTAACCTAGGATGGTCCAAAAGGTTAGTTATGATCCTAACAACTTAGGGGTACTTTATTAATTCCACTAGGTTACCTAATTAATTAATTTAGAAACTTAATTAATTAATTTAAAAGGGCTAAAACCGAAACTACAAAGGAGATTTCCAAATTTCTGTTACGACAAGAAAGGGACAACCTAGTACCTAACCTAGGATGGTCCAAAGAGTTAGTTAAGGTCCTAACAACCTAGAGATAATTTAGAAATTACCCTATCCTACTTAATTAATTAATTTATCAACTTCATTAATTAATTTAAAGGGGAAAACTAAAATCACAAAGTTTTTTTCCAGATTTCGGTTAAAACAAGAAAAAGACAACCTAGTACCTAACCTAGGATGGGTCAAAGGATTAGTTATGGTTATAACGACTTAAGGGTACTTTATTAATTACCCTAGGTCACCTAATTAATTAAAATATCAATTTAATTAATTAATTTAAATGGTCAAAACAAAATTCATACACTAACCTAGTACAACTCAAGAAACATCCTAGTACTTAACCTAGGATGGTCCAAAAGGGTTAATTATGATTCAAATGACTTAGGAGTACTTTAGTAAATTACCCTAGGTCCCTTAATTAATTAAATTATCCATTTAATTAATTGATTTAAAGGCTCAAAACGAATTCTTAGGAAAAATTTCAGATTTGACTAAGTATTGTGTTTTCCTAGTTCTAGTCAATCTAGGAGGGGCTTTTTAGTAGTTAGTTAATTAATTAATTTAATTAACTTATTAAACCTAAGTTGTATAATTCAAGATCAGTTCTTAAACCTAAAATTCACGTTCAAACTCATAGGAAAAAAAAGACGCAAAAACAGTAAGCAACGAACGCAAGAAAAAGGCAGAAAATTGATCGATCTCTATAGGGAGATTTCAAGGTTTCTTCAAGGTTTCGTTCAAGGTGGTCTTCGTAGATTAAGTTCTACATAAGGTATGGGTTTCTCTCCTGGACTACTTTCTCTAAGAGGACTTTCTTTCCAACGAATTCAACGATCTTGAAACTAGGGTTGTTCCTGTTCTCGTCGATCTCCTTGTCCCTAGTATCCTTTTCGATTTCAATGTTGAATAGGTTAGAGATCATGTTGTTTGTATGTGTTGCTGGTTGTTCTTAACATGTATTATTCTTGAATGATGAGTATCGAATGAATTTATGAACTTGTAATTGCGTAAAGTTAATCTTATCAAGATAATTAAGTATCGATAATATGCTAAGTTAAGTCCGTGATATGTTAAGTGAATTATGTGTCTTTGGACGAATGTTGACTTGTTGTTGTTGTGATGTTATGAAGATGATAAAGCCATCAAATGTTAATATGATGCTTTCCAATATGTTCTTAAAACGTTACACTAAAAGTCATAAACTAAGAATTGGCTCAAAGACATCTATGAAATCATATCTTGAATAATTGGCTATCTGGTTCCAATAAAGTTGGCTAACTCTATTTGGTCAAAATGAATATATGCTAATGGCTAGGAACTTATGTAAATGATTAAAAGATTGGCTAAGGGTTCATACATATTGCAATTTAAATATGAACATACGTAAAATTGGCTTATGCCAAAAAGAATGAATTTGCTAGTCTAACATCCCAAATCTTGAGCCAATACTAATCATATGCCAATTCTTGTGTAGTAAGAGTATCAAGTATATATTAAGCACTTCTAAAGTAATATCAATGAATCCATAACCAAGGGCATGAAATTCATTGGGACAACTCCCAACATGCTCCACAAGAATGAACTATGAATACCTGAAACTCATTGAATGAAGTGTTCATCATCCATAAACGGTGATATGAAGCTACTACACTAAAGTAAGTAAGTAACGTGAGTTATAAAATAATTAAAGGGGTCTAAATGAAGTAAGTGACCAGAATGGGGTGTTAAAGGAGGTGAGACAAGTCTTACTTACACCAAAGCTAATTTGTTAAAAGAATACTCGCGAATGAAGGTGTTAGAATGTGTGAGACAAGTCTCATTAACACCTACGGATGATATGTAAGGACAATTCACATTCATCAATGTAAAGTAAGGATGATATGTAAGGACAATTCATAATTTATCAATGTAAAGTAAGGATGACAAGTCATCAAAAGAGTAAATAAATCTCAATCACATTCTATATGTAAGTGTAAGGACAATTCACACTTAATACGTAAAGAAGAGATGAGAAATCATCTAATGAGATATGACTACCTCATGCTAGAAGCAAGCTTCGATGATGTATGAGTTGAATGTAAATAGGAACTTTAAACTGAGCATCGATAGGCTAGTTATGAGTGGTGATGCCTTATTTCGTGAAGGGCGGAGGTTCACGTAATTCTCATGAGATGAGAGTGTCCACCAAGGTGGGTATGGGTCTCCCTAAATCTCCTAGTCTTTGAACTATGCTGCAAACATAGGGAACTAGCCAGTGATTTTCCACCTAAGCGAGCTAGGGATGTTTTGGTTTCACCTTGGACAGTGACTCCACCTCTTTTCGGTGTGGGGAAGACACCGGATTTTATGAGATACATGATCTATGTCGGTTAAAGTTGAAGTTCCTCAAAGTATGAAAGATAAAGAAATGAACAATACCGAAGGTGTTTGTGCAAGTCAATCAGGAGGTGAAATCAGATTCAAGTAATGACATTAGGTCATTCTTGGTCATTGCACTTCATGATCTCGATGAGAGTCTTAAACTTCATCCTAGGTATAGTTGGTGTTTACATCAGACTACGAATGAATGAAATGAATAATGTGAAGTACGAATGAACGAATGAAGCAGACTCTGTGTTTGCTAAAGAAGGCCCTCGGGTTGAGGTCCTATATGTTGGGCCCTCACTTGAGATGTCTTAATGCTACATCCACAATTCCAAGGTCTCGTAGATATGAAAGGTATAATATATAAAACATGAAAATGTTAACTAAATAACCCATAACTTCCCTAACATTAAAGTAATGAAATCAATGGAATGATCAATAGAGAATGGCTTATGAAATGTAATGAATATATGGTGTAATGAATGACTTGCTATAAGAATAGTCAAAGCATGTGCAATGAAGTTTACAATAAGTAAATGGCATAGCTAATAATGAATCTTCATGTCATGAAAATGAACAAAGCCAAATAAAATGGGCTTATAATGACTTCCTTTATAAGAAAATATGAAAGACAATAATGAATTCAAATATGCTTATCCAAAATGATTAACTAATGTATTTAGCTAATAAAGATTGGCTTATAAAGAATTCATGCCCAAAGTAAGCAAGATCATAAGCTTTAATGATATGCCCCAAGAACTATGCACATTATCCAATCAACTAAAGAATGAGTATAGTCAATGAGTATCGACTTATAAATATATTCATGCCCCAAATTGTAGTTAAGTCATTTCCTTAATCTCTTGAATTACTTACTTGATTCATTGTGGGTATGGGACTAAAATGAATCATTGCACTTGTAAGTAAAACATAGGACTAAAGTAATTATTGAACTACATAACAAGAAGAGGAAAAAGACTAAAAATAAAACTATGTGTGGAAAAAAGGAGCTCTCGGGTTTGGAGGATCAAAAATTCAAATCTTTGCCCGAGTGGTTCTAAAATTATGTTAATGATACTAATGTCTTGTAATCATATAGAAAATGAGTTGTGTGCTTTGAATGCATTAAAATACATCATATTCATACCATAATTCACAACTAACGAATTAGGAAAGTCTAATGACTAAACTTTCCAGAAATGACATGTTGCTTAGGAATAGCTTTCATTTATCATGCATAACTTTATGTGTATGTGTGCATACACCCATACTTAGTACAAGTGGTGTACTAACCCCCTACTATTTACTATTTTTATAGGTGCAGGTCAGAGACAGGTTGACGACACTTGCATCAGTTTGGACTTAAGCGTTTCTCCAAATCATTTGGTAGGTCCTCATGATTTCGAGGATGCAACAGTTTTAGTCTAGCCTTAGTCTTAGACATAGCTAGTGGATGTTGTCCCTACCGTTTCTTTCGTACTTTCATTTCGAAGCTTTGTAATAAGGCCGTGTTTAGCAAACTATTCATGATATATTCATCTTCAGTTTCGAATTGATTCTTTATGATAGACGGTTGTTCTCTTATGTTGAGCTTAATATATGATGTAAATATGTAATTTCTATATAAAGTCTAAGTAAACTTCATACATAATAAAAAGTTTTAAATTTTCTGCAAATTTAACTAGATGAATGTGATGAATGCAAGATGAGGCTTGTCTGCGACCTCTTAGAGGTCAATGACGCCGGTGGCGATTCAGATTCAAGAATCCGGGTCGTTACAATTAAAGTGAATGAAGTATGATGAGTCTTTCTATGATGTTATATGAAGTATGATGAGTTATGACTAAGGTTGTAGTAAAGGAAAGAGTCCTTGTAATATGATATGAAGTATGTGGCCTTAATGCTAGTTGTAAATGAATATGTTATGACTTGTTGAGTATGTTATGCCTAGTATACGGTGACTTCTTAGGTACACTTGGTGGAAGTAGTATTATGGGATGCCACCTACACATTGCACTAGTGTGACTTAGGAGTTGTCTTAGGTGATGGTCCTTATGTGAATTTGATGTCTTTGGTGTGTTTATGACTTATGGATATATGTGCTTGTGTTATGAATCATATTATGAAGTCTATTGTAATATGACCTCAAAGTGATACATTGTACTAAGTATACATGAGGGTTACTTAAGAAAAGAAATAAAATAAAAGAGAGGTAATGTATGATGTGTATTGAATATGGTTATAAGTATGATAAATGGATTTATGTGCTATTATGCTTACTATCCATGTCTATATTATGAATGTGAACTAGATTATATGTGCCTATGTTCATGAAGTTTACTAAAAAGACATGTTGCATGATTTCAAACGAAATTTCCTCTTTAAATGAATGTTTTTGCATGGTTGCCATACTTAGTGCATTCTTCTACTAATACCATTCTTCTTATTTTTTTATACAAAGTGTAGGTGGTGATGGCTAGAGGATGTCTCCTAAGTGAAGAGCTTGGATAGATCTCCCAAGTTCAAGTAAAGGAGCCCTTATGATCCAAGGGTTGCCTATGTCAAGATGTTGTTAAAGTTAACGTAATAGCTTAGATATTATTTTATGTTGTCAAGGGCCATGTCCCTATTTGATTCTATTGAGTTGTGTCTTAAGATGGCAAGGAGACAATTAGAGTCTAACTATGTATTATGATATTTTATATA
This sequence comes from Solanum sitiens, assembly GCA_016801875.1. Classification (NCBI taxonomy): domain Eukaryota; kingdom Viridiplantae; phylum Streptophyta; class Magnoliopsida; order Solanales; family Solanaceae; genus Solanum; species Solanum sitiens. The sequence continues at coordinate 167,269 of JABWTJ010000903.1, forward strand.
TATACGAAGTAATGTTCTAGCATATGATGTGCTATAAAAGTTTTAAATTTTCCGCTTTTTGTATGAGTATGCAATGAAGGTACGCTAAGAGGCTTGTCTTAGACCTCTGAGAGGTCGACGACGCCGTGTTAGGATTTAAGAATACCATAACTTTTAGGGTATACCCTCGGGTCATTACAAACTTTGTATCAGAGCCTAAGGTTTTGTGTTTTGTCCTTAGGTTTCAATGTCTCGTGTTGCCACGTCTAGTGGAGTCTCATAACATTGGTGGTGAGTTGCGAGACATCAAATGATACGGGAGGCTATAGGACGATAGAGTTTCCCTTCTTCACTATTCTCATGTCGTTCCATAAAACTTAACGTTATAAGATCTCTCTTTTATGTTTCCTTGTCCGGTAGTCTTTTAGACGTGATTGCTTGGAAGGGATGATTTCTCAATGCTTGAGGGAGAAAAGATGAGTTTTTGATACTTACCTTGGTTTTATGGTTTGGTGTGTATATGTGAAGGTGAATTTAGTATATGTGGATGTGATGCCATTTATGGCTATAGATGGTTTATGTGGAAGGAGATGCTTTATTGAGAAGTTATGATATGGTATGGTTATATCTTGTTAGTATTTGTCATGGTTGAATGGAGTTCCCCTTGAAATGATAGCCTGTCTTATGATTATGTAGGATTGTAGCATGATGTTATGATATAGGCTTGAAAAGTGTTGGAGAATGTGGTATATAGTGAGAAAGATGAATGTTGCCTTGATATATGTGAAATGCTTCATAGTTGTCCTTGTGTGGATTGGAACCTTTTGTTTAGGCTTGATCCTAAGGAGGGGAGATAGTATGTTGAGCCTTGTAAGGTAATTGTGAAGTATGCTAGTTAATATGAGAATCCTTATGACTAGTTATGATTCCCTCTATGAACCTATTCTAAAGAGTGGGGAAAAAAAGTATTTTTTTCCATAAGTTGGAAGTATGATTACCCTAAGGTGACTTAGGGGGATGTATGGTAAGTACCCTTCAGGTCTTCAAGAGAAGGAGAGAATTGAGGTTGACCTACTTTAAAGTGGTTAGTTGTCTTTTAAGCTTGAATTTAAATATGATCAATTGAGGAAGTGCTTAGATTGTACCTAGGCATGGTTGGTTGGAAAGTTCAACCATAAATGATGACCCTTGTAGGTATGTCTTGACTTGCCTTGACCCTAGTGTTTAAGGGCATGAGGTGATTAGGCTTACCCCAAGTGGGGGATAATGTGCATAGATGGTAAGATTTTAAGAGCCCTTGATGTCCCTATGTTGAGTTCCCTTGAACTTCTCTAGGATGAAAATCACCTTGAAGTGATGGTGAGAAGGGTGTTCATAAGCTTAGATCCCAAGAGAGGGATTGATGTGCCTAGTTATTAAGCTAGTAAGCTAAAATTCCCCTAGAGTTGAGATGAGTTGCTCTTAAGTGGGTTTACCCTAAGTGGGGGATGATGATTTGAGTAGTAAGGTTTTAGATATCCCTATCTTGTCCTTCTATTCTTACACAATCTTAAAACCAATGATTTCCTAAGTAGCTTGTTTATGATAGGAGTCTTGCATAAGGTGATAAGTTGCATGTTCTTCATATGGCATGCATGTCTTAAATGACACTACGTTATGCTATTATGAAAGTTCATTATTGCATGAAAAAGAATTTTTATAAATTGCATGTTTCTCATGTTGTTCTGCATACTTATATGATAAATGTGAAATTTGATTTCATGAGATAGATTAATGAGAATGCTTGATGTCACTCATGATGTGTGGTTTTTGGCACACAATAAGAAGTTGAGTCTCCTTTAAATAAGAAAAGATGAGTCTTTTTGAAAAATGTGTGACTTTAGAGAATTGGGAAGTGTTATTATAGGCTTACTCTTGAAGAAGTAATGGTTGGTCTAGCCTATGTTTATTGGTGTTCCTATAAATTGTGATAAATTTCCCTGAATGATGCATGTTTATGAAAGCTAGTCATGTGCTAAGAATAGAAAGCTGTAAATTTTCTTCCTAATGTTGTGATGCGCTTGGTGTGACCTACCATGTTGATTTCATAAGGAAGGAAGTATAAGCATTATGTGGTTGGGAGTAAGGAAATCCTCCTTAGTATGAATTAACTTCTATGCATTTCTTTTATGTAAACTCTATGATGCCATGTGTGTATATTGTGACTAGGAGAAGGTAGTCCCTCCTTGAACAAACTTAAGTATGGTAATGTAATATATGACCTTGATGTTATTATGTCTAGACTATATGATTGTAGTCAGTCTACCTTATTCATGATTCTTGTGCAACTAAATGAAGTGTTCAAATTTTCTTATGAGTTGAACTGTGGATTATACCTAAGTGTGAATTGGAATCCATTGTATGTTTAACCTTGTCATGAAATATTGAACATGCCTAAAGTTGGAGAAGGTAGTTCCTCCAAATGGCAATAAATCTGAAGAAGTATGTATGCATGAAATGAGTTATAGAAGTGGTCCATGCTTGATTATGTTGACTTGAATGCATGCTAGAATGAAGTTTGTATTCCTTGTAATTTGGTGCATTGACTTTTATGTGATAACATGTTGAAGTGTTGTGAGCTGTTATGAAAGTAATTGAAAGTGTTTAAAATGTTTTAGTGTCATTCGATGACGAATGTTGTTCTAAGTGAGGGAGTATTGACACACCCTCAAAAATGAAATGAGGTAGACAGAGCCTCACATGTTCCTGAAAAGGTTAATAATATGTTCATTAAGTGTTTTATAGTATGTATACTTGATTTGAGGTGATTTGGAAGTCAAACGTGAAGGGACGACCAAGACGTTCGACGAGTAGTCACCAAAGGTACTTAGGTGTTTTTATGTTCTTATGTGTGTGTAATGGTCTCTTGAGGTCGTTATATGAGTTAAAATGATGTTTATAGGCAGTGTGTTAAGTTTCATTAAGTTTGGAGGTCAAACGTTAAAGAACATCCATGACGTCCGAAAGTTAGTCTTTAGACGTGCTAGTGAGTCATCGTATGTTTGGCTTGATTTTATGTGTTGTTTGGATTTGAAAAGCAGTGTAGTTTATCGTAGTACCTTAATAGACATGTTAAGGGTCAAAACATCCATATATGACTCCCCGGGTACCACCCGAAGGGCCCCCAAGGAGGACCCAAACGTTGGACAAGAGGCTGCCCAAGGCAGCGAGCAAGTCCAAGAATTGGACCTTGCCCTCACGAAGCGCGCGTACCACACACCTCAATGCCTCAAATTTTATTTGGGGCAGAATGGAGAGGCTGCTCCGCGACACGTAACCCATTCCTAGATCCGATTGCGTCATTTTTAAATCAATTTTGGCATGTCTAAGAGCCCCAATTCGTGTGGAGGTGTTTTGGTAACTTGGGGGACGTTTTACTAACTGATTTTAGGACATTTTAAAACCATTTACCAACCCAAAACCCCAACATCCATTAAGAAATCAAATTCCCAAAGTTCTTTTCTCTTCCGAAAACCCCAAAGCCCCCATTGAAGACCAAGCTCAAGGAAAAGCTATGGAGTTGTATTCTTGGAGCTTTCTTCTCATATTTTCATGGGCTTTTTAATGTATAAGGTATGTTGATCCTTCATCCATAGATAACCATTTATCTATGGAGTCCTTTCAAAAGTTTTCTAAGCATAAATTCTAAGTCAAAATTCCTATTTTTGAATCTAGCCATGGGTTCATTCTCAAATTGATTTCAAAAGCATTATAATGATGAATATATGTTTATCTACACATTTTATGATGAATTTCTATCCAATTTTATGAAGAACCCATGATCCTCCTAATTTCTCAAATTAGCCTATAATGTGGGTCTTGTGATATTGACTTGATATTTATAGAATTGTCATTAGATTGTATTGAATTGATTATTGCTATTACTTTATCTATCAATTGAATATGAAATCTGGAGGAATGATCAATGATGATCATAATCTTGGAGATTTGGTAAGTTGACTTATTTCTTCTAATTAGCCTAGAAGGTACATTGAATCGTGTTGATTGGTATGGTCCACCTTTGGTGGAGGTGTTTACATTCTTGTACATATTAATGTGTTATGATCATGGCCTTGAGGTATTAGATGCAAGATAAATTGATATGATGATTTCTATGTTAGGAAGTTGAAGGATTTAGCCTTGATTGTAATATCATGTGTAAGTGAATTGATGTTATGTGATGTCATGTGTATATTCTTCTACACTACATGTTTAATCTAGGTGTGGAGATGATGTTATATGTATATGTGTGATGATCATCGTAGGGTTAGGTATGGTGTTTATGGCTAATGATAATGATTATCTTTGTAGCATGAGCCCTACCCATATGAACCCTATATGAATATGTGTCCAAAGTATGCTAGGAGTCTTATATACTATTGTTGAATATGTACTTGCCTCCTATGATGTAATGTGAGTGTGTGTAGTCTATAGTACTCAATACTCTATATGTGTGGATGAATTGAGACTTGAAGAATGTTGTACATGTGTTGTTGTCTTTAGAGGGTGGCTTCCTCATTACTATGTGATAGACATTATGTGATCATGTTTACCAATGTACACACACACTTCATGCATACCTATGAGTAGGACATGATGACTAAGGATGGGATAGTTCTCCTATGCATCGTTACCTATTTCTATTAATGTAAAGTATACGATCTATGAAGTTATGAACATGTGTGCCTTAAGGTGTTTATGTGAAGGTAGATCTCACATATATGTACACACACACATGCATGTATGCATATGATATGATTATGTGAAATGACATTCTAACATAAGGTAGGTTCTATGGTGAATGTAGAATTCTCACCCTAGATACCTTTGAACTATATTATATATGAGGGAGCAAGTCCCTAAGACCTATTCTTTATGAACTAATGATTATCTAAAGGCTTAATGATTTTTAAAAAGGGAGTTATTGGTTAGCACCAAAAGGGCATATAAATGAGATGGAGGTCTCACGTTAGTAAGTCCGACCTCCAACATGGGTTTCTTCACGACTAGTAGGGTGGATTCCCAAGGTATACGTTTTCTCATGAGATGGAAACCCTCACGTTAGTAAGTCAAGATTTCTAGAAGCAATCTCCTTGTCCCTTAACTATGTGCCCACATAGGACTCTAGCTTAGTGGATCCACCTAGATAAGCTATGTATGAATGGTTACAACTTAGGCAAATGTTAACCCTCTCTTATTTGGGTTGGGAGTGGAAAACCTAATTCCATGTAGCTAACATGGTCTATGTCGGTTATGACTATGTCTCTCAAAGGTTAATAAGTAACTAAGATAAGAGTATGAACTCTAATTTAAATTCCTTGAGAAGTGTACTTGGTATGGGAGGACTAGGAACCCTACCTATACATTGTACTAGATGACTTCAAAAAAGGATAGGATTTGAGACCCTTATGAAGTAAAGACTTATGTTATGTATGAGTTGAATGAATGCATGTTAAGTTGTCACGACCCGAAAGCACCCCCTAGAAGTTAAGGAAAACCTTCGAATCATGACCGGCCGTACATGACCCCTTTGGGGTCTCGTACAATCCCTCTAACTAGTATTCATAACATAAAGCATGAAAAGTAGTGCGGAATTAAAACTTTTCACGATAATAATAATAGAAGAAGTCTTTTCATAAATACTAGGAAATCTTATCGTCACAGCCAACTTAAAGACACAACTTAGAATCTTAGGGACACGGCTCTTTACAATAAAAGTAAATACATCTTTAAGTCTTAAATAAAGGAACTAAGAAACATAAGACTATGTCCTGGAATATATGAGGACATACCGAATTCTTGAGAGAGTTCCCAAGCTTCAACATCGATCCTCCCAAAAAAGTCTTCCAACCTATAATCATAAGGTATAAAAAGTATGGGGTTAGTACAACAATGTACTAAGTATGGCATATGCAAAAAAACACACAAAAAGGGACATTTTAGTAAGGATAGCTTTTCATGCAATTTAAGTAATATTCATGAATCTAGAAACAAACCAATATAAGAATCGACAATCAACACTTTATGGCAACTTTACCAAAACTTAGAGTAATCAAAAGGAACATTTCAATGAACTTACTAAACTTACAATGAAAATTGAATAAAGCATCATAGTGAACATTTTGAATTCTTACAATGAAGACCTTACAGTGAAATGGAATGGTCCAAGTCATATGAACTCTTTTTCCTTCGAAGTTGCCCTACCCCAAGGTTATCCTAAGACTCCCTAAGGTGAGCCAAAAAGGGATATTCATTACCCCTCCCTTCAAAGCACACCAAAGCGACCCTTAAAACTACTAAATATTAGGCTTACTTTGTTTGAAATCAAATCCACACCCTTGGCTAACATATGCAAAACACTCATGGAAATATAGGTCAAACCAAGTGCAATGTGAGAGTAGCATCCCATACTACCACTCCCACTTAGCGCTTCTAATGGATTCCATTTACTCAAGTACTCCACAATAATCATCCATAACACTACACCATAGTACTCATTCTCACGGATTTCATGAAGGTACTCTTCTCCCATAGTAGGTATAGGTCACACCAAGTGCAATGTGAGAATAGCATCCCATACTACTACTCCTACTTAATGCTCCTACAAGGTAACTAATGTGGATTAAGCACTTCACGACATACATACACAATATCAACAATATATAAGTTATTTATTTTCCAATCAATTCCTTTGTGGGAGTTAGCTTAACAGACAAAGACCATGAGAGCTTGACATGGAATCCCGATATTAACCCCTCTCGGATGAGGGATCCTTACTTGCCTAGTGTAAGGTCATGCTTCTTAGCGTTTACATGGATTTTCCAATAGCTACACCTATGCGGGCACGTAGTTAAGGGATAAGGAGATTGTTACTAAGTAACTCACTCTCTATTAACGAGGAGTACTCATCTTAAGAGGTACTTTGGATTACAACATCTCAACTTATGAAGTGCAATCCACCTCCCCGTCATATTCTCTCGGAGATAGGCATAACTCCCCACGGAAAACTAAACATAATAGTCTATCTTAGAAAGCTCACTAGGAATGGAGAGGTTGCTACTAGACACTACATCTCAACTCACGAAGTGTGTCCACCTCAAGATTCCCCTTTTTTTGCTCAACTTGGCATAATACATTCTTTAAAGTGTGTGTGTGTGTACATGTGCACACCTTTCATATAAGCATCATCTCATTATCAACAAGTTCTACACATACTTTAACCTTGATTCATCAAGTTACACACTCTACATGCTTCTCAAAATCATATATTTCATTTAGACATAAACTAGGTCAAACATGCAATTCAAGCTACATCAAACACAATAGAAGACCCATTTCCAATATATATTCATTTCACATATTAGATATTCAAGATTACATACTCAAAATATACTAAATAACATCAAGTTCATCAATTAGCACCGCCACCCATAAGGTGGACCATACCACTCAAATAACAATTCATAATAAGAACTATACAATGAGAGCAACTCATCAACAAATCAAACCATCATCACTCATAAGCAATTTATCAATATTTCACCATATTAAGGCCCTTAGGGCACTAGCTACACAAACATGACAAATACAAGAAGACCCAAGTTCATACTCTACTCAAATCATTCTCACATAACCCATTTTCAAGCCAAAAGTTTAAGTATGCATAAACAAGACTTTCATGTAGTTTTAACATCAAAATCATAAATTCAAACCAATATAAATACATTTAAACCATTAGAACTTAAATACAAGAGGACCCATACTAGAAATCAAAGCTAGAAGAAGTTTGAATTTAGAAACCCTTTTGAAAGACATTTTGGAAGTTGGCTTCTTGAATGAAAAGATATTCAAGAATGGATACCATACCTTTAAGATAAGGAAACCCACTAATTTTGATGAAGAAACAATTCCAAAGCATCCCTCCTTTCCCTCCTTGAGCCTTGGCTTCAATGGTGACTTTGAGAGAGTTTTCTTTTTAGAGAGAGAGATTTTAATTTAGAAGTGAGGGGGTCTTGTCTAGTTCTAGGGTATAAAACTAATTTAATATAACATAAAAACACCAAAATTATACACCTAGGGTCTTAAAAGACTTGGGGTGTATTTACATAAAACACCCCAAGTTGACAGACACTTTACAGGCACTGGCAGGTCTCACCGACGAGACCTTCCTTGACGGACCGTCGCGGGTTCAACAGACCATTGGCGGGGTCTCGTCGGGAAACACTTAGCTACAAATGGAGCATGTCCAAGTTTTCCACTCACTGGTCCACGCGATGCCCTGGGTCGACGGACCGTCGAGGGACCAACGGACCGTCCTTAGGGTCGTCGTGGGCCACTGATTTGGCAGACTTTGCCCAAGTCTTGGGCCCTTCATCTAGGGCCCCTTATGGGTCCTAGGTGGGGTCGTGCCCGGACTTTAAACCCCTAAACTAACTCATCTAGGTCTTAGGAACATCCAGCGCAAGTTTCAAGTAAAACGAACACGTAAAACTCATCCAAACACACCAAGACACTCAAGTACATTCTAAGGCATACCATCCGAACGTCATGGACGTTCTTAGTCGATTGAACTCCAAACTTAACCAAACTTCACACACTGCCTAAGGATACTAAAATAACTCCATTTAACTTAAAGGCGACTCAAGAGACAACCATGAGGCTCTAGTTCACCTTAGTTCATTTAGGGGCGTTATATTCTCCCCCACTTGGAATAACATTCATCCTCGAATGACACTTAAATTTTAAGAACAACAAGGACTCTCTTAGCATCACACAATACACTTAGATTATGATCAAAACACCAACAATCAAAGCATCAACTAGCAAGGAACATCATTTCACACTTTCAACACTTAGCAACATAGGCAACTTTCGCCAAACTTCACAAAGTCAAAACTCAACGCTAAACTTCTTTTATGGAGGAACTACCTTATCCAACGTTAAACATGCTCATAAACAATACTTTTACACACATTGAAACTAAAATTCAAGACAAAACAATTTTCTTCAAAAGATCAAAATTTTTACAGTGAAGTTCACTGTGTTCACTGCCAAGCTACCAAATTTTTGAAAAATTCATTCTTTAAGCAATTCATCAAGATGACATGATCATATGAACTATCAAACCATATAAACTCATATCATAACACAAAAGCAACAATAACAAAGAGTTGAGACTTACCAAAACCATCAATCCAGATTAATTATCCTTTCTAGCCCCCATCCCATAGGAAGGGTTCTTCTTGGGAGCATTAGGATCTAGGGAAGCTTGATTGACATCTCTCCCCCTTGATTTAAGGTTTGGGCAGTCCCTCATCTTGTGACCCTTATTACCACATACAAAACAACCATCCGTTCCGGCAAGACACTTACCCCCATGTTGCTTGCCACAAGTAGGGCACCTAGCCCTTTCATAGGAATGACCACCACCTTGAGAAATTTGATTTGGAGACCTATCCTTGTTTCCCATAGATGAATCTTGGGTATAAAACCTCTTCTTAGGCCTTTGGTGACTAGAATCATCCAACCTAGGTGTCTTACCCTCTTGCCTTATCTCCCTAATTTTGGACTCCTCAATTTGTTGCGCATAAACCATGAGCCTAGAGATGTCCATGTCATTAAGAAGCATTGCCGTACGACACTCTTTTTCCACCAAGCTAGACACACCCATCACAAACTTGTTCATCCTAGCCCTAGGGTTGGCTACCATGGTTGGGGGATACTTAGAGAGTTGGGTGAATTTGAGAGAGTACTCTTGCACACTCATTGCCCCTTGACGGAGGTTCATGAATTCAACCATCTTCTTCTCCCTCCACTCTAAAGGAAAGAATCTATCTAAGAAAGCCTCTTTGAATTCCTCCCAATCAACCGGTCCTCTTTTTAAGGGTCTCTCACCCCTCCATTGCTCATACCACACTTGAGCAACATACTTAAGTTGGTAAGTAGCCAATTCCTCTTTCTCCCTAGGGGTCACTGATGTACCGTGGTTTCACGGTACTTTTAATGCGTTTTCCTTAAGTTTAGTGGGTGTCCAAAGCCTTTTTGTATTGATTTTTGATGTAGGTTTCTCTTTATTTGCAGAAAATCTGTCCACATAATAACGCGGAGGTTTTGAGTAGAAAAGTGCAGAAATGACCACCTACGGAGCCCACGAGGTCCGTCGTGACTGTGACGGTGCGTAGGTCGCATCGTGGTGAGGAGAGTAGCAGCTGAAGGAAGATGGGGAAGTCTGACTAAGTGTGGGACTACGGAAGTTCATGACTGACCATCATAGTCACGACGGTCCATCCTGCTTGTTCGTTGTGGTTGTCAGAGAGTAGTCCCAGTACCCAATTCCAAGAAGTTTCTAAGTGTTATGAAACGGAGCCCCTCGACGGACCGTCGTGCTTGCAACGGTCCGTCAGACCTGTCCGTCGAGGGTAACAGAGAAGTGATGAAGAAAGCAGCAGAAGATTTTGTCAAGTATGGGACGACGGAGCCCACGACGGTCCATCATGCCCACGTCGATCCGTCACGTGGGCCGTCGACTCAGACGCATTTTGGACAGATTTTCATTAATTAGATTCCTTCTTTTATTAGGTTTTGTTTTATTATAAATAGTTCGAAAAACCTCATTTTTGGGGTTAGACTCTTGGATATTTTTCAATACTCTTGTTTTAGTGTTGAACTATTGGTTTTGGTAATTGATATACTTTTTCCGAAATCGATTGTTGGTGTTTTGGGGGATTAATCAAGTGAATTTCTGGAATTTATTCGTTCTCATTAAAAGTGCATGAATTCTAACATTACAAATATGAATTGTGTGATTATGACCATGGGTAACTAAACTCCATAACTAGGGTTGTGGGAACCATGGGTAAATAACAAGGTAATATCTAACTAAAATAGCAATTCTAGAATAGTGTCTTGCATGTATTGATAATTCTTTCGTGTAGAAGTCTTTTTAACGGATGGCCAACGTTAGAACTCGCCTTAATGCTACTTGCTGGACCAAGGAGGTAGATAATAGGAAAATAATTATCAACATAGATTTAGTGTATACTATTTAATAAGCTAGTATAGGTTGGTACGAAGTAATAACTTAGTCAAATATCGATTATGATGCTTAATATGAGGTAAAGATAAGGGTTAGTATAGCAACACACATAGCCGGACCAAGGTGCGGAGTAAAAGTTTCTAGATGCCGGGCGAAGGATTTAGAGATACATAACTTATCGCTTTACATGCAAGATACTAGGAAATAATTGTTATAGCTAGAATTACCGAGTTAGGAACCTGTGGGGAACACTTAAGCCCTAGTTACTTTTATTATTTGATTAAACTCCAAGATTTGAATCTGTTAGTTGTTTACTTTAATTTAGTTAATCGTTTTTATTAATTTAAGAAACCCCCCTTTTGTCATTTGTTTTTCTCGGAAAATAGTTGACTAAATAGTAGTAATAATAGAATAAAGTCAAGTCTGAACTATTTTCCTCATGGGATCGACCCCAACCTCATTAATTGGGTTCTCTACTTGGTACGACAACTTTACTTCTTACTTGAGAAGTAAGTTTGAGCGTGTCAAATTTTGGCGCCGCTGCCGGGGAAAGTGACTTTTAGATTAACTTAAAACTTATTACTAAAGTTTAGTCAATATTTTCCTAATTTTACTTTTTCTGTTGTTTTTGTCTCTTGCAGATCTAACTTTCGTGTATGCCAATTACGTGGAGTATAAGAGAACCCTTGTTTCCATACGACTACGAATTAGAGCGTACACTATGCAATATGAATCAAAACGTGGGTATTACAGAGGTTATGATAACATCGCAGACTCTGATTGGCCACTTGTCTTGCCTCCTCAACCACACGGTCACACCTTTGTGGTAACTAGTAGTCTGATGCAAATTCTCACTGCTAGAGGTTTGTTTTCAGGACTACCTTCTGAGGACCCACATGCCCACATTGCTAAGGTAAGGGCAGTGTGCAAAAGTTGTGTAGGGAGGACCGATTTGAATATGGATGTAATAGGGCTAAGAGTATTTCCTCTCTCACTGACGGGAAAGGCTGCTATTTGGTTTACTGAGCTCCCTTATAACTCAATTTTCACTTGGAATCAACTAAGGGACGCCTTCTTAGCACGTTACTACCCGGTCTCTCAGAAACTAAATCACAAAGACAGAGTGAACAACTTTGTGGCATTACCAGGAGAGTTAGTTAGCAGTTCTTGGGATAGGTTCACTTCATTTTGAGAAGTGTCCCCAATCACCGCATTGATGATGAGTCACTGAAAGAATACTTCTATCGGGGACAAGATGATAATAATAAAGCGGTATTAGATACTATAGCGGGTGGTTCTTATGGGGAGTGTCCTTATGCCGATATTGCTGAAAAATTAGAGAAAATCTCCCGGAATAATAAAGCTTGGAGTACTAGGAAGTCAGATACTCGAAGAAACACTTTTGCAGTGCAATCTGCACACAACCAAGCCACAGACGAGATTCGTGAAGAGATGGCTCAGATGAGAACGGAGCTTGGGTTGGTATTAAAACATGTCACTGGGGTGCAGAAAAGGTAAATGCAGTGAGCTACTTGTCTAAACCACCACCACCAAATGATGAATATTATTATGAGGAGGACACCTATGCGGTGAATGAGCAGACGGGGGGTTTCCGACCGAATGCCCAAGGCTCCAATCAGGAGAATTGGCGCCAAGGTCAAGGAAACCAAGGTCGGAACTATGGTAATTATAACCGCGAGGGTCATTATGTCTGAGATGGAAATTACAACCGCGACAACAACTTCAACAGGGGTAACTATGGTAACATAAATGATAGGAGTGGGCCCTATGTTCCTCCTCAAAATCATGAAGTTGCTCCTAGGGATGGTGAAGGTAGTATGGCGCGAGTTGAGGATATGTTGCATAAAATGATGAGGAGGTTCGATGCTAGTGATGAGCACACTAAAGAGTTAAGGAGTGATTTAGCGGGTATTGGGAAGAAAGTTGATACACATGCAATATCGATTAAGCAGCTTGAGTTGCAAATGGCCCAATTATCTGCGACTGTGAACATACGGCAACCGGGCACTCTCCCTAGCAACACTCTCAAAAATCCAAAAAATGATGGACATTGTATGGCAATCACTACTCGGGGTGGTAAGCAAACCATTGACCTACCTATGCCATCTGATGTGGAAAATGTGATAAAAGATAATGATAAAGTGGTGGAGGTTAGTGGTGAGTTAGAAGATAAAACGGGAAAAGATGTTGAAGTGCCCAAAAAGGTGACTCCTATGCCTAGACCCCCCCCCCCCTTCCCTCAAAGATTAGTGAAAAGACCGAGGATGGTAAATATCGGCGTTTTATAAACGATGTTTAAACATCTTTCCATCAATGTCCCTTTGGTAGAAGCTCTGGAACAAATGCCCGGTTATGCCAAGTTTATGAAAGATCTGGTTACGAAGAAAAGATCGGTCACTTTTGAGGATGATGATAGAATGCAGCATTGTAGTGCTATTGCTACAAGATCTCTAGTGCAAAAGAAAGAAGATCCGGGTGCTTTCACTATTCCTTGTACAATCGGGTTATTACATTTTGCAAAAGCATTATGTGATCTTGGGGCAATCATAAATCTCATGCCCCTCTCGATTTACAAGAAGTTGGGTTTGGGTGACCCAAAGCCCACTGCGATGCGGCTACTGATGGCCAATCAAACAGTAAAAAGGCCTATTGGTATACTCCACGATGTGCTAGTAAAAGTGGAGTCGTTCATATTTCTGGACGATTTTGTTATTTTTGATTGTGAAGTCGATTTTGAGGTGCCTATTATTCTTGGAAGGCCATTCCTTGCTACGGGTAGAGCCTTAGTTGATATGGAAAAAGGGCAGATGAAATTTCGGTTGAACAGTGAAGAAGTGACCTTTAAGATTTGTAGGTCCATGAGGCAGAGTGGTGAGCTCCAATCGGTATCTGCCATATCCTACAAAGTTGAAAAGTCATCTGAGGTACAAATAGAAGAACGTCTAAGTATAGAAGCACTAGCGGCAGTGATAATGAATTTTGATAGCGATTGCATTGAAGAGTATGGGTCATTGGTCGTGGCTCTTGATCGAGGTGATGTTCGGTTTAAACCAAAAAAATATGAGTTAGATATGAAGAATCGTGAGTCTCCACCCGCGAAACCATCTAGAGAGGAGTCTCCAAAGTTAGAACTAAAAGCTCTACCGCCTCATCTGAGGTATGAATTCTTAGTAAATGATGACACTTTGCCAGTAATCATTGCATCAGACCTGAATGTACAACAAGTTGAAAGTTTGCTGAAAGTGTTAAAAAGGTTCAAAAGAGCGATTGGGTGGACTATTGCGGACATTATTGAGATCCCTCCCGGTATTTGTTCTCATAAAATCCAACTCATGCCCGATCATAAGCCAAGTATGGAGCACCAGAGACGCTTAAACCCACCTATGCAAGAGGTCGTGAAGAAGGAAATCATTAAGTGGTTGGATGCCGGAGTAACATATTTGATCGCCGATAGTAGTTGGGTATACCCTGTTCAGTGTGTACCTAAGAAAGGGGGAATGACTGTGGTCCCCAATGAGAAAAATGAACTTTTTTCAATGAGACCGGTGACTGGATAGAGGGTGTGTATGGACTACCGGAAATTAAATGCATGGACCAAAAAAGACCATTTTCCTATGCCCTTCATGAATCAGATGTTGGATAGACTTGCCGGAAAAGGGTGGTACTATTTTCTTGATGGTTATTCGGGGTACATTCAGATTTCTATTTCACCGGAAGATCAAGATAAAACCACTTTCACTTGCCTATATGGGACCTTTGCTTTCAAGAGAATGCCGTTTGGGTTGTGCAATGCACCCGCCACATTTCAGAGATGTATGATGTCGATATTCTCCGATATGGTAAAGGACACTATTGAGGTGTATATGGATAATTTTTCTGTGGTTGGTGACTCCTTTGAGCGGTGTTTGAGTCATTTATCTGAGGTTATTAAGAGGTGTGAAGACTGCAATTTAGTACCAAATTGGGGAAAATGCCACTTCATGGTGAAAGAAGGTATTGTTTTGGGTCATCGCATTTTAGAGAAGGGTATAGAAGCTGATCGAGCTAAAGTCGAGGTAATAGAGAGACTTCCTCCACCTATCTCTGTAAAAGGTGTGAGAAGCTTTCTTGGGCATGCAGGTTTTTACCGGAGGTTCATCAAAGGATTTTCAAAAGTTGCAGATCCCTTGTGTAAATTGCTGGAGAAAGAGTGTAAATTTCATTTTGATGAATCCTGTCTTAAAGCATTCGGCGAGTTAAAAGAAAAGTTAGTGTCTGCACCTATCATTATTTCTCCAGATTGGAGCAGTCCATTTGAGGTGATGTGCGATGCTAGTGGGGTTGCTCTTTGTGTGGTATTGGGACAAAGAAGGGACAAAATCCTTCATCCCATTTACTAGGCTAGTAAAACCCTCAATGAAGCCCAGAAGAACTACACAGTGACTGAGCAAGAGCTCCTTACAGTAGTCTTTGCTTTTGAAAAATTTCGCTTCTATTTGCTAGGTACTAGAGTTATAGTGCATACTGACCATTCTGCTTTGAGATATTTGATGGCAAAGAAGGATGCAAAACCGAGGTTGATTCGTTGGGTATTACTATTGCAAGAATTTGACTTTTAAGGTTGATATCTTAAAAGTACCTTTAATGGTAACTACCCCGATAGGTGACTCAGTGGTTCCAAAGAGGGTATATAGAAATTGTCCTATAATGTTGCACAGTAGAGTTACTCATGTTGAATTAGTAGAACTTGATATGGTTGTTTTTGATGTGATTTTGGGGATGGATTGGTTGCATGATTTTTTTGCTTCCACTGATTGTAGAACAAGAATTATCTACTTCAATTTTCCAAATGAACCCATCTTAGAGTGGAAGGGGTGAAATTATTTTCCTAGAGTTCGTATCATTTCTTGTTAAAAGGATTGTAAGATGATCTCTAAAGTGTGTTTATACATTATTGTAAGAGTTAAAGATTTAGACTCCAAAAATCCTCCCATTCAGTCGGTCCCCGTAGTTAGGGAATTTGCGGAGGTCTTCCCTATTGATCTTACTGGAATCCCTCCTGAACGGGAAATTAATTTTGGTACTGACTTTATACCGGATACCAACCCCAATTTCAATTTCTCCTTATCGGATGGCTCCGACAGAATTGAATGAGTTGAAGTCTAAACTGAAAGACTTGCTAGACAAAGGCTTCATTAGACCTAGTATTTCTCCATGGGGTGCACCGGTATTGTTTGTGAACCAAAAGGGTGAGTCCGTTAAAATATGCATTGATTATCACCAACTCAATAAATTCACTATGCAGAACAAGTATCCTCTCCTCAGATTGACAATTTGTTTTATCAACACCAATGGGAAAGCAATTCTTATAAGATTGACATATGATTGGGGTATCACCAACTTAGGTTGAGAGGTGAGGATATACCAAAAATGGCATTTCAAACTAGATATGGTCACTATAAGTTCCTACCAATGTCCTTTGGTCTCACTAATGCCCCGACGTCGTTTTTGGATCTAATGAATAGGGTGTTTCGAAGTTACCTAGATTAATTTGTCATTGTCTTCATTGACGACATTTTCGTATATTCGAAAAATGAGGGTGATCACATAGACCATTTGAGTATGGTTTTACAAGTGCTTAAGGAACACTAACTATTTGCCAAATATAGCAAATGTGAGTTTTGGTTGAGGTCGGTGGCGTTTCTTCGTCATATAATCTCTAGTGAGGGAGTTGAGGTTGATCCAAGCAAAACCTAGGCGGTGAAAAAATTCCCTAGACCATTGACTCCAACAAACATTAGGAGTTTCTTGGGTTTAGCGAGGTAATATATGAGGTTTGTGGATGGCTTTGCGTCCATTGCTTCTCCTTTGACTACCTTAACCCAGAAGAGTGTGAAATTTGAGTGGTCGGAGGCATATGAATGAAGCTTCCAAATTTTGAAGGATAGCCTTACATCCGCTCCGGTGTTGACTTTACCGAAGGATACTAAGGGCTTCATGGTTTTTTGTTATGCATCCCTAGTGGGCTTGGGGTGTGTTCTTATGCAACATGGGAATGTAGTAGCCTATGCCATTAGATAACTTAATGCATGATAATAATTATCTAACTCATGATCTTGAGTTAGCGGTCGTGGGGCTTGCCTTGATAATACTGAGGCATTACTTTTATGGTGCTCATATGGATGTGTATACCGACCATAAAAGTCTTCAATATCTGTTTACTCAAAAGAATTTAAATCTCTTACAAAGAAGATGGTTGGAATTGTTGAAATATTACGACATTAGTGTTCCCTACAACCCGAGCAAGGCAAATGTGGTTTAGGATGCTCTAAGTCGTATTACCATGGGTAGTTCGCTCATGTAGAAGAACCCAAAAGAGACCTAGTGAAAGATGATCATAGGTTAGTTCATTTGGGTGTTAGATTGGAAGATTTCCCAAATGTTGGTTTTATGGTCCATCATAATTCCGAATTGTCTTTGATGGTTGAGGTGAAGTCTAAGCAACACCTTGATCAATCATTGATGGAGTTGAAGGAATCGGTTCTTGGTAAGCTAAATAAGTCATTCTCCTTGAGGGGGATGGTGTTTTGAGGTATCAAGAAAGGTTGTGTGTGCCTAATGTTGATGACTTGAGAAACTGGATTCTTGCGGAAGATAATGGTTCCCCTTATTCTATTCACCCGGGCTCTAATAAGTTGTATCATGACCTTAGAGAAGTGTTTTTGTGGGATGGCTTAAAACGAGACATAGCGGAATTTGTTGCAAGTTGTCCAAATTTCCAACATGTGAAAGCTAAATACCAGTAGCCCATTGGATCACTCCAAGAGATACAAGTTTCCACATGGAAGTAGGAAGAAATTAATATGGACTTCATAGTGGGTTTGCCTCAGACTAGAAGGAAAATGTGTCACATCCGGGGGAGCACCCCCAGACGTAACCGGCGTCGTCGTCCTAGGAGAGAACTAAGACTAGCCTCTTAGATTTCGTCATTATATATCATAGGTTAAAAAGTGCAGAAAACTTAAAACTTTTCATCTACATCTACATCATGAGGTTTACATAGACGTCTCGCTTACACATAACATATACATAGGGATTTTACATGGACTCCTCCCATAGGAAAATTAGATATGCTTCTACTCTTAAGTCACATACAAAATATACACAATAAAGAGTCTAACAGAGATGTCTTGTATAAAACCATCTATGTCGGAATAGAACAATATGGGCATAACCCTTACACAAATGTAAGAATGACTCTAAGGGATTAAAACAATGTCTTGAACAATAATAGTGAAACGAATGTCATTAGACTATAGGAAGTCACATAGGTATAATAGGAAAAAGGCAACATCCTCGGATCTTGAGGACATACCCACACTTGGAGAAATGATCCAAGCCTTCTTGCAAATTGGCCAAGAACCCTTCAACGACCTGAACCTAAAGTGTTTGGGAAAAAGGGAGAATGGGTTAGTACACCACTAGTACTAAGTATGGAAACATATGCACACATAAACATATCAAACATGCAAAAGGGGACATTTATTCAAAACCATGCTAAGTTACTTTTGTAAATCCTTATGCACATTCAAGAACCCATATAAGACAATAATCACACATTTCTTAACAAAGACCATTTACAACACAAGACCAACATCATTAAGTAAAGTTGAGCAAACATGTGTATAGAATATTAGAATATATAAGCGAAGCAACTCCAACATCATGTTATAACAACAAAACATGTTCAAGAGTTCATATCATTACAAAACAAGTCAAATCCTTACTCATAACCCCTTACCAAGTTTACTAGTTCAATAGCCAAGTGAATCCCCATAACCCCACTCAACCAAATAAATTAACAAAATGATCACAAATAATGTCTAACATCACATAACATATCATCATGAGTATTCATCACCATATTTAGCAATATAGACCAACAAGATGTTCATAAGTGAAACAAATATCATATAGAATCATCAACATGTAAAGTCAACATATGCATATCATTTACTTTATAAGAGCATAATAACATCCTCCTAGGACGTTCCTCAAGGCCAACTAGTGCAATGTATTGGTAGAGTCCCATACCCCTACCTAGACTAAGTTAAAACCCTTAAGTCCTCCTTGTTAGAGTTAACTTCATTACTTCATTTTACTTTCCGGAACATCTTGCCTTAACTTACATACACCATATGAGCTAATGTGGAATCTGGGGTCATGGAACCCTACACCGAAAGAAGGTGGACTACTTGCCAAGGTAGTACCAATAAATGAACATAGAATCTAGGTGGATCCTCTAGCTAGTATACCTATGGGGGCAACATAGTTCAATAACTAGGAGATTTATTTGGGACCCTCTTTATGCAACATGCCTTATAGTCTCCAATCTTATGACTACAATAGTGAACCTACCTTCCCTACTTGGGAAGGGAAACTCCTCACTACTAGTTCAATCGGTGCTAAGCTAAAGCCCCTTTTGAAATGTCTTTAGTTACCAATCATTACTTAGTTTAGGTTATAGGAGACTAGCTCCTTGTGTATTCATAGTCATTATCTCAATAGGAATTGAATAAGAACATCCTTTCAATACAACCCTATTATGTGAGATTAGCACATTATCATCATTATATCATAATAAGCCACATAGGCAATTCATGATCAACCTTATATCATTACATCTTAATCATTATCTCACAATCCATATAGTCAATAAATTTTAATTACATTCAACATACCATCACCTATATAATCTAATCACAATTAACACTTCCATTGAAAATCATCATTATGTACAAGTCATCACAATTAAAGTAAGGATTCAAGATCATAGGACTAACAATTTTACCTCCATAGCCTTTGTCAAGGTCTTACCATCATACAACCATATTCACCCATCAATATGTGTAATAACATCAAACAATAGTTATCACAAGAACTAAGTAAATTGGATCATCACTAACCAATTCAACATCAATTCATAACCTAAGGTTAGGGGAATAGTATTCATCATTTATTCTTCATGAAATAGATCCAATACCAATAATACATTAACCTAAGCAGTCCATGAATGAATTCTAATAGATAAAACAACTCTAATAATCAATACATTAATCAATTCCCATCAATGCATGAGCAAGATCCAAGATTTGTGGAAATTGGGGAAAGGGACATGATCAACACGAAATTCCCTTCATTAACATAAATTACTAAACAATCTATACTTATTAGCAATAGGTAATAACAATTTGACATAATCAACATCAATTTCATGTTTAGATGAAAACCCATTCGTAGAAGAAAACCCTATGAATTGGGTGATTTAGAAATCAACTTTGAGAGGACCTATTGGGGAAAGGAATCTCAAGAGTGAACAACCCCTACCTTAATGAAGCTTATCCACAAAATTCAAGTAAAATCGTAGAGAAATTGGTCTTCTTCTTCATGTTTTATTCTTCCTTCAATGGAGGTTGAATAGAGAGAGAAAGTAGAGAGGAGAGACCGATTGGGTTTTGATTTGTGGATTTGATTTGACTGAGTAAATGTGAGGGAAAACTGATTGAAAATCAACATATATGACTCGTGAAATACCCAAAATACCCCTCACATAAGTTGACCCTTTAATGAAGTCAAACTTGAATTCCAAATTTCAGATTTTCGTTAGGGAACAAGTCCAAGACACGGAGCTGCTCCCGCAAGATTTTCTAAATTAATTTTCAAGAGGGAAGAGTACGCGACGTGCCGGCAACAGAGACTTGATTCTTGGACCGAGTGGGACCTAGTCCACGACGCGGACCCGCTCCACCTATGTGAATTTCTTGCTGCCCTAGAAATCTTTCTTGGCGAAGTTTGGGGTCCCTTCAAGGACCCCTAGGGCGACCCTTAGAGGGTCGGACCTGCACGATATAACCCTATATACATCATTTTACCTTTTTAATGTCTTTATAAAAGTTTTAGACTTTATACAACACCTCCAAACCTTCATGAAATCTAAGGACGTTTTCCTAGTTCAAGTGCACTAACTTCCAGACGTCATGGACGTTTCGTGACGTCTTGACTCCAAAACTTCCTAATTGGTTTATTAAAATTATGTTAGGCCATATGGAAGCATTTCTAACCTTAGATAAACATGTGAGGCTCTAGATTACGTTTTGGAATTTTAGAGTGTTACATTATCCCTTCCTCATGAACATTCGTCCCCGAATGACACTAAAATCCTTTAAAGGGAAAGGTAGGCTCAATACTAGCAGCCCAACCAACAACATGCATATAATAATTATGGGTCACAGCCCATAGGAGTTCTTCACAACTCCATTCAACACATAACAAGTATTACATATAGCAACTAGAGTCACAACACATAAGAGTTCAACAATTTCGTAACACATTATGAGGAACTACAATCTCAACAAGAATAGACAAAAAATCACAAGAATATGCACATACTTGAAAACATCAATAGACAAAAAATCACAAGAATACTTAACATATATTTCACGTAAGTGCAAGTTAGCACAAAAAAGCCTCTTTCAAGATAACTCATTTGACACTAACTTTATCAAAATATGCACATACTTGAAAAACATGCCAAATTAATATTATTCACTATTTTCATCATTAATAGGAAGAAATAACCTTAGTTAGAAAAGATATGAGGATAACGAGACTTCATGTTGGCCTCAGCCTCCCATGTTACTCCCTCAACTAGGTGGTTTCTCCATAGGACTTTCACGGAGGACACTTCTCTGTTCTTCAATCTCTTCACTTGACAATCAAGGATTTGCAACAGAAACTCTTCAAAGGAGAGGTTCTCATCCACACCTAGACCTTCAATAGGAAGAATGGACTCGGGATCACCGATGCACTTCTTAAGCATGGAGACATGGAACACTGGATGAATCGAAGCTAGTTCACTACGTAATATTAACTCGTATGCAACCTTTCCAACCCTTTGAAAAATTTCATAGGGAACCGCATAGCAAGGACACCACTTCCCCTTCTTGCCAAGTCTCATCACCCCTTTCATGGGTGAAACTTTTAAATAAACCTTATCACCTTCTTCAAATTCAAGTTCACTTCTCCTATTGTTGGCGTAAGACTTTTGTCGACTGTTGGTCTCCTTCAACCTATCGCTTATGAGGAATGTTCTCCAAAGTATCATAAATAATTTTGGGACCAAGGAGTGAATACTCACCACCTCCAAACCACCCAACCAGAGATCTACATTTCCTACCATACAAAGCCTCAAAAGGATCCATGGATATAGTCGAATGGTAACTATTGTTATAAGAGAACTCAACCAAAGGAAAATGGTCATCCAAACTTCCCTTGAAGTCAATTACACAAGATATAAGCATATCTTCAAGGGTTTGAATAGTACGCTCTCTTGACCATCTGTTTGGGGATGAAAAGTGGTGCTCAACTTTACTCTTGTACCCAACCCTTTTTGGAACGACCTCCAAAACCTAGATATAATTGTGCGTCCCTATCCAATATGATTAATAAAGGAATACACTGAATACAAACAATCTCATCTATGAAGATCCTTTCATAATTCTCTGCCAAGGAATTGGACTTGACGGGGATTAAATGAGCTGATTTCGTCAATCTATCCTCAACCACCCATATAGAGTCATTTTGCTTTCTAGTACGAGGCAAACCCACTACGAAGTCCATATTAATTCTTCCCACTTCCAAGTGGGAACTTGCATTTCTTGGAGTAAGGCACCCGACTTTTGGTGCTCGACTTTCACTTGGTGGCAATTTGGACACCTTGAAACAAATTCCGCCATGTAACTTTTTAAGCCATCCCACCAAAACACTTCTCTAAAATCATGATACATCTTAATATAACCCGAATTAATAGAATAACGGGAACCATGAGCTTCCTCAAGAATCTATTTTCTCAAGTCATCAACATTAGGCACACACAACATCTCTTGATATCTCAAAACACCGCCCCCCCTAAGAAGAATGACTCATTTAGCTTACAAAGAACCGATTTATTCAACTCTATCAATGATGGAGGATCAAGGTGTTGTTTTGACTTCACCTAAACCACCAAAGAATGATTTAGAGTTATGATGGACCATAAAACCACCTTTTGGACAATCTTCCAATCTAACACCCAAACGAGCCAACGTATGAACATCTTTCACAAGGTATTTCTTGTCTTCCTCTACATAAGACACACTACCCATGGTCATACGACTTAGAGCATCCTCAACCACATTGTCATTGCCGGGTATAAAACACTCCTCTCATAATCTTTGAACAATTCCAACCACCTTCTTTGTCATAGATTTAACGCTTTTTGAGTAAAAACATATTGAAGACTCTTATGGTCTGTATATACATCAACATCAACCCTATAAAGGTAATGTCCCTTTATTTTCAAGGCAAATACCACGACCGCTACTTCAAGATAATGAGTTGGATAATTCTTCTCATGCACCTCACTACTAAAAAATATGCCTGTTGCAACACAAGAATAATTATTGCCATAGACTCAAAGAGTGTTGCAATTGAGCTATGGAAACAAAAATTGGCATGTTGCATATAAGGCTATTGCGATATATCTATAGTAACGGTTTACTAGCAACTGTTGAAAGTAGTTGCCACAGACCATCTATATCAACAAATATTCTTTAGTCTAGGACAACACTTTTTTGCAGCTGTTGCAACAGTTGCCAAATCATTGCAAAAGAGTTTATAGCGACGGTGGTAAACCTTTGCCACACATTATCTACAGCAACAACTATTTTTTAGTTTAGGACGATAATTTTCTGCGGTTGTTGCAACAGTTGCAAAATGTTTGATAGCAGCAATTTTGAACTGTTGCAATACACTATCTATAGCAACAATTATTTTTTATTCTAGGATGAGACTTTTCTGCATTTTCTGCACTTTCTGCAATAGTTGCAAATCGTTGCAAACGACCTATTACAACAGTTCTTCTTAACTATTGAAACAATGTTATTAAGCTATTTCAATAGAACTTCTTAATGGTTATTGTAGGCTATTGTAACCATTTTTGAAATAAACTATGATACAATGATAGAACATATTAAACCAATATGTACATCAACTTGGAGCATTCATATATTATAGATAAAACCAAATGATCTTGATTTGCAATTCAAGAGTTAAACATACATTGATGTTCACAAAATTAAGCCTTAAAATTAAAATAGTCCTAGAATATTTAAGAATTGACATACATTCAACTTCAAAAAATTAGGCCAAAAAGTAAAAATAGTGCTAGAATGTTCAAGAGTTGACATTCATTTAAGTTCACAAAATTAGGCCAAAAAGTAAAATAGTGCTATAATGTTTGTAGAAACCAATTCTTTTTAAGTAAGGTCTTTGCTGCTTTCATCCCCGCTTTGCTCATCATTTTGTTCACCTACAATTTCAAAAGGGTGAACAATTAGGAAAAAGGAAGTTCAAAAATAAAAAGGTAAAAGAAGACACACAATTCCTAATTTTTTTCTATTTCTGTCCATGATGAAAATAACTACCAGGAAACCAAGACTCTAACTGTTCATGCAGAAGGAGCCAAACCTATCAGGAAACAACTCAAAAAAATTTAGCTATAAAAGTGTACTCGGATGAGGATAGTTTAGCAGCCAGTAAACCGATACAGGAATTAGCACCAGGTGAAGAAGCTGATGGGGAACAACTAAGTCACAAACAAATCAGTAAGCTAACTACATTACAACATTGCACTTGAACAAGATAACTCAATCCACTACCACAATTTTCAAACTCTCCCCACCAAAGGATGGAAGACATTGAATTCCAATAAATCACAAATTATAATCCTCAAAATCAGAATTAGAAAGATTGCACAATCATAAACATGATATTTGTAGATCAAAATTTAACAGTTAAACACAATAGACAAAGTAACAAATAGGGTCTACATCAAGAGTAAATACAAAAAGAACGTATACATCAGAAACAAATGATAAATCACAAAGGAAAATGATGATATCCAGTTACTAAAAACCAACAACACCTAAACTATGCAAACAACAGTAACACTAATCTCGATAATATGAACTTTGAGAAAAATAAAAGTATCATTGTAGTTGCACCAACAATAATATAAGAAGAATGCAAGTGTAGTAGCAGAAGAAAAGAAGTAGAAGAAGATTAACATAACAATTCCATAGATGAAGATGAACCAAACAAGAAACTGCAAAACCAGTAGCAGAAGAAAATGAAGAAGAAGGAGGGGCATTGTGACCTTCATTGTTGCTACAGGTAGATTAACAATGGACTGATCAAATTTTTGTTTTGTTTGTTTATGAAACATCAAGTAATTTTGCTAGAACATTAGCATCAATTGGAAGGCCTGAACGCTGAAGTTTTGTTATGACATCTTCTACAATTTCTTCTCGCATTGTGGTCTTTTGTTGGTAATATTGTTCTTTCTGTTCCTCAATTTTTTCCTCCATTGTCATCATTCTCTTTTCCATCTTTTTCAGGAGGGCATTTGTTGCATTTGACAAGGCTTCAAAATGTCCCACTTTCCCTTTCAAAGTAGTTTTTGTAACTCGTCTTTCATATAATCTCAAACTTCCTAGATGTTCTGATCCCATGATAGAAGAAAATGCATCAATTGTCTCATTTCCATCTTCTTTTTGTTGCATTTCAATATTCTCCATGTCAGCCTATAAAACAATTTTATTATTAAAAAACAACAGAATTCAAGTACAAATATAAAGAGTAAATATGAAAAAACATATTCAAATAAAACAAAATAAAAATTAGATAGAAATCTCACAATTTTACTAGTTGTATCTTCATATGTATCCTAGTATGATCAATTGGGATTTTTTATCTTGTAACCACAAAAAATTCCTTAGCTGATGGAGTATCACTAGTTTCCCTCTCTTTTTCCTGTAGACATTAAAAGTGGATATCAAACATCTTCTTTAAAATGTGACAAGTTTTTATCCAATGCTACGCACGAGCTCATACCAAATCATTGCGAACTAAAGCAAAGCTTTTCTTGCCAACAGTATGTGGATTCTTCAACTTTTTTTGATTCTCACTATTGGTTTTTGACATTTTATGCAAATAGAAGAGAAGTTACACGATGATAAACTGATTTTTATAGAAGATGAAAGTTTCTTTCCATTGATTCATAAACAAAAATAAGAGCTTAGTGGCTCCCAAAAAGAAGAAACAGAACAGACACTACCAGTGATCAGTTACAGAAGAAAAGAGCTCTTTATATAACTTAATATATTTTGGGAATGAATATTATTGTTTTACAGAAGAAAAGATCTCTTTAATCACAATATTATTTTACTAAAAGAGAAGTAACTAAGAAGTTCCAATACTTACCTGGAATTTTTCTGAGTTCCAATACTTAAGAAGTTCCTTAAATTTAGATGTTGGAACATCATCAGGCTTGTTTTCCATCCGATTTTGATCATTAGCGTAGGCATCAAAGTGGTGTGTTTTCAAATCAAACTTACGCCTTCTCCAAGCTTCTTGAACTGTTTTTAAAGTCCATCTAACACCAATTTTTGGAATGTCATATTTCTCCTGAAAATTTGAACATTGAGTTAGTGCAATAAATTTTAAATATATTTAACTTAACAAAGAATTGAAAACGTCAAACCTTGGTATAATGCCACAAATAATCTTTTGTGTCCATCAACTTCCAATTTTCTATATCAAGAGGACAAAGGGTCGCATTACTAGCAAGTGTACCGAGGAAGCTGCTCAACTCTATCACGACATCATTACTAGGACCAACTGGCTCACCAACTTTATTCATTATACTCAATTTACGATTATGCCTTCCATGTACAGATAACATCTTTGTTTGACCTCTTTGTCTTTTTTTAGTGAAGGACTCTACAATAATACACAAATAAAGATAACCCTTCCAAAGTAGTATTGTAATTTGATTTTAAAAAAAGACAAGTAATATTTTAAGTAAAATATTGTTGTTCTTGCCTTGTTCTGCACATTGTTCGTTTTCTTCAAGAGTAGTAGAATTCAGTTGAAGTTGTTCTTCTACTGGTTGCACTACATTGCTAGTTGAGTAAGCTTGTATACGAACTCTTGTCTCTAGAATGTGTGATTCTAGAAGATCTTATTCTTCAATTACATCTGTTAAACATTGACGCTTTGCAGCGATTAGATATTGTCTTTTTCTAGCTAGAAACAACTTCATTTGATTCGCCAAAGATGTGAGTGTTCCAGCTGGAACAATTGCTCTTGCTTCTCTATTGCTTATTCTTGAAGACACTCGTTGTTTCATGACTACCAAGTACTACCTACTGTAAAAAAGGAGATATACAGATAAAGAGTTAGACATCCCAATAGAATCAAGTAAAAGAAGATTACAGTAGCAGTAAAATGAAGTAGTAAAAAAGAGAAAGGGTGAAGCAGAAACCAAAATCACCACTTCTTGCAACCTGATGCACATATGATTTCTGAAGCAAAATCAATCAGCTCATTTCAGCAAAAAAAACACTAAAGCAATCTCTAATAATATTTAGAAAACCAAAAAAGACAGAAGTACACAATAAGAATAAAACAGGCAAAATCAACATTCATTCAGTTGACTTTCAAACCAATAGTACATATAAGAAAATTCAATAGAGATATATTAAAAGAAGTTCAAAAATTCCTTCGTCAATCATCAGCCACCATCCAATCCCAATCGTCATCATCAAAGTACTCATCTTCTTCTGATGTGTCCATATGATCTTCTTCCATGTATTCTGAATATTGATCATGAGTTGGCATATCAATGACATCACCAGGTACATCTTCTCTCGACCATCTAAGATCAACATCAACATCAGATATTCGATTTGATGTTCCAATGTGGTATGGATCCACAAAAATTGTGTCTCCAATAATAGGGCAATTCTGATCTTCTTCTAAACCAAATAAATCAACATTAACTTTAGTCCTTGCATAATAAACATATTTCTCAATTGGATCCTCCACATAGAAAACTTGATGCACTTGAGATGCTAGTACAAATGGATCTTCAGTACTGCATAACCTATTGAAGTATACCCGAGTTAATCCTTATTCATCTACATCATTACGAAACCAATCACATTTAAACAACACAACACTAAAGCATCCCCAATAATCAATATCTATGATACCTTGAATAACTCCATAATAGACAACCTCTCCATCAATGGGGTTTCGGTCTCTAGCACCAGCAAAACTATTAGTCGTTGCTGATAAAGTCACTCCATAGTTCTGAGTGTTACCATGACTTTATCGTTTCATTGTATGAAATCAATATCCATTGATGAAATATGTTGTATACCTTTTTGCTGTAGTATTAGTCCCTTTAGAAAATTTTCGTAAATGTTCAGACACTTCAACAGATTTACCTTTATTGTTAAACCAGTTGCCAAATTCCTGACTATGATGTTGTGCTCTAATCCATGCATTTGCTCTACTATGATTGTCAAATACAGTCTTATGTTCCCTGCAAGCAAGCATATTTCAAATGAGCATGTTTCAAAAATTTTATCATATAAAAAATATTGAAGTTTATAATAAAAGTGACATATCTTACATGATAAAGGTCTCTATTTTTTCATCTCTTGTATTAAACAATATATATCGATGTATATCAAGACATAACTGGACATCCATGTGAAAATCATTGCCTTTGATTTTTTTCTCCCTTCCAATGGGATTGCCAAAATTAGGGAATATAAGTGACAAATTATCTCCCTTTGTTTCAGTTCCCTGCTCATCCTCTAATTGGTATCAACTAAATTTTGTTTTCACCCCAGCATGTAGGTATCTAGAACATAAATTCACGCGCTCTAGTGCCACAAATCCCTCTAGTATAGATGCTTCTAGATGAAATCAATTACGAACAAGCCCCTTGAAGAAACATAGTTTTCTTTAGTGGAATACATCCAACAAAGATATGTCGGACCCCCAAACTTCACTTCATTTACTAAATGGATGGGCAGATGTACCATTATATCAAAAAATGATGGAGGGAAAATCTTTTCAAGGTCACATATAATCTCATTGATTTCAGACTGCATTTTATCAAGATCTGTTCTCCTTATCACCTTGCCACATATGACTCTAAAGAAGTTCCCCAATCGAATCAACGCTATAGAAACTTTTTTAGGCAACACTTTTCTAACAGCAACTTGGAGCAAGTAATGCATTATGAAATGAGCATCATGGCTCTTGTAACCTGATATTTTCATCTCATCCACTTCCACACATCTTGATATATTTGAAACACAACCTTTTGGTAATTTGGCATTTTTAAGAACAGTGCAAAACAACTTCTTCTCTTCTGGTTTCATGGAGAAACAATCTTTAGCCAAATGAGCTTTTCCATTATCATCCTTTACTGGTTGAAGATCCTTTTGTATCCCCATTTCTTGCAAGTCATATCGAGAATTAACATGGTCTTTTGACTTTCCAGTTACATCCAACAAAGTCCCGAGCAAACTGTCACAAATAATTTTTTCTATGTGCATCACATCAAGAATGTGTCTCAGTTTGTTATGTTCCCAGTATGTCAATTCAAAAAAATGGATATTTTTTTCAATGGAACCTCGCTGTCACGACGCTTCTCTTTTTGGCCTATCCGAAAACATTATTGAATCCACGTAACTCTTCCAATATTTCTATTCCTGATAAGGGAGTAGGTGTAGATCATTGATTTTCTTTACCATCAAATGATTTCTTATCTCTTCGAAATGGATGATCAGGAGGTAAGGATACGCGATGACCCATGTAACACATCTTACGACTATGCTTGAGATATTGAGAGCATGTCCCATCAAATGACTCATCTAATAATGTGATATATTTACCTTTTATTTTAATTTTACAATCAATTAAAAAATTGGCCGGTGTAGTGAAATACGTGGAGGGAAATAAGTGAGGGAAAATAATTGATGGAACCATTGCCATAGCGTACCTAAGGTGACGACTTTCACGAACCGTTGCAATATAGAGATATTATGGCAATTGTTGTAGTACTAATGCAACAATTAACTCTTAAAGTGTTTCATTAGGTCCAGTTGTCTATTGCAAAGGTTATAACCGTTGCGAATGAGTATCTAGTGCAACACATATTTAATTGTTGCTAAATAATTGTTTTCTAGTAATGCCTTAAGTTTTCTAGAGGCACAGACTACTACTTTCCCATGTTGAATAAGAACACACCCCAAGTCCACTCGAGATTCATCAGAATATACCACAAAGCCCTTGGTACCCTTCGGTAAAGTCAATACTTGAGCAAAAGTAAGCCTATCTTTCAAGATTTGTAAGCTTCTTTCACATGCCTCCGACCACTCAAATTTCACACTCTTTTGGGTCAAGGTAGTTAAAGGACATGGAATGGACACAAAAACATCCACAAACCTCATATAGTATCCCGCTAGACACAAGAAACTCTTATTGTTGGTTTGAGTCAATGGTCTAGGCCTAGTCTTAACTTCCTTTGTTTTCCTTGGGTCAATCTTAGCTCCCTCACAAGAGATTATATGACCAAGAAATGCCACTGACCTCAACCGAAACACACATTTTCTATACTTGGAAAATTGTTGGTATTCCTTAAGAACTTTTAAAACTACTCTCAAATGGTGCATGTGTTCACCCTCATTTTTCAAATATACTAAGATGTCGTCTATGAAGACAATGACAAATGAATCTAGGTAACTTCGAAACACCCTATTCATTAGGTCTATAAAATTCGCCGGGGCATCAATGAGACCAAATGACATTACTAGTAACTCATAGTGACCATACCTAATTTGAAATGTCATTTTTGGTATATCCTCACCTCTCACACTAAGTTGGTGATACCCCCGTTGTCAAGTCAATCTTAGAAAAGGAGCTTGCCCCTTGGAGTTTATCAAACATATCGTCAATCCGAGGGAGAGGATAGTTGTTCTTAATGGTGACTTTATTGAGTTGGCGATAATCAATGCACATTCTAAAGGACTCATCCTTCTTCTTCACAAATAATCCCGAAGCACCCCATGGAGAAATACTAAGTCTAATAAAGCCTTTGTCTAGTATGTCTTTGATTTTATTCCTCAACTCTTTCAATTTAGTGAGATCCATCCAATAAGGAGGAATTGAAATGGGGTTTGTATCCGGTAGCAAGTCAATACAAAAATCAATTTCTCATTCGGGAGGGATTCTGGGAAGATCATTAGGATAGACCTTTCGAAATTTCCCTCACTATGGGGACTAACTGAATGGGAGGATTTTCGAGTCTAAATATCTGACTCTTATAATATGGTATAAACACCCTTCTGAGATGATCTTACAAGCCTATACACAAGAAATGATACGAACTCTAGGAAAAGAATTACCCCCTTTCCAATCCAAAACGGGTTCATTAGGAAAATTGAATTTGACAATTCTCGTCATACAATCTATGGAAGCAAAACAATTATGCAACCAATCCATTCCCAAAATTACATCAAAATCAACCATATCAAGTTCTACTAATTCAACATGAGTAACTCTATTGGCAAACATTATAGCACAATTTCTATAAATCCTCTTTGCAACCAATGACTCACCTACCGGAGTATTTAACATAAAAGGTTCATTTAATATATCTGAAAAAATATAAAACTTTCTAGCTACCAAAGGAGTAACAACAGATAATGTAGCACCCCGATCAAGTAAAGCATAGACATCAATAAAGAAGACTTGTAACATAACGATCACAACATCGGGAGAACTCTCTTGTTTACCCCTAGATAAAAGAGCATAAAAGTTGTTCATTCTTTGAGCATCAACATTATAAACACTAGCTTGAGCTTTCCCACTCCCCTTGTCTTGCCCCTTCACGTTAGGAAAATCTCTAACATTGTTTCCACTCTTGCCACATCCAAAGCAATTGTGCGTCCCAATAAGGCACTCACCATAATGCTTCTTACCACACTTTCCACAAGTTGGATTCTTATTTGGTGAACTAGTACCTCTTCCTTTCTAAAACTTATGGTTAGACACCCTATCATCACGAGCTTTGGGAAATTTGGAAGGAACTTGATTGCAGAACCTCTTCTTGAATCTCGATTTGTCTTGAATTTCAAACCTCCCTTTTTAAGAACGACCTTCATAAGACTTGGCCCTCTTGGCCTCCCTATTATTCCTCGTTAGTATAATTTGTTCCACTTGTTTAGCATGAACCATTAGACGATACATATTCATATTATCATAAAGCATAGCTGAACGACATTCTTCAACCAAGTCTCCGAACACTCCCGTAAGAAAACTACTCATCTCATTGTCACAACCGGGGAGCACCCCCAGAAGTAACACAGCGTAGTTAAACCATTATACAAGCCCATAATTATCATTCATCGCATCGACATAGTAAATTTAGCGAAAATTTAAAACTTTTCATAGCACATCATATGCTAGAAACTTCATCACATATATAGATAAAACATAAGCCATAATACTTTTATAGACCTTAAGTCTCTTTGCCATCTTAGAATCAATAACTTTAGAGTACATTTGGGACACGACCCATAAGACACATTACATAACTATACATTATTTAAAGACTTTACATTAAAAACATAAGTAGGAGATCCTTGAACTTTAAGGATTCCTTTCATTGAGCTTGGGAATCATCTAGCAAGATCTTCACCGTTCAAGAAACCCGTTAAGCATCCATAACCTACACTTTGTGTAAAAAGTAGAGAAGAATGGAATTAACAGCATTTATATCATTCACATACATCATATAAACATATTCAAAGGCCAAACATTACATAAGATCACATATAGGATTTATTACATTTTTAAGTCACATTACAGTGAGCCACCTTTACCTTAACAGTAAGCTAATTTCCCTTTTATTCATTAACTTCCCAAGTAACCCTCTAGTGATACTTGGTGCAATGCATCACCTTAAGTACACAAGGAAACATACATACCATCTATACTAGACAACACATACCATCATAGAAGTATAGTACAACATATACACATTTAAACCAAACTATAAAGAACAGACAATAAACTCTTAATCATTATTCACATCTACTTGTTTTACTTCACATAGTACCCTATAGAACCTTACTCATAATCCCAATCTCAATATACTAGTGCAATGTACATGTGAAGTCCCATAACCTCACATATACTTAGTAGACCCTTCAAGAGACCACAAGCCTTACCACTTCATACATCAACATCACAAGTAAATCCAACTTCATTTGTGTCAATACAATACCTTCATCATATAATTATTTAGACCAACGTAGTGCACATAGGATAAGATCACATCATATAGACTCATACCATGCACCTCATCATAACAAATAGACAAATACTACAATGTCATACATAAAGAACACATAGATAGTGACATAAATTAGAACACCCTTCTTAGAACTTCCTAAGGAGCTACTTGTGCAATGGCTAGATGGGTTCATTACTTCCACCTATCCTAAGTAACCTCCCTTAAGTCATTCTAGTTAGGGTCCTAGTCATTTACTTCCATTGTCCATTTTACTTTAGAGAAATTATAGCCTTAACAGACATAGACCATGTGATGCTAAACATGAAATCCGGTGTCATGAAACCCCACACCGAAAAAAGGTGGTCTACCGGCCAAAGTAGAACCAAACATGATATAACTTTCTAGGTGGATCCACTAGCTAGTATCCTATGGTGGAAACATAGTTATGGAACTTGGAGGATATCTTGGAAACATCCCTCTATGCCCTTGGGCTATGAGGCTTTCCACCTCATGAGATTTATGGTAGACCAACCTTTCCACATTGGAAAGGGACACACACTCATATGCAAGTCGGTGCTAAGCTAAGTTCCCTTTATTAAAAACCTTGATAATCATTTCTTTATAAAACATAGGTTTAGGATAATCATCACCTCATATGCTTAACTCATAGGTCATAGATGAGAGTTCATCAGCCTAAATCATGTAAATAATCCATTCACATGAAAATAGCATATGTAAATCATCATCTAGTTTAGGATACACATGAATACACCATTAAAGTCCTCTCTCTTGACTAGATCTTCATATATGTGTGTGTATACATATATGTGAGCAAACCCTTCACATAACACCTTAAGACCACACATGACCATACATACATATTCATACATATTGAAACCAAAACTAGAAGTATCCTATCAAGGTACACATGTGCAATGCATAAGCAAGGTCCCATACCCTTGCCCATACTAGTACACCTATCAAGTCATCCTAGTAAGGAAATACATAACATACTTTCATAAACATCATCTTAACATGCATAGTAGTAGACACTAGTGAATATGAGAACTACTTTTCATTAGACACTATGAACCTTTACTACCTATAAGCATGAATAAAGTATGAGTGTGTGTACATTGGTCACATGATCACATAATGGCTATCAACAACATACTGAGGCAGCCACCCTCTTATACCACAATACTCTTCAACCTTAGACCACACAACACACAATATCATAGGAGACAAGTTAACTTCATAGAACACTTTAAGACTCCTATCATTAACTATACACACATTCACATAGGGGTACATCGGTAGGGATCATCAACCATTATCACCTAAGACATGGCATCACCTGCACATGATATTACACAGCCCTTCACATGCTCATAACAATGGTAACATAACCTAGATTAACAAATCAAATAGAAGACTAGGCACAAGCTACACATAAAGTGATTATCATAACCACTTCTTCATATATTCATCAAATTTGCCTTCAAGACCATGGTCAACACATATATAATAATAATAAATTAAACACCGCCACCATAAGTGGACCATACCACACAATGCCATACAAGGCTTCATCAATATTACTATAGAGAAATAGAGAAGTAGAAGAGTAGAGCAATTCTTACCGATCCTTTAACCTTTGGTCGTCATTTACCTTTACTACTATTTCATCCATAAAACAAGTATAGGGCAGTATCTAAAGTACCATAATACTAAAATCAACCATATACAATTTGCTACAAGATCATATCACAATCTAATACAGTACATCACATATATACTAGAAAGTAGAAGAACATAGATCTTTAACCCAATTCATTTGCATTGATCATCAATTATATTTCACTAATAGCATAAGTCTAGGGCAGCAGCTAAATATATCACTACATCAAGGAATCATGCTTCATCTATCCATAATTCGAGATCACATCATATACATAGTATTATCAATCGATAGACTAAAAGACTAGATCAATTAACATAAGCCATATTTACTTCAATCATACAAGATTCATATTCATAATTCAATCATGATACTAACCTAAAACAGTACATACAATCAACCTAACATAATCGAAATCCATATTAATTCATTTATAAGCCAATGTTACAATGAACTATGGAAACTAGACTAAACATGTTCAAATATTCATACATTGATCCTCACGGATCCTTCAATATCAATTCAACATAAATTCCTGTAAAGAACAGTGCATACAATCACTTCAACGTAATAAAATCATAATTCAATCGACAATAATTCAAGATCACAAAGCCCATGCTAGGCTAAAACGTTTGAGTAAAGAAGCATGGGTTCATCATGCAATTGGAGTAAAATTCACGTTAAAACTACTATATTAACTTCAATTAATCATAATTCAATTGTTCAAAACCTTTTTAGAAAGAACACATGGCAGATTGAAAAAGACATTGTTTGATCATATTTTTCTTCTTTGAAATCTTTGAGAATGGCTCTCTAGATGAAAAGATAACTAGAGATGAAGGTCACAATACCTTAATCTTCATGAAGACCTCTAAAACTTGATGAATCACCCATACAAATCTGAGCTCCAAGCAGTTTTTGAGCTTCACCAACAATGGTGGTTTTAGAGAGAACATTTTTGGAGGGAAGGCTTCAATCGTGTGAGGGGATTTGAGAACAGGGTGATCACGTTTTTTTGATGACTTAGATACACCAAAAAGTATCTAAATAAACCTATTAGAGTCAGGTTAGGACGTGGGGTGAATTTCCCATTCACCCCTTTAATGAAACAGACGCTGCCAGCAAATTACAGTGCACCATCGATGGAGACGCCCTCACAACGGACCATGCCTAGCTTCCGTCGACTGGTACTTAGCCAAATTCTTGGCTTGATACCTGAACAAGGCAAGTGACAGTCGACTAGACCTGTCCAACGGGCCGTCGTTTGGTCCGTCAATGGACAATGCCCAGGCAGTGTCTTCGACCAGCCTTGGGTCCTTCTTTTGGTGCCTCTTGTGGGGACTTTTAAACGTCGTACCCGGACGTTTCAAACGTGATTATAAAACTTAACAAGTTATAGACTTTATACATAAATTTCATCCAAAACAAACACCTACAAGACGTCCAATCAGGCCAAGCCCCATCATCACACACGTTGAACGTCTTAAGGTCTATCTTTTGAACGCCTTGGACGTTCTTGGTCGTTTGACCTACAAACTTCTCAAAACTACATAAAACAACATTAAACATAATTTTAAACCATTTTAAGACTTTATAATCTCATGCATCATAGATAATCATATAGAACCACATTTCAGGCATTTAGGTGACTTAGTCTTCGAACGTTATGGTCGACCCTTGGCGTTTGACTTCCAAATCACCTAAAACTTTATACACTGCCTATAAACCATATTATAAGTCATTTTAGTACCTTATAACATTAAGACAAACATGTTATGCTCTAGACACCCTAGCTCATTTTGGGGTCTTACAATATCCCCCACTTGGGAACATTCGTCCCCGAATGACACTTAGGACACTTTAATCACAACAAGGATTTCAATGCATATTAGAGCAGTTCATATAAATCATAACATCATCACATAGAAGTTAATTTACCATACTTTACAAGGAATACAACTTCACATCATTTAGCACTCAATGCACACAAGAAAGCAAAACTTCAATTCACTCACTCTTTAATACATCAATCAAAAGGCTCTTATCATGTTCATAGGAGGAACATCCCTCTCCTAATAATAACATAGTCATTTACACTTAAATTCATTAAGATTTCATCATGTAGGGCCACACATAGGCAGATTAAAACAATATCCCAAAACCATTTAAGCACTCATACTTCAATGCACATAGACTTGAGTAAGATAGGTTGACAATTGATTCTCACAAGTTAGACCTAGTGCTATGAGGGTCATGCTAAACCATACCATGCTTAGTTGTGTCCATGGAGGAATGTCCTTCTCCTCAACACACTTACATGTATCATGAGCTCATACACAAACAAATGCACAAGGCCATCTTTACGGTAATATAAGATGTTCTCACTTTCCAACTAAGACATGATCATGTTTTTCTTCCTAATGAAGTCTAAATGGTAAATCACACCAAGTACATCACAACAAATAGGAAGAAATTTCACAAAATGTCAATTTCTAACAGAGCACTTACCTTCACACTAAGCATATTTTGATAAGAATAACACAAATCATAGGCACACACATTAACACTTAGCTATTACATGCTTTCATTCTTCAAAAGTGAGCCTAAAACCATACTTTCTAAGCCATACAAGTCACAAAATTTTCAAGAGACTCAACATATTTAATTTTAAAGAGACTCAATTTCCATTATAAGGTGTAACGACCTGCTTAGTCGTTTTGAGCAGCAGATTTTATTTCTGGAAAACTGTCTGAGACGACGTATCCAACGACGGACCGTCATGGGCACGACGGACCGTCGAGGGTGTCTCGTTCCAAACACTTGGAATTCTTATATTTGAGTGCTGAAATCGACTCTCTGAACTCTGTGACGGACCTGCAGGACGGACCGTCATAGACATGACGGACCGTTGTGAGGTTCCGTTTCAAAACACTTCAACTCTTGAGAATTGGGTACTGAGAGCAATTCTCTGAACTCTGTGACGGACCTGCAGGACGGACCGTCACAGACATGACGGACCGTTGTGAGGTTCCGTTTCAAAACACTTCAACTCTTGAGAATTGGGTACTGAGAGCAATTCTCTGTCCGTCGTGACGGAAGTGCAGGACGGACCGTCGTAGGCACGACGGACCGTCTCAGACTCATCAAGGAAATTGAGTCTCTGAAGGTTGTGACGAACCTGCAGGACGGACCATCGCAGGCACGACGGGCCGTCACAGGTTGCGTAATCCCAGACTGGCTAGAATTGCTGCCGAGTTGAAGACGACGGTACGTTTGCTGCATTCCCCAAATAACAAAGAAAGAAACAACAAGTAGGGGGTCAGTACAAAACACAAGTACTGAGTAGGTATCATCGGCCAACCCAAAATAGAAAACAGTATATATCAGTTCATATCATAAATCAACTACAATACTCAACATGTAGCAACAAGTACTATAACCATCAATAAGTACTACCAAGTTCATCCATGAGGACTCAAGCCTCAATACCACACTCATTTTGGGAATTAGGTTCATTACATTGAGTAAATTAACATCTCTCAAGATTCATTATCTTTCTTCCTCTTGTGTCGGTACGTGACACTCCGATCCCATACTACTATGTGTCGGTACGTGACACTCCGATCCTCTAATTCTACGTGTCGGTTCGTGACACCCGATCCCCTAATACTATGTGTCAGAACGTGACACTCCGATCCCCTAATTCTACGTGTTGGTTCGTGACACCCGATCCCCTAATACTATGTGTAGGTACGTGACACTCCGATCCCCTAATTCTACGTGTCGGTTCGTGACACCCGATCCCCTAATACTATGTGTCGGAACATGACACTCCGATCCCCTAATTCTATGTGTCGATTCGTGACACCCGATCCCCTAATACTATGTGTCGGAACGTGACACTCCGATCCCCTAATTCTA
>JABWTJ010000903.1:206659-279200 GCA_016801875.1 Solanum sitiens
TTCATCAAGCCTTCTTTTATACCAAGGCATCATCAATAACAAGGTGAATTAGGGTTTCTTCAAGATTTTGGATTCAAAGCTTCATTAAGCTTATTTTATCACAATCACATAATCACTTTCATGAAAGCATAAGATTAAGCATATAGAAGGGTTTACAATACTACCAATACATATCATTCACTATTAAGAGTTTACTACGAATAGTATCAACCATAACCTACCTTCACCAAGGATCCTTGATCAAACAAGCAATCTCTCAAGCTTCTTGGTTCCTCTTGGTTGTCTCTCTCTATAGATCGTTCCTCTCTTCTCCTTGTTCTCTCTATTTTTTCTTCTCCCAAACTCTCTCTCTTTTCCCTAATTTAGCATATAATTAGGTATAAAAGATGAGGAAACCACCCACTAAGTAACTCAAGGTCATCTCCTTTACACCCCCAAGGATTTGAGTTTTTAACATTGACCCACTAAAATTTATAATTATAGCAAGAATAGTCCAAAACTCCCCTTTAAACTTACCCAGAAATTTGACCCAGA
The DNA here is from genome assembly GCA_016801875.1 of Solanum sitiens. Classification (NCBI taxonomy): domain Eukaryota; kingdom Viridiplantae; phylum Streptophyta; class Magnoliopsida; order Solanales; family Solanaceae; genus Solanum; species Solanum sitiens. The sequence continues at coordinate 207,194 of JABWTJ010000903.1, forward strand.
CTGGGATTACGCAACCTGTGACGGTCCGTCGTGCCTACGACGGTCCGTCCTGCACTTCCGTCACGACGGACAGAGAATTGCTCTCAGTACCCAATTCTCAAGAGTTGAAGTGTTCTGAAACGGAAACTCACAACGGTCCGTCATGTCTGTGACGGTCCGTCCTGCAGGTCCGTCACAGACTTCAAGAGAATTGCTCTCAGGACCCAATTCTCAAGAGTTGATGAAGTGTTCTGAAACGGAACCTTACAACGGTCCGTCATGTCTGTGACGTCCGTCCTGCAGGTCCGTCACAGACTTCAGAGAATTGCTCTCAGTACCCAATTCTCAAGAGTTGAAGTGTTCTGAAACGGAACCTCACAACGGTCCGTCATGTCTGTGACGGTCCGTCCTGCAGGTCCGTCACAGAGTTCAGAGAGTCGATTTCAGCACTCAAATATAAGAATTCCAAGTGTTTGGAACGAGACACCCTCGACGGTCCGTCGTGCCCATGACGGTCCGTCGTTGGATACGTCGTCTCAGACAGTTTTCCAGAAATAAAATCTGCTGCTCAAAACGACTAAGCAGGTCGTTACACTAAAATAGTTGTAACCTTGTATTTGTCTGATTTTTAATATCTTATTTGGAATAGGGTAATTATATGTTTTTGTTTTGGCATTTAAATTTCTATAGTCAATAACTAATCTACTTTTACCACGTTTTTGTTCATTGTGATTATTAACAATAAATGCTGGACTACAATGTTTACTATTTGTTTCTTGTATATAATTATTGTTTAATAATTCATCTATATGACTTTTAAATTCATTAAGATCATCAAAATTATATCTTAATGGTTTTTGTAATATTATACTATTTTCATCTATTAATTCAATCTTTATTGTAGTTTTATGTTTTTTCCCATCCTGCTAAGGGATTATCATTATATAAAGATTCTAATTTTTGAGTTATTAATGTAAGTTTATCTATTGTGAATACGATAATCTCAAAGTTATTAATATCTTTTATGTTTTCCATTTCTTGGTTTATTTTTTCATTTCCTTTTATCCATTCTTTAGGTTTTCTTAGTTTATTACTAACTCTTTTTGCTCCTATTTTATAACCACATTATGTTGTAAACCACCAATGCGTTTTGGTTATTATATGGGGGTATAGTTTTTCTAAGAAAGGCATTCCTAATAATATGTCTTTTGTTTTACAATCAAAACAATATATAGTTTCTATTGTTAAGATTTTATCCCATATCTGTATTTTAACATTTTTAGCTTTGTAAATAATCATACTACTCTCGTTATTAAATCCTGTTACTATCATAGGTGTTTGTAATTTTTCCCATTTATCTTCTGGTAAACAATTATATTTGCATATATTTGTTTCTGCTCCTGTATCTATCATAGGTGTATAATATCTGTTATAATATCCGTCTACGATAATTTTCGCAAGTATATATATTTTCATTTTATTCTTTGTATTATAATTTTCTTATTTTGGCAAGTAAGTATTAATTTATTGTCTTCTATTTTATATGGTATAAATTGTTCTAACCATTTTAACCCTAAGGTTATATCATGCTCACTTTGGTAAATTTTAAATGTTATAGTAAAGTTTAAACCTCCTATTATAATATCCTTTTTAACTGTTTCATTACAAATTATTATTTCTGTGGGTAATCCAGGGCAAATATGTCCTGTTTTTGTAAGTTCATCTTCTGGGACTAATTCTTTATTTATATAATTTTCTTCTTCACCAGTATTTATTAATATTTTATATTTTTTGTTATCAGTAACACCTGCTATAAAGTAGTAGTTTATTAACTCATCTTCTGTATATTGTATTTCGGGGAAATCATATTTTCTTTTTGAAGTACTAGCTCGTGATGAGGTAGCTCTAGATAGTTTAGGGGTATTTACTCTTTCTTGTATTATCTGTAAATCATCATTTACATTCATTGCATTATAACTGTAATCATTGTTATCAATAATTGTAAGTATTTGATCGAAAGGGTTGTCGATTTTGATTCTATCTATTTTATTTTTGGCAATAACTTTATGTTTTGTTGTTAATATATATAGATTTTTACATCTTACTGTAAATATTTTACTTCCAGGTTCTAGTTCAATTCCTGATAATTTCCAATATAACATTAATGATTTGTCTATATTTTTATCTGTTAAAGCTATTGAATAATTAGCACTTATTATAAATTTAAATTTCTGATATATTAAATTTCCTTTTATTGCACTTATTATACTTTTTTCTATAGGATGTATAATTCTATCATCTGCTAGATATAGCTCTATTGGTGTATCTATTCCTTCTCGAAAACAAGCTTTTAACAATATCTCTGTTCCTCCTAAATGTACATATTTAATAGGGGCTTTAGATTTTATTTGTTGTATCTCTTGATTAATTACTCTTTTATTGAGTATTGGGATATGGGCTTTTCTTTTAGTATATTTACAATCTATAATGTGTTCCTTTTGACTTACCACGTAGTATTCTTCTTTACTTCGTTTAAAAAATTGATTTAATAAAGGTATTTTTAGTACTTTTTCTACACTTAAATCTAATTCTTTGTTTCTTATTTCTTGAAAAACATTATTGTCAAATATTATCTTTTGTTCTACTGATTCTTCATCGTTATATTCTTCAGTTGAAATGATTTTTATATCTTTCTCAGTCATTTTCGTTATCTGATTCTAATTCTGTTTCATAAACATTTTCTATTTCTGAATAATCATTTAATTCTTTATCTAAAAATTCATAGATACTATCGTTATCATCTAAATCATAATCTAAATAATCTATTTGCTTATATTTACACTCATTTAGTATAAATTCTGCAATTTGTTTCTTTTTTATATTTCTAGGTAATTTGCAATCCTTAGCTAGATGTCCTAGTTTACCACAATTGTAGCAATTACAATTTGATACATCTTTCTTTGGTTTAGATAGACGTTTTTGTTTATTATCTTTTATATAATAACGTTTTCTTGGTTTTCTATACTTATATTTTGTTCTTCTTTTCCGATATTTTTTATTTTTACGATTAGTTTTATAACTTTTCTCCTTATAACCAAATTGGGGTGCTGTTATATATGTACAACAGTCTAGATTTTTTAATAATACTTTTTCCATTGTTAATTTTTCTTTTTGTGATTCACATAGTTGTATAAACCATTGATGTAAAAATGTTATTCTAGCTCCTAAAGTATTTGTAGTTTCACTATTATTCCAGGACAATATCCATTTCTGGACTTCATCCATATCTGCTTGCCTTATCTCTCGTGAATTCGCATATATCATTAGATGATCTCGCGAATAATAACTCCAAATTGCATTACCTTGTAAATAATTATTTGCTAACTCTTGAATAATCGTTGATAATCCAATTATTCTTTTGTTTGCGTAAAAACTTGGTAACTCAATATTAGGTATTTCCGGTTGTTGATCAATATCTTCCGGTATAATCATATCTCTTGTTAATCCAATTTTGACAACTTGGATCATTGGTTTTATTTCGCTAAAAAGTATCTCTGCTGGTGCTGTATAACATCGTATAAAAAATAGATTTCCTTTGGTTATCTTTTTGTAAATAAGAAAAGCTCTGTGGATTTCAGGGATTCCACTAACTTCTTCACCTGTATATGTATAGACTGTACTTAACAATCCATAATTAAAACAAGTTTTAACTAAATTTGGGTTAGTTTTTGGCTGTGCGATTAACTTATTGTAACCTTGGAGTTTCTGGGTTATATAGTCTTCTGTTTTTTCTTTTGTAGTGGTTGATCTTGGTTTTGTGTTTAAGAAGGTTACTATTTGGTATATATTTTCTATATAGTTCTGGGAAATATGGTTGTAAATTTTCTTTTCCTTGCTCAAACTAGCTGCATAGGTAGATATTTGTGGGGCTGATGCTTCGATCATCTGGATTTTGGGTACAAATGGTTTTTTAAATAGATTGTTTAGGTTTATGGGTTTTGGTTTTGATATTTCCATAACTTCCTTGCCAGTACCTGCAATTCCTGTAATAGATAATTTGTTAACTTCCTTGCCAGTACCTGCAATTCCTGTAATTGATAATTTGTTTATATTTTGAGTTTTATGGTGTTTCTCATCGTCACCTTTTATCTCTGGCTTTTTACCGTCTGCCTGAAGACGTAACTCCGCATGTTTTGAGTCATGCTGCTGACTATTAACTTGCTCTTTTAGCATTTTTACTTCATTATCTATGTTGTCTACCTTTTGACAAAGGTTTGTTATCATAGATAGTAGCTGCTTCATCGTATCTGTTTCTGCTGAGGTAGTCTGCAATAAGATTCTTATTAGTAGAAATTACTTCAATTGTAAAAGTAAAATTTAATATACTTAATACTAGTCTTCGTATCTCTTTAGTTGTTACCGAATCATCTATATTTCGTGTTAGCCACCATTTTACCTGTGTATTATCTACTCTAACAATAAATTTGTTATACACAATATAATGTTCAAAAGCTAATAAACATTTATATAGTGCTAATAGCTCTTTTCTATTAATTTCCCATTTTATTTGGGGTTCAGTATATGATCCTGAATGGTATCTACAATGGTATTCAATCATTATATTTATATTTTAATAGTCCTCCATAACTATGTTCGCTAGAATCAGTTTCAACTATATATGTAAAATTCCTTTTTTCATCAGGAAATTTAAGTTTTGGTAGATTCTTGCATAGTTGTTTAATGTTTTGAATATTTTTATTATCTTTTTTATCAAAATGATATTCTATATCCTTTTTAAGTTTTTTATGTAAAGTTTTAAATATTCTGCTAATTTAGGTATGTACTCTCTTACCTGATTTACTAATCCTAAAAAGGATTGTAATTTCTTTTTCGTATCTATATTTTCATCTAAATCAATAATTTTTTGTACTAAATGCGTTTGCATTTTTATACCTGTTTTATCTATTTGTATTCCAAGAAATTCTATCTGAGATTTCATTATTTCTACTTTTCTTTTATTCAAACTAATACCTGATTGCTTAATTATGTGAATAAATTTTTCTAGTAATTTTATATGTTCTTCCTGTGTTCTAGAATATAATAATATATCGTCAATATATACTATACAATTTTCTAATTGACTAAAATAGTTATCCATAAAACATTGATATCTTCCTGGGGCATTTTTATATCCAAAAGGTAATACATTCCATTCATAATATCCTTGGGGTACAGTAAAAGCGGTTAACTGTTTTGATTTATCTTCAAGTTTTAGATGGTAAAAACCCGATTTACAATCGAATTTACTAAAATAGTTGTAACCTTGTATTTGTCTGATTTTTAATATCTTATTCGGAATAGGGTAATTATATGTTTTTGTTTTGGCATTTAAATTTCTATAGTCAATAACTAATCTACTTTTACCACGTTTTTGTTCATTGTGATTATTAACAATAAATGCTGGACTACAATGTTTACTATTTGTTTCTTGTATATAATTATTTTTTAATAATTCATCTATATGACTTTTAAATTCATTAAGATCATCAAAATTATATCTTAATGGTTTTTGTAATATTATACTATTTTCATCTATTAATTCAATCTTTATTGTAGTTTTATGTTTTTCCCATCCTGCTAAGGGATTATCATTATATAAAGATTCTAATTTTTGAGTTATTAATGTAAGTTTATCTATTGTGAATACGATAATCTCAAAGTTATTAATATCTTTTATGTTTTCCATTTCTTGGTTTATTTTTTCATTTCCTTTTATCCATTCTTTAGGTTTTCTTAGTTTATTACTAACTCTTTTTGCTCCTATTTTATAACCACATTATGTTGTAAACCACCAATGCGTTGTGGTTATTATATGGGGGTATAGTTTTTCTAAGAAAGGCATTCCTAATAATATGTCTTTTGTTTTACAATCAAAACAATATATAGTTTCTATTGTTAAGATTTTATCCCATATCTGTATTTTAACATTTTTAGCTTTGTAAATAATCATACTACTCTCGTTATTATGAATGGAATGTATTACCTTTTGGATATAAAAATGCCCCAGGAAGATATCAATGTTTTATGGATAACTATTTTAGTCAATTAGAAAATTGTATAGTATATATTGACGATATATTATTATATTCTAGAACACAGGAAGAACATATAAAATTACTAGAAAAATTTATTCACATAATTAAGCAATCAGGTATTAGTTTGAATAAAAGAAAAGTAGAAATAATGAAATCTCAGATAGAATTTCTTGGAATACAAATAGATAAAACAGGTATAAAAATGCAAACGCATTTAGTACAAAAAATTATTGATTTAGATGAAAATATAGATACGAAAAAGAAATTACAATCCTTTTTAGGATTAGTAAATCAGGTAAGAGAGTACATACCTAAATTAGCAGAATATTTAAAACCTTTACATAAAAAACTTAAAAAGGATATAGAATATCATTTTGATAAAAAAGATAATAAAAATATTCAAAACATTAAACAACTATGCAAGAATCTACCAAAACTTAAATTTCCTGATGAAAAAAGGAATTTTACATATATAGTTGAAACTGATTCTAGCGAACATAGTTATGGAGGACTATTAAAATATAAATATAATGATGAAAAGATTGAATACCATTGTAGATACCATTCAGGATCATATACTGAACCCCAAATAAAATGGGAAATTAATAGAAAAGAGCTATTAGCACTATATAAATGTTTATTAGCTTTTGAACATTATATTGTGTATAACAAATTTATTGTTAGAGTAGATAATACACAGGTAAAATGGTGGCTAACACGAAAGATAGATGATTCGGTAACAACTAAAGAGATACGAAGACTAGTATTAAGTATATTAAATTTTACTTTTACAATTGAAGTAATTTCTACTAATAAGAATCTTATTGCAGACTACCTCAGCAGAAACAGATACGATGAAGCAGCTACTATCTATGATAACAAACCTTTGTCAAAAGGTAGACAACATAGATAATGAAGTAAAAATGCTAAAAGAGCAAGTTAATAGTCAGCAGCATGACTCAAAACATGCGGAGTTACGTCTTCAGGCAGACGGTAAAAAGCCAGAGATAAAAGGTGACGATGAGAAACACCATAAAACTCAAAATATAAACAAATTATCAATTACAGGAATTGCAGGTACTGGCAAGGAAGTTAACAAATTATCTATTACAGGAATTGCAGGTACTGGCAAGGAAGTTATGGAAATATCAAAACCAAAACCCATAAACCTAAACAATCTATTTAAAAAACCATTTGTACCCAAAATCCAGATGATCGAAGCATCAGCCCCACAAATATCTACCTATGCAGCTAGTTTGAGCAAGGAAAAGAAAATTTACAACCATATTTCCCAGAACTATATAGAAAATATATACCAAATAGTAACCTTCTTAAACACAAAACCAAGATCAACCACTACAAAAGAAAAAACAGAAGACTATATAACCCAGAAACTCCAAGGTTACAATAAGTTAATCGCACAGCCAAAAACTAACCCAAATTTAGTTAAAACTTGTTTTAATTATGGATTGTTAAGTACAGTCTATACATATACAGGTGAAGAAGTTAGTGGAATCCCTGAAATCCACAGAGCTTTTCTTATTTACAAAAAGATAACCAAAGGAAATCTATTTTTTATACGATGTTATACAGCACCAGCAGAGATACTTTTTAGCGAAATAAAACCAATGATCCAAGTAAGGGGCGGAAGGGGCGGAATTCTAGGAATTCTAGTTTGTAGGTGGTAGAGAGAAGAGAGAGAGGATGGTGGAAAGCTTGTATTTGTCTGATTTTTAATATCTTATTTGGAATAGGGTAATTATATGTTTTTGTTTTGGCATTTAAATTTCTATAGTCAATAACTAATCTACTTTTACCACGTTTTTGTTCATTGTGATTATTAACAATAAATGCTGGACTACAATGTTTACTATTTGTTTCTTGTATATAATTATTTTTTAATAATTCATCTATATGACTTTTAAATTCATTAAGATCATCAAAATTATATCTTAATGGTTTTTGTAATATTATACTATTTTCATCTATTAATTCAATCTTTATTGTAGTTTTATGTTTTTCCCATCCTGCTAAGGGATTATCATTATATAAAGATTCTAATTTTTGAGTTATTAATGTAAGTTTATCTATTGTGAATACGATAATCTCAAAGTTATTAATATCTTTTATGTTTTCCATTTCTTGGTTTATTTTTTCATTTCCTTTTATCCATTCTTTAGGTTTTCTTAGTTTATTACTAACTCTTTTTGCTCCTATTTTATAACCACATTGTGTTGTAAACTAATTCTTTTTCTAATTCTTCGATTTTAGTGTTTTTAATTTCTTCAATTTTCTTAATTTCATGCGTAATTATCATATCATAAATCATCATACGAGTATCAACATTAATATCTTTCAATATATAAAATAATAGCATCAAATAGTTTTCATCGTTATCTAACAAGTATGTAGGCATTGTTTAATTTCAATTTATTTTCACTTTATCATTTTATTCCTTCTAATCTTTTCTCAGTTTATATGTATCTATTATGAATAATAATAGAATAATATTCATCTCGTATTAGTCAGTGTTATGGCTTTCTTCTTTAATCAAGTTACCCTAACAGCGCCTCAACTGGCGTGTACTCCCCCAAAACGGCCGTCTGCCTATCGGTTTCCACTATAGGATGGCATAGTCTGGGCTCACTTTCTTGCAGAATAGTTCCATAACAAAAACCTTTCAGAGATGACTTATCATAGTATTTATTTATTCATAGTAAATACATATAATCAGGAAAAAACTATCAGGAATAAGTTGATTTAGTTACTCATAAAAGATTTTAAATATACCTGTTCTTGTAGATTGCTGGTAGATGCTTTGTTTTCCATTGCTGTTCTGTTGATAGCTTAGTTAATTATTTAGTTCTATAGCTCTGATACCAAGTAAGGGGCGGAATTCTAGTTTGTAGGTGGTAGAGAGAAGAGAGAGAGGATGGTGGAAAGCTTGTGTTTATTACTGAGGTCTGAAGCCTCTATTTATAGCACAAACTTCATATTTGGTCAAGACAGTGACCGACACTATTTATCACACTTGGCAGGCTATGATTCTGCCGACGCTATATGACAAACTACTTTACATAATGGCCGTTCTTTTATAGATGGCCGACAAACTTTTTATAAAGTAAAAAAGTAAAAAAGTAAAAGCTATCTATAATGGCCTACATATGGCCGACAGAGACTAATTTACAACTATGGCCTATATTGGCCGACAATTACAAAATATCTTTTGACTGTTATCTTCTCTTGTTGTCATCTCTTTTGGCTTTATTCGAATAGAACATCTGGTATTGTTTTATCTCCTTCATTGCATTTTGAACATATATGCTCCGGATATTTATGTCCAATAAGCTTGCAATATCTTGTTAACAATTCTTCAGAGATAAATCCTCTTTTAATTGCTCTAGTTGTGGGCATATCTTCTGGTTTAATTAAGGACAATATCCATTTCTGGACTTCATCCATATCTGCTTGCCTTATCTCTCGTGAATTCGCATATATCATTAGATGATCTCGCGAATAATAACTCCAAATTGCATTACCTTGTAAATAATTATTTGCTAACTCTTGAATAATCGTTGATAATCCAATTATTCTTTTGTTTGCGTAAAAACTTGGTAACTCAATTTTAGGTATTTTCGGTTGTTGATCAATATCTTCCGGTATAATCATATCTCTTGTTAATCCAATTTTGACAACTTGGATCATTGGTTTTATTTCGCTAAAAAGTATCTCTGCTGGTGCTGTATAACATCGTATAAAAAATAGATTTCCTTTGGTTATCTTTTTGTAAATAAGAAAAGCTCTGTGGATTTCAGGGATTCCACTAACTTCTTCACCTGTATATGTATAGACTGTACTTAACAATCCATAATTAAAACAAGTTTTAACTAAATTTGGGTTAGTTTTTGGCTGTGCGATTAACTTATTGTAACCTTGGAGTTTCTGGGTTATATAGTCTTCTGTTTTTTCTTTTGTAGTGGTTGATCTTGGTTTTGTGTTTAAGAAGGTTACTATTTGGTATATATTTTCTATATAGTTCTGGGAAATATGGTTGTAAATTTTCTTTTCCTTGCTCAAACTAGCTGCATAGGTAGATATTTGTGGGGCTGATGCTTCGATCATCTGGATTTTGGGTACAAATGGTTTTTTAAATAGATTGTTTAGGTTTATGGGTTTTGGTTTTGATATTTCCATAACTTCCTTGCCAGTACCTGCAATTCCTGTAATAGATAATTTGTTAACTTCCTTGCCAGTACCTGCAATTCCTGTAATTGATAATTTGTTTATATTTTGAGTTTTATGGTGTTTCTCATCGTCACCTTTTATCTCTGGCTTTTTACCGTCTGCCTGAAGACGTAACTCCGCATGTTTTGAGTCATGCTGCTGACTATTAACTTGCTCTTTTAGCATTTTTACTTCATTATCTATGTTGTCTACCTTTTGACAAAGGTTTGTTATCATAGATAGTAGCTGCTTCATCGTATCTGTTTCTGCTGAGGTAGTCTGCAATAAGATTCTTATTAGTAGAAATTACTTCAATTGTAAAAGTAAAATTTAATATACTTAATACTAGTCTTCGTATCTCTTTAGTTGTTACCGAATCATCTATATTTCGTGTTAGCCACCATTTTACCTGTGTATTATCTACTCTAACAATAAATTTGTTATACACAATATAATGTTCAAAAGCTAATAAACATTTATATAGTGCTAATAGCTCTTTTCTATTAATTTCCCATTTTATTTGGGGTTCAGTATATGATCCTGAATGGTATCTACAATGGTATTCAATCATTATATTTATATTTTAATAGTCCTCCATAACTATGTTCGCTAGAATCAGTTTCAACTATATATGTAAAATTCCTTTTTTCATCAGGAAATTTAAGTTTTGGTAGATTCTTGCATAGTTGTTTAATGTTTTGAATATTTTTATTATCTTTTTTATCAAAATGATATTCTATATCCTTTTTAAGTTTTTTATGTAAAGGTTTTAAATATTCTGCTAATTTAGGTATGTACTCTCTTACCTGATTTACTAATCCTAAAAAGGATTGTAATTTCTTTTTCGTATCTATATTTTCATCTAAATCAATAATTTTTTGTACTAAATGCGTTTGCATTTTTATACCTGTTTTATCTATTTGTATTCCAAGAAATTCTATCTGAGATTTCATTATTTCTACTTTTCTTTTATTCAAACTAATACCTGATTGCTTAATTATGTGAATAAATTTTTCTAGTAATTTTATATGTTCTTCCTGTGTTCTAGAATATAATAATATATCGTCAATATATACTATACAATTTTCTAATTGACTAAAATAGTTATCCATAAAACATTGATATCTTCCTGGGGCATTTTTATATCCAAAAGGTAATACATTCCATTCATAATATCCTTGGGGTACAGTAAAAGCGGTTAACTGTTTTGATTTATCTTCAAGTTTTAGATGGTAAAAACCCGATTTACAATCGAATTTACTAAAATAGTTGTAACCTTGTATTTGTCTGATTTTTAATATCTTATTTGGAATAGGGTAATTATATGTTTTTGTTTTGGCATTTAAATTTCTATAGTCAATAACTAATCTACTTTTACCACGTTTTTGTTCATTGTGATTATTAACAATAAATGCTGGACTACAATGTTTACTATTTGTTTCTTGTATATAATTATTTTTTAATAATTCATCTATATGACTTTTAAATTCATTAAGATCATCAAAATTATATCTTAATGGTTTTTGTAATATTATACTATTTTCATCTATTAATTCAATCTTTATTGTAGTTTTATGTTTTTTCCCATCCTGCTAAGGGATTATCATTATATAAAGATTCTAATTTTTGAGTTATTAATGTAAGTTTATCTATTGTGAATACGATAATCTCAAAGTTATTAATATCTTTTATGTTTTCCATTTCTTGGTTTATTTTTTCATTTCCTTTTATCCATTCTTTAGGTTTTCTTAGTTTATTACTAACTCTTTTTGCTCCTATTTTATAACCACATTGTGTTGTAAACCACCAATGCGTTTTGGTTATTATATGGGGGTATAGTTTTTCTAAGAAAGGCATTCCTAATAATATGTCTTTTGTTTTACAATCAAAACAATATATAGTTTCTATTGTTAAGATTTTATCCCATATCTGTATTTTAACATTTTTAGCTTTGTAAATAATCATACTACTCTCGTTATTAAATCCTGTTACTATCATAGGTGTTTGTAATTTTTCCCATTTATCTTCTGGTAAACAATTATATTTGCATATATTTGTTTCTGCTCCTGTATCTATCATAGGTGTATAATATCTGTTATAATATCCGTCTACGATAATTTTCGCAAGTATATATATTTTCATTTTATTCTTTGTATTATAATTTTCTTATTTTGGCAAGTAAGTATTAATTTATTGTCTTCTATTTTATATGGTATAAATTGTTCTAACCATTTTAACCCTAAGGTTATATCATGCTCACTTTGGTAAATTTTAAATGTTATAGTAAAGTTTAAACCTCCTATTATAATATCCTTTTTAACTGTTTCATTACAAATTATTATTTCTGTGGGTAATCCAGGGCAAATATGTCCTGTTTTTGTAAGTTCATCTTCTGGGACTAATTCTTTATTTATATAATTTTCTTCTTCACCAGTATTTATTAATATTTTATATTTTTTGTTATCAGTAACACCTGCTATAAAGTAGTAGTTTATTAACTCATCTTCTGTATATTGTATTTCGGGGAAATCATATTTTCTTTTTGAAGTACTAGCTCGTGATGAGGTAGCTCTAGATAGTTTAGGGGTATTTACTCTTTCTTGTATTATCTGTAAATCATCATTTACATTCATTGCATTATAACTGTAATCATTGTTATCAATAATTGTAAGTATTTGATCAAAAGGGTTGTCGATTTTGATTCTATCTATTTTATTTTTGGCAATAACTTTATGTTTTGTTGTTAATATATATAGATTTTTACATCTTACTGTAAATATTTTACTTCCAGGTTCTAGTTCAATTCCTGATAATTTCCAATATAACATTAATGATTTGTCTATATTTTTATCTGTTAAAGCTATTGAATAATTAGCACTTATTATAAATTTAAATTTCTGATATATTAAATTTCCTTTTATTGCACTTATTATACTTTTTTCTATAGGATGTATAATTCTATCATCTGCTAGAGACAAATGCAAAAGAAATCCAGAGATTAAATATATTAAAAAAGGATTATTATGACCAAATATTTTCTTAAAAAGTTAAAATGGATCAAAGGATAGAAAAACAACTTATAATTGAAGAAATAAACAAATTACAATATAGGCACGATTTTATGAAAGAACAACTAATAGTAAATATAGTTGCAGGAGTATGTAAAAAATCAATATTAATACAAAAGAAACATATATTTGAATTAAAATTAAAAATAGACTGTTTAGAATATAAACTACAACATAATTTAGTTTATAACAATAGAAATAATGAATAAAGAAGAATTTATAGTTGACGAAAAAACCTATGAGAATTACGAAGGATTAACTATAAAAATAGTTTTTTCAAATCTAGGTAGAAGGTATAAAAAAATAGGAGATAGATTATATCTCATGTTAGAAAAAGAATCTGCTAAACTAGAAGATAGCCTAACAGCTATGCTAAGAATAACAAAAGAAAATGACGATATAGATAAAGCAAAAGAAATTGATAAAATACGAACTGAAGCAACGCATGAAATTAAGAAAATTGAAGAAATTAAAAACACTAAAATCGAAGAATTAGAAAAAGAATTAGCTTATTTAAAATTACTAGTTGAAGAAAGACAAAAAGAAAAACTAGCTAAGGAGATAAATGAAATGAAACAAATACTTATTGAAACAGAAAATTTTGAAATTAACGATATAAATGAAATAAATGAGAATGAATCTGATAAGTCAGAAAATTCCGAACCTAGTGATATTAGTGAAACATATACTGAAATTATAGAACAAACAAATCATTTAAAATTAGAAATAAACACGAATAAAGTAGATAAACCAGGAACATCTAGAGTTAAAACTCCAGATCACAGCCCAAGAAGAAATCCTAAAACAACTACACCAATTTATTATACAGAAAGCTATGAAAATTCCGATCGCACTAATGCTATTTGGAATAGTAGATTAAATACAAGATGGAAACCTAAAAGGATAATTGAACAAACTAACTTTTTAGATTTAGATTGTGTAATAGATATTAATAAAACAATCCTCTTATGGATAGGTAATTTATCAAAACAATTAGTAGATAATAAAATCACAATAAAAGAAACACCTGGATATATAGAAAGAACCTTAATAGGAACAACAAAACTATGGATAGAAAATTTACCTAATGAAAGCAAAGCAGCTTTAAGAAGTGATAAAAAATTAGATGGTTCATTAACCACATCTAATATAGAAATTCTAGAAAAATACGAATTAGCCTTAAGAAACGAATTTGGAAGTATGACTTCTGATATAAAAGAACAAAATAAACTTAAAATAATAAATAGACAGTTAATGGCAAAACTATCTATACATAATATGTGTTATATAGAAGAATATACTTGTGCATTTAAAGAATATTATTACAAAGCTCAATATAATATAACTGAAGGAACATATATGCTCCGGATATTTATGTCCAATAAGCTTGCAATATCTTGTTAACAATTCTTCAGAGATAAATCCTCTTTTAATTGCTCTAGTTGTGGGCATATCTTCTGGTTTAATTAAGGACAATATCCATTTCTGGACTTCATCCATATCTGCTTGCCTTATCTCTCGTGAATTCGCATATATCATTAGATGATCTCGCGAATAATAACTCCAAATTGCATTACCTTGTAAATAATTATTTGCTAACTCTTGAATAATCGTTGATAATCCAATTATTCTTTTGTTTGCGTAAAAACTTGGTAACTCAATTTTAGGTATTTCCGGTTGTTGATCAATATCTTCCGGTATAATCATATCTCTTGTTAATCCAATTTTGACAACTTGGATCATTGGTTTTATTTCGCTAAAAAGTATCTCTGCTGGTGCTGTATAACATCGTATAAAAAATAGATTTCCTTTGGTTATCTTTTTGTAAATAAGAAAAGCTCTGTGGATTTCAGGGATTCCACTAACTTCTTCACCTGTATATGTATAGACTGTACTTAACAATCCATAATTAAAACAAGTTTTAACTAAATTTGGGTTAGTTTTTGGCTGTGCGATTAACTTATTGTAACCTTGGAGTTTCTGGGTTATATAGTCTTCTGTTTTTTCTTTTGTAGTGGTTGATCTTGGTTTTGTGTTTAAGAAGGTTACTATTTGGTATATATTTTCTATATAGTTCTGGGAAATATGGTTGTAAATTTTCTTTTCCTTGCTCAAACTAGCTGCATAGGTAGATATTTGTGGGGCTGATGCTTCGATCATCTGGATTTTGGGTACAAATGGTTTTTTAAATAGATTGTTTAGGTTTATGGGTTTTGGTTTTGATATTTCCATAACTTCCTTGCCAGTACCTGCAATTCCTGTAATAGATAATTTGTTAACTTCCTTGCCAGTACCTGCAATTCCTGTAATTGATAATTTGTTTATATTTTGAGTTTTATGGTGTTTCTCATCGTCACCTTTTATCTCTGGCTTTTTACCGTCTGCCTGAAGACGTAACTCCGCATGTTTTGAGTCATGCTGCTGACTATTAACTTGCTCTTTTAGCATTTTTACTTCATTATCTATGTTGTCTACCTTTTGACAAAGGTTTGTTATCATAGATAGTAGCTGCTTCATCGTATCTGTTTCTGCTGAGGTAGTCTGCAATAAGATTCTTATTAGTAGAAATTACTTCAATTGTAAAAGTAAAATTTAATATACTTAATACTAGTCTTCGTATCTCTTTAGTTGTTACCGAATCATCTATCTTTCGTGTTAGCCACCATTTTACCTGTGTATTATCTACTCTAACAATAAATTTGTTATACACAATATAATGTTCAAAAGCTAATAAACATTTATATAGTGCTAATAGCTCTTTTCTATTAATTTCCCATTTTATTTGGGGTTCAGTATATGATCCTGAATGGTATCTACAATGGTATTCAATCTTTTCATCATTATATTTATATTTTAATAGTCCTCCATAACTATGTTCGCTAGAATCAGTTTCAACTATATATGTAAAATTCCTTTTTTCATCAGGAAATTTAAGTTTTGGTAGATTCTTGCATAGTTGTTTAATGTTTTGAATATTTTTATTATCTTTTTTATCAAAATGATATTCTATATCCTTTTTAAGTTTTTTATGTAAAGGTTTTAAATATTCTGCTAATTTAGGTATGTACTCTCTTACCTGATTTACTAATCCTAAAAAGGATTGTAATTTCTTTTTCGTATCTATATTTTCATCTAAATCAATAATTTTTTGTACTAAATGCGTTTGCATTTTTATACCTGTTTTATCTATTTGTATTCCAAGAAATTCTATCTGAGATTTCATTATTTCTACTTTTCTTTTATTCAAACTAATACCTGATTGCTTAATTATGTGAATAAATTTTTCTAGTAATTTTATATGTTCTTCCTGTGTTCTAGAATATAATAATATATCGTCAATATATACTATACAATTTTCTAATTGACTAAAATAGTTATCCATAAAACATTGATATCTTCCTGGGGCATTTTTATATCCAAAAGGTAATACATTCCATTCATAATATCCTTGGGGTACAGTAAAAGCGGTTAACTGTTTTGATTTATCTTCAAGTTTTAGATGGTAAAAACCCGATTTACAATCGAATTTACTAAAATAGTTGTAACCTTGTATTTGTCTGATTTTTAATATCTTATTTGGAATAGGGTAATTATATGTTTTTGTTTTGGCATTTAAATTTCTATAGTCAATAACTAATCTACTTTTACCACGTTTTTGTTCATTGTGATTATTAACAATAAATGCTGGACTACAATGTTTACTATTTGTTTCTTGTATATAATTATTTTTTAATAATTCATCTATATGACTTTTAAATTCATTAAGATCATCAAAATTATATCTTAATGGTTTTTGTAATATTATACTATTTTCATCTATTAATTCAATCTTTATTGTAGTTTTATGTTTTTCCCATCCTGCTAAGGGATTATCATTATATAAAGATTCTAATTTTTGAGTTATTAATGTAAGTTTATCTATTGTGAATACGATAATCTCAAAGTTATTAATATCTTTTATGTTTTCCATTTCTTGGTTTATTTTTTCATTTCCTTTTATCCATTCTTTAGGTTTTCTTAGTTTATTACTAACTCTTTTTGCTCCTATTTTATAACCACATTGTGTTGTAAACCACCAATGCGTTTTGGTTATTATATGGGGGTATAGTTTTTCTAAGAAAGGCATTCCTAATAATATGTCTTTTGTTTTACAATCAAAACAATATATAGTTTCTATTGTTAAGATTTTATCCCATATCTGTATTTTAACATTTTTAGCTTTGTAAATAATCATACTACTCTCGTTATTAAATCCTGTTACTATCATAGGTGTTTGTAATTTTTCCCATTTATCTTCTGGTAAACAATTATATTTGCATATATTTGTTTCTGCTCCTGTATCTATCATAGGTGTATAATATCTGTTATAATATCCGTCTACGATAATTTTCGCAAGTATATATATTTTCATTTTATTCTTTGTATTATAATTTTCTTATTTTGGCAAGTAAGTATTAATTTATTGTCTTCTATTTTATATGGTATAAATTGTTCTAACCATTTTAACCCTAAGGTTATATCATGCTCACTTTGGTAAATTTTAAATGTTATAGTAAAGTTTAAACCTCCTATTATAATATCCTTTTTAACTGTTTCATTACAAATTATTATTTCTGTGGGTAATCCAGGGCAAATATGTCCTGTTTTTGTAAGTTCATCTTCTGGGACTAATTCTTTATTTATATAATTTTCTTCTTCACCAGTATTTATTAATATTTTATATTTTTTGTTATCAGTAACACCTGCTATAAAGTAGTAGTTTATTAACTCATCTTCTGTATATTGTATTTCGGGGAAATCATATTTTCTTTTTGAAGTACTAGCTCGTGATGAGGTAGCTCTAGATAGTTTAGGGGTATTTACTCTTTCTTGTATTATCTGTAAATCATCATTTACATTCATTGCATTATAACTGTAATCATTGTTATCAATAATTGTAAGTATTTGATCGAAAGGGTTGTCGATTTTGATTCTATCTATTTTATTTTTGGCAATAACTTTATGTTTTGTTGTTAATATATATAGATTTTTACATCTTACTGTAAATATTTTACTTCCAGGTTCTAGTTCAATTCCTGATAATTTCCAATATAACATTAATGATTTGTCTATATTTTTATCTGTTAAAGCTATTGAATAATTAGCACTTATTATAAATTTAAATTTCTGATATATTAAATTTCCTTTTATTGCACTTATTATACTTTTTTCTATAGGATGTATAATTCTATCATCTGCTAGATATAGCTCTATTGGTGTATCTATTCCTTCTCGAAAACAAGCTTTTAACAATATCTCTGTTCCTCCTAAATGTACATATTTAATAGGGGCTTTAGATTTTATTTGTTGTATCTCTTGATTAATTACTCTTTTATTGAGTATTGGGATTTGGGCTTTTCCTTTAGTATATTTACAATCTATAATGTGTTCCTTTTGACTTACCACGTAGTATTCTTCTTTACTTCGTTTAAAAAATTGATTTAATAAAGGTATTTTTAGTACTTTTTCTACACTTAAATCTAATTCTTTGTTTCTTATTTCTTGAAAAACATTATTGTCAAATATTATCTTTTGTTCTACTGATTCTTCATCGTTATATTCTTCAGTTGAAATGATTTTTATATCTTTCTCAGTCATTTTCGTTATCTGATTCTAATTCTGTTTCATAAACATTTTCTATTTCTGAATAATCATTTAATTCTTTATCTAAAAATTCATAGATACTATCGTTATCATCTAAATCATAATCTAAATAATCTATTTGCTTATATTTACACTCATTTAGTATAAATTCTGCAATTTGTTTCTTTTTTATATTTCTAGGTAATTTGCAATCCTTAGCTAGATGTCCTAGTTTACCACAATTGTAGCAATTACAATTTGATACATCTTTCTTTGGTTTAGATAGACGTTTTTGTTTATTATCTTTTATATAATAACGTTTTCTTGGTTTTCTATACTTATATTTTGTTCTTCTTTTTCGATATTTTTTATTTTTACGATTAGTTTTATAACTTTTCTCCTTATAACCAAATTGGGGTGCTGTTATATATGTACAACAGTCTAGATTTTTTAATAATACTTTTTCCATTGTTAATTTTTCTTTTTGTGATTCACATAGTTGTATAAACCATTGATGTAAAAATGTTATTCTAGCTCCTAAAGTATTTGTAGTTTCACTATTATTCCAGTCTTTTATTATATTTGTACTAAAAGGTTCTGGTAATTTTGTAAAATATAGATTTTTTATTTCTTCTGCTTCAGTTATATTATATGCTTTGTAATAATATTCTTTAAATGCACAAGTATATTCTTCTATATAACACATATTATGTATAGATAGTTTTGCCATTAACTATCTATTTATTATTTTAAGTTTATTTTGTTCTTTTATATCAGAAGTCATACTTCCAAATTCGTTTCTTAAGGCTAATTGGTATTTTTCTAGAATTTCTATATTAGATGTGGTTAATGAACCATCTAGTTTTTTATCACTTCTTAAAGCTGCTTTGCTTTCATTAGGTAAATTTTCTATCCATAGTTTTGTTGTTCCTATTAAGGTTCTTTCTATATATCCAGGTGTTTCTTTTATTGTGATTTTATTATCTACTAATTGTTTTGATAAATTACCTATCCATAAGAGGATTGTTTTATTAATATCTATTACACAATCTAAATCTAAAAAGTTAGTTTGTTCAATTATCCTTTTAGGTTTCCATCTTGTATTTAATCTACTATTCCAAATAGCATTAGTGCGATCGGAATTTTCATAGCTTTCTGTATAATAAATTGGTGTAGTTGTTTTAGGATTTCTTCTTGGGCTGTGATCTGGAGTTTTAACTCTAGATGTTCCTGGTTTATCTACTTTATTCGTGTTTATTTCTAATTTTAAATGATTTGTTTGTTCTATAATTTCAGTATATGTTTCACTAATATCACTAGGTTCGGAATTTTCTGACTTATCAGATTCATTCTCATTTATTTCATTTATATCATTAATTTCAAAATTTTCTGTTTCAATAAGTATTTGTTTCATTTCATTTATCTCCTTAGCTAGTTTTTCTTTTTGTCTTTCTTCAACTAGTAATTTTAAATAAGCTAATTCTTTTTCTAATTCTTCGATTTTAGTGTTTTTAATTTCTTCAATTTTCTTAATTTCATGCGTTGCTTCAGTTCGTATTTTATCAATTTCTTTTGCTTTATCTATATCGTCATTTTCTTTTGTTATTCTTAGCATAGCTGTTAGGCTATCTTCTAGTTTAGCAGATTCTTTTTCTAACATGAGATATAATCTATCTCCTATTTTTTTATACCTTCTACCTAGATTTGAAAAAACTATTTTTATAGTTAATCCTTCGTAATTCTCATAGGTTTTTTCGTCAACTATAAATTCTTCTTTATTCATTATTTCTATTGTTATAAACTAAATTATGTTGTAGTTTATATTCTAAACAGTCTATTTTTAATTTTAATTCAAATATATGTTTCTTTTGTATTAATATTGATTTTTTACATACTCCTGCAACTATATTTACTATTAGTTGTTCTTTCATAAAATCGTGCCTATATTGTAATTTGTTTATTTCTTCAATTATAAGTTGTTTTTCTATCCTTTGATCCATTTTAACTTTTTAAGAAAATATTTGGTCATAATAATCCTTTTTTAATATATTTAATCTCTGGATTTCTTTTGCATTTGTCTCTATATACTCTAAAAATTTTTCTTCTTGAAGATATATATATTTATTTACATTTTCAAATAATAATCTTTCTTCAAGATCTATTTTTTCTTTAGTTTCTTTCCATAACCTCAAATATCTAAAATTGATCATTGATCTCTATATAGTTCTAAGTCATCGAATAAATCATCTATATCAATATTATCATCAATTATCAGCTCAGACCAACCTATAGTCATAGTTTCAATTATTTCATGCATAATTATCATATCATAAATCATCATACGAGTATCAACATTAATATCTTTCAATATATAAAATAATAGCATCAAATAGTTTTCATCGTTATCTAACAAGTATGTAGGCATTGTTTAATTTCAATTTATTTTCACTTTATCATTTTATTCCTTCTAATCTATCTCTGTTCCTCCTAAATGTACATATTTAATAGGGGCTTTGCTTTCATTAGGTAAATTTTCTATCCATAGTTTTGTTGTTCCTATTAAGGTTCTTTCTATATATCCAGGTGTTTCTTTTATTGTGATTTTATTATCTACTAATTGTTTTGATAAATTACCTATCCATAAGAGGATTGTTTTATTAATATCTATTACACAATCTAAATCTAAAAAGTTAGTTTGTTCAATTATCCTTTTAGGTTTCCATCTTGTATTTAATCTACTATTCCAAATAGCATTAGTGCGATCGGAATTTTCATAGCTTTCTGTATAATAAATTGGTGTAGTTGTTTTAGGATTTCTTCTTGGGCTGTGATCTGGAGTTTTAACTCTAGATGTTCCTGGTTTATCTACTTTATTCGTGTTTATTTCTAATTTTAAATGATTTGTTTGTTCTATAATTTCAGTATATGTTTCACTAATATCACTAGGTTCGGAATTTTCTGACTTATCAGATTCATTCTCATTTATTTCATTTATATCGTTAATTTCAAAATTTTCTGTTTCAATAAGTATTTGTTTCATTTCATTTATCTCCTTAGCTAGTTTTTCTTTTTGTCTTTCTTCAACTAGTAATTTTAAATAAGCTAATTCTTTTTCTAATTCTTCGATTTTAGTGTTTTTAATTTCTTCAATTTTCTTAATTTCATGCGTTGCTTCAGTTCGTATTTTATCAATTTCTTTTGCTTTATCTATATCGTCATTTTCTTTTGTTATTCTTAGCATAGCTGTTAGGCTATCTTCTAGTTTAGCAGATTCTTTTTCTAACATGAGATATAATCTATCTCCTATTTTTTTATACCTTCTACCTAGATTTGAAAAAACTATTTTTATAGTTAATCCTTCGTAATTCTCATAGGTTTTTTCGTCAACTATAAATTCTTCTTTATTCATTATTTCTATTGTTATAAACTAAATTATGTTGTAGTTTATATTCTAAACAGTCTATTTTTAATTTTAATTCAAATATATGTTTCTTTTGTATTAATATTGATTTTTTACATACTCCTGCAACTATATTTACTATTAGTTGTTCTTTCATAAAATCGTGCCTATATTGTAATTTGTTTATTTCTTCAATTATAAGTTGTTTTTCTATCCTTTGATCCATTTTAACTTTTTAAGAAAATATTTGGTCATAATAATCCTTTTTTAATATATTTAATCTCTGGATTTCTTTTGCATTTGTCTCTAGCAGACTCTAAAAATTTTTCTTCTTGAAGATATATATATTTATTTACATTTTCAAATAATAATCTTTCTTCAAGATCTATTTTTTCTTTAGTTTCTTTCCATAACCTCAAATATCTAAAATTGATCATTGATCTCTATATAGTTCTAAGTCATCGAATAAATCATCTATATCAATATTATCATCAATTATCAGCTCAGACCAACCTATAGTCATAGTTTCAATTATTTCATGCATAATTATCATATCATAAATCATCATACGAGTATCAACATTAATATCTTTCAATATATAAAATAATAGCATCAAATAGTTTTCATCGTTATCTAACAAGTATGTAGGCATTGTTTAATTTCAATTTATTTTCACTTTATCATTTTATTCCTTCTAATCTTTTCTCAGTTTATATGTATCTATTATGAATAATAATAGAATAATATTCATCTCGTATTAGTCAGTGTTATGGCTTTCTTCTTTAATCAAGTTACCCTAACAGCGCCTCAACTGGCGTGTACTCCCCCAAAACGGCCGTCTGCCTATCGGTTTCCACTATAGGATGGCATAGTCTGGGCTCACTTTCTTGCAGAATAGTTCCATAACAAAAACCTTTCAGAGATGACTTATCATAGTATTTATTTATTCATAGTAAATACATATAATCAGGAAAAAACTATCAGGAATAAGTTGATTTAGTTACTCATAAAAGATTTTAAATATACCTGTTCTTGTAGATTGCTGGTAGATGCTTTGTTTTCCATTGCTGTTCTGTTGATAGCTTAGTTAATTATTTAGTTCTATAGCTCTGATACCAAGTAAGGGGCGGAATTCTAGTTTGTAGGTGGTAGAGAGAAGAGAGAGAGGATGGTGGAAAGCTTGTGTTTATTACTGAGGTCTGAAGCCTCTATTTATAGCACAAACTTCATATTTGGTCAAGACAGTGACCGACACTATTTATCACACTTGGCAGGCTATGATTCTGCCGACGCTATATGACAAACTACTTTACATAATGGCCGTTCTTTTATAGATGGCCGACAAACTTTTTATAAAGTAAAAAAGTAAAAAAGTAAAAGCTATCTATAATGGCCTACATATGGCCGACAGAGACTAATTTACAACTATGGCCTATATTGGCCGACAATTACAAAATATCTTTTGACTGTTATCTTCTCTTGTTGTCATCTCTTTTGGCTTTATTCGAATAGAACATCTGGTATTGTTTTATCTCCTTCATTGCATTTTGAACATATATGCTCCGGATATTTATGTCCAATAAGCTTGCAATATCTTGTTAACAATTCTTCAGAGATAAATCCTCTTTTAATTGCTCTAGTTGTGGGCATATCTTCTGGTTTAATTAAGGACAATATCCATTTCTGGACTTCATCCATATCTGCTTGCCTTATCTCTCGTGAATTCGCATATATCATTAGATGATCTCGCGAATAATAACTCCAAATTGCATTACCTTGTAAATAATTATTTGCTAACTCTTGAATAATCGTTGATAATCCAATTATTCTTTTGTTTGCGTAAAAACTTGGTAACTCAATTTTAGGTATTTCCGGTTGTTGATCAATATCTTCCGGTATAATCATATCTCTTGTTAATCCAATTTTGACAACTTGGATCATTGGTTTTATTTCGCTAAAAAGTATCTCTGCTGGTGCTGTATAACATCGTATAAAAAATAGATTTCCTTTGGTTATCTTTTTGTAAATAAGAAAAGCTCTGTGGATTTCAGGGATTCCACTAACTTCTTCACCTGTATATGTATAGACTGTACTTAACAATCCATAATTAAAACAAGTTTTAACTAAATTTGGGTTAGTTTTTGGCTGTGCGATTAACTTATTGTAACCTTGGAGTTTCTGGGTTATATAGTCTTCTGTTTTTTCTTTTGTAGTGGTTGATCTTGGTTTTGTGTTTAAGAAGGTTACTATTTGGTATATATTTTCTATATAGTTCTGGGAAATATGGTTGTAAATTTTCTTTTCCTTGCTCAAACTAGCTGCATAGGTAGATATTTGTGGGGCTGATGCTTCGATCATCTGGATTTTGGGTACAAATGGTTTTTTAAATAGATTGTTTAGGTTTATGGGTTTTGGTTTTGATATTTCCATAACTTCCTTGCCAGTACCTGCAATTCCTGTAATAGATAATTTGTTAACTTCCTTGCCAGTACCTGCAATTCCTGTAATTGATAATTTGTTTATATTTTGAGTTTTATGGTGTTTCTCATCGTCACCTTTTATCTCTGGCTTTTTACCGTCTGCCTGAAGACGTAACTCCGCATGTTTTGAGTCATGCTGCTGACTATTAACTTGCTCTTTTAGCATTTTTACTTCATTATCTATGTTGTCTACCTTTTGACAAAGGTTTGTTATCATAGATAGTAGCTGCTTCATCGTATCTGTTTCTGCTGAGGTAGTCTGCAATAAGATTCTTATTAGTAGAAATTACTTCAATTGTAAAAGTAAAATTTAATATACTTAATACTAGTCTTCGTATCTCTTTAGTTGTTACCGAATCATCTATATTTCGTGTTAGCCACCATTTTACCTGTGTATTATCTACTCTAACAATAAATTTGTTATACACAATATAATGTTCAAAAGCTAATAAACATTTATATAGTGCTAATAGCTCTTTTCTATTAATTTCCCATTTTATTTGGGGTTCAGTATATGATCCTGAATGGTATCTACAATGGTATTCAATCTTTTCATCATTATATTTATATTTTAATAGTCCTCCATAACTATGTTCGCTAGAATCAGTTTCAACTATATATGTAAAATTCCTTTTTTCATCAGGAAATTTAAGTTTTGGTAGATTCTTGCATAGTTGTTTAATGTTTTGAATATTTTTATTATCTTTTTTATCAAAATGATATTCTATATCCTTTTTAAGTTTTTTATGTAAAGGTTTTAAATATTCTGCTAATTTAGGTATGTACTCTCTTACCTGATTTACTAATCCTAAAAAGGATTGTAATTTCTTTTTCGTATCTATATTTTCATCTAAATCAATAATTTTTTGTACTAAATGCGTTTGCATTTTTATACCTGTTTTATCTATTTGTATTCCAAGAAATTCTATCTGAGATTTCATTATTTCTACTTTTCTTTTATTCAAACTAATACCTGATTGCTTAATTATGTGAATAAATTTTTCTAGTAATTTTATATGTTCTTCCTGTGTTCTAGAATATAATAATATATCGTCAATATATACTATACAATTTTCTAATTGACTAAAATAGTTATCCATAAAACATTGATATCTTCCTGGGGCATTTTTATATCCAAAAGGTAATACATTCCATTCATAATATCCTTGGGGTACAGTAAAAGCGGTTAACTGTTTTGATTTATCTTCAAGTTTTAGATGGTAAAAACCCGATTTACAATCGAATTTACTAAAATAGTTGTAACCTTGTATTTGTCTGATTTTTAATATCTTATTTGGAATAGGGTAATTATATGTTTTTGTTTTGGCATTTAAATTTCTATAGTCAATAACTAATCTACTTTTACCACGTTTTTGTTCATTGTGATTATTAACAATAAATGCTGGACTACAATGTTTACTATTTGTTTCTTGTATATAATTATTTTTTAATAATTCATCTATATGACTTTTAAATTCATTAAGATCATCAAAATTATATCTTAATGGTTTTTGTAATATTATACTATTTTCATCTATTAATTCAATCTTTATTGTAGTTTTATGTTTTTTCCCATCCTGCTAAGGGATTATCATTATATAAAGATTCTAATTTTTGAGTTATTAATGTAAGTTTATCTATTGTGAATACGATAATCTCAAAGTTATTAATATCTTTTATGTTTTCCATTTCTTGGTTTATTTTTTCATTTCCTTTTATCCATTCTTTAGGTTTTCTTAGTTTATTACTAACTCTTTTTGCTCCTATTTTATAACCACATTGTGTTGTAAACCACCAATGCGTTTTGGTTATTATATGGGGGTATAGTTTTTCTAAGAAAGGCATTCCTAATAATATGTCTTTTGTTTTACAATCAAAACAATATATAGTTTCTATTGTTAAGATTTTATCCCATATCTGTATTTTAACATTTTTAGCTTTGTAAATAATCATACTACTCTCGTTATTAAATCCTGTTACTATCATAGGTGTTTGTAATTTTTCCCATTTATCTTCTGGTAAACAATTATATTTGCATATATTTGTTTCTGCTCCTGTATCTATCATAGGTGTATAATATCTGTTATAATATCCGTCTACGATAATTTTCGCAAGTATATATATTTTCATTTTATTCTTTGTATTATAATTTTCTTATTTTGGCAAGTAAGTATTAATTTATTTGATAAGTCATCTCTGAAAGGTTTTTGTTATGGAACTATTCTGCAAGAAAGTGAGCCCAGACTATGCCATCCTATAGTGGAAACCGATAGGCAGACGGCCGTTTTGGGGGAGTACACGCCAGTTGAGGCGCTGTTAGGGTAACTTGATTAAAGAAGAAAGCCATAACACTGACTAATACGAGATGAATTATGGTGTTTCTCATCGTCACCTTTTATCTCTGGCTTTTTACCGTCTGCCTGAAGACGTAACTCCGCATGTTTTGAGTCATGCTGCTGACTATTAACTTGCTCTTTTAGCATTTTTACTTCATTATCTATGTTGTCTACCTTTTGACAAAGGTTTGTTATCATAGATAGTAGCTGCTTCATCGTATCTGTTTCTGCTGAGGTAGTCTGCAATAAGATTCTTATTAGTAGAAATTACTTCAATTGTAAAAGTAAAATTTAATATACTTAATACTAGTCTTCGTATCTCTTTAGTTGTTACCGAATCATCTATCTTTCGTGTTAGCCACCATTTTACCTGTGTATTATCTACTCTAACAATAAATTTGTTATACACAATATAATGTTCAAAAGCTAATAAACATTTATATAGTGCTAATAGCTCTTTTCTATTAATTTCCCATTTTATTTGGGGTTCAGTATATGATCCTGAATGGTATCTACAATGGTATTCAATCATTATATTTATATTTTAATAGTCCTCCATAACTATGTTCGCTAGAATCAGTTTCAACTATATATGTAAAATTCCTTTTTTCATCAGGAAATTTAAGTTTTGGTAGATTCTTGCATAGTTGTTTAATGTTTTGAATATTTTTATTATCTTTTTTATCAAAATGATATTCTATATCCTTTTTAAGTTTTTTATGTAAAGGTTTTAAATATTCTGCTAATTTAGGTATGTACTCTCTTACCTGATTTACTAATCCTAAAAAGGATTGTAATTTCTTTTTCGTATCTATATTTTCATCTAAATCAATAATTTTTTGTACTAAATGCGTTTGCATTTTTATACCTGTTTTATCTATTTGTATTCCAAGAAATTCTATCTGAGATTTCATTATTTCTACTTTTCTTTTATTCAAACTAATACCTGATTGCTTAATTATGTGAATAAATTTTTCTAGTAATTTTATATGTTCTTCCTGTGTTCTAGAATATAATAATATATCGTCAATATATACTATACAATTTTCTAATTGACTAAAATAGTTATCCATAAAACATTGATATCTTCCTGGGGCATTTTTATATCCAAAAGGTAATACATTCCATTCATAATATCCTTGGGGTACAGTAAAAGCGGTTAACTGTTTTGATTTATCTTCAAGTTTTAGATGGTAAAAACCCGATTTACAATCGAATTTACTAAAATAGTTGTAACCTTGTATTTGTCTGATTTTTAATATCTTATTTGGAATAGGGTAATTATATGTTTTTGTTTTGGCATTTAAATTTCTATAGTCAATAACTAATCTACTTTTACCACGTTTTTGTTCATTGTGATTATTAACAATAAATGCTGGACTACAATGTTTACTATTTGTTTGTTGCATATAATTATTTTTTAATAATTCATCTATATGACTTTTAAATTCATTAAGATCATCAAAATTATATCTTAATGGTTTTTGTAATATTATACTATTTTCATCTATTAATTCAATCTTTATTGTAGTTTTATGTTTTTCCCATCCTGCTAAGGGATTATCATTATATAAAGATTCTAATTTTTGAGTTATTAATGTAAGTTTATCTATTGTGAATACGATAATCTCAAAGTTATTAATATCTTTTATGTTTTCCATTTCTTGGTTTATTTTTTCATTTCCTTTTATCCATTCTTTAGGTTTTCTTAGTTTATTACTAACTCTTTTTGCTCCTATTTTATAACCACATTGTGTTGTAAACCACCAATGCGTTTTGGTTATTATATGGGGGTATAGTTTTTCTAAGAAAGGCATTCCTAATAATATGTCTTTTGTTTTACAATCAAAACAATATATAGTTTCTATTGTTAAGATTTTATCCCATATCTGTATTTTAACATTTTTAGCTTTGTAAATAATCATACTACTCTCGTTATTAAATCCTCTGTTACTATCCTGTTACTATCATATATTAAAAAAGGATTATTATGACCAAATATTTTCTTAAAAAGTTAAAATGGATCAAAGGATAGAAAAACAACTTATAATTGAAGAAATAAACAAATTACAATATAGGCACGATTTTATGAAAGAACAACTAATAGTAAATATAGTTGCAGGAGTATGTAAAAAATCAATATTAATACAAAAGAAACATATATTTGAATTAAAATTAAAAATAGACTGTTTAGAATATAAACTACAACATAATTTAGTTTATAACAATAGAAATAATGAATAAAGAAGAATTTATAGTTGACGAAAAAACCTATGAGAATTACGAAGGATTAACTATAAAAATAGTTTTTTCAAATCTAGGTAGAAGGTATAAAAAAATAGGAGATAGATTATATCTCATGTTAGAAAAAGAATCTGCTAAACTAGAAGATAGCCTAACAGCTATGCTAAGAATAACAAAAGAAAATGACGATATAGATAAAGCAAAAGAAATTGATAAAATACGAACTGAAGCAACGCATGAAATTAAGAAAATTGAAGAAATTAAAAACACTAAAATCGAAGAATTAGAAAAAGAATTAGCTTATTTAAAATTACTAGTTGAAGAAAGACAAAAAGAAAAACTAGCTAAGGAGATAAATGAAATGAAACAAATACTTATTGAAACAGAAAATTTTGAAATTAACGATATAAATGAAATAAATGAGAATGAATCTGATAAGTCAGAAAATTCCGAACCTAGTGATATTAGTGAAACATATACTGAAATTATAGAACAAACAAATCATTTAAAATTAGAAATAAACACGAATAAAGTAGATAAACCAGGAACATCTAGAGTTAAAACTCCAGATCACAGCCCAAGAAGAAATCCTAAAACAACTACACCAATTTATTATACAGAAAGTTATGAAAATTCCGATCGCACTAATGCTATTTGGAATAGTAGATTAAATACAAGATGGAAACCTAAAAGGATAATTGAACAAACTAACTTTTTAGATTTAGATTGTGTAATAGATATTAATAAAACAATCCTCTTATGGATAGGTAATTTATCAAAACAATTAGTAGATAATAAAATCACAATAAAAGAAACACCTGGATATATAGAAAGAACCTTAATAGGAACAACAAAACTATGGATAGAAAATTTACCTAATGAAAGCAAAGCAGCTTTAAGAAGTGATAAAAAACTAGATGGTTCATTAACCACATCTAATATAGAAATTCTAGAAAAATACGAATTAGCCTTAAGAAACGAATTTGGAAGTATGACTTCTGATATAAAAGAACAAAATAAACTTAAAATAATAAATAGACAGTTAATGGCAAAACTATCTATACATAATATGTGTTATATAGAAGAATATACTTGTGCATTTAAAGAATATTATTACAAAGCTCAATATAATATAACTGAAGCAGAAGAAATAAAAAATCTATATTTTACAAAATTACCAGAACCTTTTAGTACAAATATAATAAAAGACTGGAATAATAGTGAAACTACAAATACTTTAGGAGCTAGAATAACATTTTTACATCAATGGTTTATACAACTATGTGAATCACAAAAAGAAAAATTAACAATGGAAAAAGTATTATTAAAAAATCTAGACTGTTGTACATATATAACAGCACCCCAATTTGGTTATAAGGAGAAAAGTTATAAAACTAATCGTAAAAATAAAAAATATCGAAAAAGAAGAACAAAATATAAGTATAGAAAACCAAGAAAACGTTATTATATAAAAGATAATAAACAAAAACGTCTATCTAAACCAAAGAAAGATGTATCAAATTGTAATTGCTACAATTGTGGTAAACTGGGACATCTAGCTAAGGATTGCAAATTACCTAGAAATATAAAAAAGAAACAAATTGCAGAATTTATACTAAATGAGTGTAAATATAAGCAAATAGATTATTTAGATTATGATTTAGATGATAACGATAGTATCTATGAATTTTTAGATAAAGAATTAAATGATTATTCAGAAATAGAAAATGTTTATGAAACAGAATTAGAATCAGATAACGAAAATGACTGAGAAAGATATAAAAATCATTTCAACTGAAGAATATAACGATGAAGAATCAGTAGAACAAAAGATAATATTTGACAATAATGTTTTTCAAGAAATAAGAAACAAAGAATTAGATTTAAGTGTAGAAAAAGTACTAAAAATACCTTTATTAAATCAATTTTTTAAACGAAGTAAAGAAGAATACTACGTGGTAAGTCAAAAGGAACACATTATAGATTGTAAATATACTAAAGGAAAAGCCCAAATCCCAATACTCAATAAAAGAGTAATTAATCAAGAGATACAACAAATAAAATCTAAAGCCCCTATTAAATATGTACATTTAGGAGGAACAGAGATATTGTTAAAAGCTTGTTTTCGAGAAGGAATAGATACACCAATAGAGCTATATCTAGCAGATGATAGAATTATACATCCTATAGAAAAAAGTATAATAAGTGCAATAAAAGGAAATTTAATATATCAGAAATTTAAATTTATAATAAGTGCTAATTATTCAATAGCTTTAACAGATAAAAATATAGACAAATCATTAATGTTATATTGGAAATTATCAGGAATTGAACTAGAACCTGGAAGTAAAATATTTACAGTAAGATGTAAAAATCTATATATATTAACAACAAAACATAAAGTTATTGCCAAAAATAAAATAGATAGAATCAAAATCGACAACCCTTTCGATCAAATACTTACAATTATTGATAACAATGATTACAGTTATAATGCAATGAATGTAAATGATGATTTACAGATAATACAAGAAAGAGTAAATACCCCTAAACTATCTAGAGCTACCTCATCACGAGCTAGTACTTCAAAAAGAAAATATGATTTCCCCGAAATACAATATACAGAAGATGAGTTAATAAACTACTACTTTATAGCAGGTGTTACTGATAACAAAAAATATAAAATATTAATAAATACTGGTGAAGAAGAAAATTATATAAATAAAGAATTAGTCCCAGAAGATGAACTTACAAAAACAGGACATATTTGCCCTGGATTACCCACAGAAATAATAATTTGTAATGAAACAGTTAAAAAGGATATTATAATAGGAGGTTTAAACTTTACTATAACATTTAAAATTTACCAAAGTGAGCATGATATAACCTTAGGGTTAAAATGGTTAGAACAATTTATACCATATAAAATAGAAGACAATAAATTAATACTTACTTGCCAAAATAAGAAAATTATAATACAAAGAATAAAATGAAAATATATATACTTGCGAAAATTATCGTAGACGGATATTATAACAGATATTATACACCTATGATAGATACAGGAGCAGAAACAAATATATGCAAATATAATTGTTTACCAGAAGATAAATGGGAAAAATTACAAACACCTATGATAGTAACAGGATTTAATAACGAGAGTAGTATGATTATTTACAAAGCTAAAAATGTTAAAATACAGATATGGGATAAAATCTTAACAATAGAAACTATATATTGTTTTGATTGTAAAACAAAAGACATATTATTAGGAATGCCTTTCTTAGAAAAACTATACCCCCATATAATAACCAAAACGCATTGGTGGTTTACAACACAATGTGGTTATAAAATAGGAGCAAAAAGAGTTAGTAATAAACTAAGAAAACCTAAAGAATGGATAAAAGGAAATGAAAAAATAAACCAAGAAATGGAAAACATAAAAGATATTAATAACTTTGAGATTATCGTATTCACAATAGATAAACTTACATTAATAACTCAAAAATTAGAATCTTTATATAATGATAATCCCTTAGCAGGATGGGAAAAACATAAAACTACAATAAAGATTGAATTAATAGATGAAAATAGTATAATATTACAAAAACCATTAAGATATAATTTTGATGATCTTAATGAATTTAAAAGTCATATAGATGAATTATTAAAAAATAATTATATACAAGAAACAAATAGTAAACATTGTAGTCCAGCATTTATTGTTAATAATCACAATGAACAAAAACGTGGTAAAAGTAGATTAGTTATTGACTATAGAAATTTAAATGCCAAAACAAAAACATATAATTACCCTATTCCAAATAAGATATTAAAAATCAGACAAATACAAGGTTACAACTATTTTAGTAAATTCGATTGTAAATCGGGTTTTTACCATCTAAAACTTGAAGATAAATCAAAACAGTTAACCGCTTTTACTGTACCCCAAGGATATTATGAATGGAATGTATTACCTTTTGGATATAAAAATGCCCCAGGAAGATATCAATGTTTTATGGATAACTATTTTAGTCAATTAGAAAATTGTATAGTATATATTGACGATATATTATTATATTCTAGAACACAGGAAGAACATATAAAATTACTAGAAAAATTTATTCACATAATTAAGCAATCAGGTATTAGTTTGAATAAAAGAAAAGTAGAAATAATGAAATCTCAGATAGAATTTCTTGGAATACAAATAGATAAAACAGGTATAAAAATGCAAACGCATTTAGTACAAAAAATTATTGATTTAGATGAAAATATAGATACGAAAAAGAAATTACAATCCTTTTTAGGATTAGTAAATCAGGTAAGAGAGTACATACCTAAATTAGCAGAATATTTAAAACCTTTACATAAAAAACTTAAAAAGGATATAGAATATCATTTTGATAAAAAAGATAATAAAAATATTCAAAACATTAAACAACTATGCAAGAATCTACCAAAACTTAAATTTCCTGATGAAAAAAGGAATTTTACATATATAGTTGAAACTGATTCTAGCGAACATAGTTATGGAGGACTATTAAAATATAAATATAATGATGAAAAGATTGAATACCATTGTAGATACCATTCAGGATCATATACTGAACCCCAAATAAAATGGGAAATTAATAGAAAAGAGCTATTAGCACTATATAAATGTTTATTAGCTTTTGAACATTATATTGTGTATAACAAATTTATTGTTAGAGTAGATAATACACAGGTAAAATGGTGGCTAACACGAAAGATAGATGATTCGGTAACAACTAAAGAGATACGAAGACTAGTATTAAGTATATTAAATTTTACTTTTACAATTGAAGTAATTTCTACTAATAAGAATCTTATTGCAGACTACCTCAGCAGAAACAGATACGATGAAGCAGCTACTATCTATGATAACAAACCTTTGTCAAAAGGTAGACAACATAGATAATGAAGTAAAAATGCTAAAAGAGCAAGTTAATAGTCAGCAGCATGACTCAAAACATGCGGAGTTACGTCTTCAGGCAGACGGTAAAAAGCCAGAGATAAAAGGTGACGATGAGAAACACCATAAAACTCAAAATATAAACAAATTATCAATTACAGGAATTGCAGGTACTGGCAAGGAAGTTAACAAATTATCTATTACAGGAATTGCAGGTACTGGCAAGGAAGTTATGGAAATATCAAAACCAAAACCCATAAACCTAAACAATCTATTTAAAAAACCATTTGTACCCAAAATCCAGATGATCGAAGCATCAGCCCCACAAATATCTACCTATGCAGCTAGTTTGAGCAAGGAAAAGAAAATTTACAACCATATTTCCCAGAACTATATAGAAAATATATACCAAATAGTAACCTTCTTAAACACAAAACCAAGATCAACCACTACAAAAGAAAAAACAGAAGACTATATAACCCAGAAACTCCAAGGTTACAATAAGTTAATCGCACAGCCAAAAACTAACCCAAATTTAGTTAAAACTTGTTTTAATTATGGATTGTTAAGTACAGTCTATACATATACAGGTGAAGAAGTTAGTGGAATCCCTGAAATCCACAGAGCTTTTCTTATTTACAAAAAGATAACCAAAGGAAATCTATTTTTTATACGATGTTATACAGCACCAGCAGAGATACTTTTTAGCGAAATAAAACCAATGATCCAAGTTGTCAAAATTGGATTAACAAGAGATATGATTATACCGGAAGATATTGATCAACAACCGGAAATACCTAAAATTGAGTTACCAAGTTTTTACGCAAACAAAAGAATAATTGGATTATCAACGATTATTCAAGAGTTAGCAAATAATTATTTACAAGGTAATGCAATTTGGAGTTATTATTCGCGAGATCATCTAATGATATATGCGAATTCACGAGAGATAAGGCAAGCAGATATGGATGAAGTCCAGAAATGGATATTGTCCTTAATTAAACCAGAAGATATGCCCACAACTAGAGCAATTAAAAGAGGATTTATCTCTGAAGAATTGTTAACAAGATATTGCAAGCTTATTGGACATAAATATCCGGAGCATATATGTTCAAAATGCAATGAAGGAGATAAAACAATACCAGATGTTCTATTCGAATAAAGCCAAAAGAGATGACAACAAGAGAAGATAACAGTCAAAAGATATTTTGTAATTGTCGGCCAATATAGGCCATAGTTGTAAATTAGTCTTTGTCGGCCATATGTAGGCCATTATAGATAGCTTTTACTTTTTTACTTTTTTACTTTATAAAAAGTTTGTCGGCCATCTATAAAAGAACGGCCATTATGTAAAGTA
Source organism: Solanum sitiens (assembly GCA_016801875.1). Classification (NCBI taxonomy): domain Eukaryota; kingdom Viridiplantae; phylum Streptophyta; class Magnoliopsida; order Solanales; family Solanaceae; genus Solanum; species Solanum sitiens. The sequence continues at coordinate 242,935 of JABWTJ010000903.1, forward strand.
GTTTGTCATATAGCGTCGGCAGAATCATAGCCTGCCAAGTGTGATAAATAGTGTCGGTCACTGTCTTGACCAAATATGAAGTTTGTTCTATAAATAGAGGCTTCAGACCTCAGTAATAAACACAAGCTTTGCGTGTGGTAGTAAGAGACATAAGATGAGGGACTGCACTAACATCAAGGCAAAGGGGAAAGAGTTAAATCAAGCCCGTCAAGGTGGTCTAGATCCTAATGCTCCAAAGAAGAATCATCCTATGGGATGGGAACTAGGAGAGAGAACTAATCCGGATTGAAGGTCCTAGTAAGTCTTAAACCTCTATGGTTGTTGTATTTTTTTTTGCACGATGAGTTTATTTGGTCTTGTCTCTTTTATTGACATGTCTTCATGATTAAAATTTCTTGGAAAAAAAAATTGTTGAGTTTTAAGCATGCTTCACAGTTAAGATGTGCCATTTATTGTAAAAAAGTTCCAAAATTTAACTAAATTGCACTTTTCATGATTTATTGTTTCAATGTGTGTATAAATGATATGTATGAGCATGTTTAATTTTGGAGGAGGTTTTTCCTTCATAAATAAAGAAATTAGGGTATGTTTCTTATTCAGTTGCAAAGTTTCCTATGTTGATAATTTCTTGTCAATGTGTATTTGTGTTCCTTGCTAAGTTGTTGCATTAAATATGAATGTTTTGACCTTAATGTGATGCATTATATGCTTCTAGTTTAGACCTTGATGTCCTTAAATATGTTTAGTGTCATTTGAGGACGAATGTTATTCCAAGTGGTGGAGAATGTAACACCATAAAACGATCTAAGGTGAACTAGAGCTTCGCTTGTGTCTCGTGAGGTAATTGTATGTTAAAAATTTGTTATTAATGATGTTTTGAATTAGTGTCTATATTTTGGTGATGTTTGGAGGTCAAACGTACAAGAACGTCCATGACGTTCGGAAAATTTTCCTTAGAAAGTGCTTGTGTGTCCTTATGTGTCTTAGCGAGTTTTATGTGTTCATTTTAATTGAGATTTATGTGGGATGTTCCTAATACCTATATGACTATGTTTAGGGGTTTAACTTTCAGGTACGACTCCACCTAGGACCCACACAGGGCCCTTGAAGAGGACCCCTAACGTCTAGACAAAATCTGCCAAGACTGCGCAAAACCAGACTCTAATGACGGACGCAATCGACGCCCCTTGGGTCAATCAATGCCCTGTCTTCTGGGGGCGGTAGGTTTGGACAAGGCCTGTGGAGCTTAAGCCCCACATTTCCAGCTGCAAACCTAAATTACGCCCAGCAGCACGGGTCGTCGTTCAGTCGACGACCCGTAGCTTGTGTCCATCGATAGTGGTCCTGTAAAATCTTCTGGACGCTGCTGCCAATGCTTGGAGAGTTTTGTAAATCCACCCCAAGTCTTTGATGAACGTAGAATTATTATTTTAGGGTTTTTAAATTATATTAAGTTAGTTTTAAGTCCTAGACCTAGACAAGACCCCTCATTTCAAATATTCCAAATCTCTATAAAGAAAGAACTCTCCCAAAACCCCTTAGAAGCATGGACTCAAGGAAGTCCTTGTAGGGATGGTTGTGGTCGATTTCATCATTAAAAATTAGTGGGTTGCTTCTCATTGAGGTATGATAGTCATCCTTGAACCTTCTATCATTCAAGGAGCCCCTTCTAAATGATTTCAAAAAGGGTTCCCACTTCAAACTTCTTTATTCCTTGACTCTATGTATGGGTCTTTGTATGAAAACATTTTAATGATTAAACTGAGTTTTTCTTAGTGTTTAGTCGTGATTTTCATGTCAAAACCCCAATGAAAATACGTTTATGCTTTTTATCAACTTTTGTCTTATGAAATGGGTGTAATGAGAAAGATTAGTAAATGTTAGGGTTATGTCTTCTTTATAATTATATTACGATTTAGCTACTGCCCTAGAGGCTATTTTACTATGAATTGTTGGATAAATTATGAATAGGTGTTGAAAGCTTGGATAAATGGTAAGTTCGTTACATTGTTTAACTCTTATTGTGAAATATTCTTCAATGGTATGGTCCACCTTTGGTGGCGTGTTTACTTGAAGTTTACGAATGTGAATCTACTTGTGTGTTGTGAATGAGGCGATGAAGGCATCTTATGTGAAGTAAGATGATAATGATGTTGTTCATGTTGATGTGCTTTATGAAGATTTTTATGTGAAGTATGCTAGAGATTATGTCTAAGTGAACTATATGTTTATGTGAAGCATGTTAATGTGTGTAATATGATGAATGAAGATGTAAGCATGTTTAGAAGTCAATATTATGAAAATGGTCATTTTGTGAAAGGTGTGCTCGCATGTACACACACTCACACTATGCATGAATGAATAAATGAAAATAAAGAATGTTAATGAAACAGGAGTCTTGGGGTAGACTCTCTTCGCTAGTTTAAATGAAGTGTTTAGTGGCAACCTCACTATCTCCGAAGATCTTTCTAAGATAGGTTGAGGGATGGATACCCTTCGAGAGTTGAGATGTGGTGTCCAATAAGTTAATCCTTATTCTTTAGTAATAAATGTTTATGACTCCGTGGGGGAGTCATGCTTAGCACCGAGAGGATATGAAGGAGAGGTGGTTACACTTTGTTAGTTGAGATGTTGTATCAAATGTACCTCTTGAGATCAGTACTCCTCATTAGTAGAGAATGAGTTACTTATCAGCAATCTCCTTATCCCTTAACTATGCGCCCACATAGGCGTAGCTATTGGAGAATCTATGTAAAGGCTAAGAGAATGACCCTACCCTAGGCAAGTGGGGATCCCTCATCAGATAGGGGGTTAATGTCGGTATTCCATCTCTATATCTCATGATCTATGTTGGTTAAAGCTAACTCCCCACAAAAGAATGTAATGAACTAAGTCTCCTAAAGAGTGTACTACTTAGGTTAGCTGGAGGTATGGGGCATTATTTATCGATAGCACAAGTAGACACTCGAAAGGGGAGTCTTGGTGTGTCTTTGTCTTTAATGTATGAATGTGTTACTATGTAATGAAATGAAGTTATGTGACATAATGTCTAATGTTAAGAAACATGTTAAAGTAACGTCTTGTATAATGAAGTTTATGAATGGTTAATGTGGTGTACCTAACCTCATGAAATCCTCAAGGAGAACAAAGTGGGAGTAGTGGCATGGAATGTTATACTCACATTGCACTTTGTGTAACTTGTAACTCTACTCGCGGAAGTGCACTTATGTGAAGTCCTTAATGCATGAATATTCTTCTAGTGACTAGTTATAGAGTGTGGATTTATTACCCGTGCAAGGTAAGCCTATGGTTGGTAGTCGTAAGGATCACATAGGTGTGTATTGAAGGGGGTGTATGGGATGTTCCTTCATGTATTACTTTAGTGAGTCTTAGGATAACTTGGTTAGGGAAATTTCAAAGGAAATGAGTTCACTGGGTTTTGGTATGAATGTGTTGACTGTAAAGCTACTTTGCTTTACTGTAAAAAATACCTTTTGGTCCTAAATTCATGTGTGTTCTATTTTATGTGATAAATGATGATTCTTATGATATTTTACTTCTATATTCATGAAGGTTTTACTTAATTGGCATGAAAGTTTGTTTCTAATAAAATGTCCCTTTTTGCATGGTTTTGCATATGTCATACTTAGTACATTGTTTGTACTAACCCCATACTTTTCTATGCTGTATAAGTATAGGTTGGAGGCAAAAATAAGTCTAGAAGTCAAAGCTTGGGAATGGACTCTCTCAAGACATGGTATGTCGTCATATATTTGAAGACATAGTCTACGTTTCTTAATTACTATTATTCAGACTTTTATGTATTTCTTTCAATGTAAAAAGACGTGTCCCTCAGATATTTAAGTTGTGTCTTTAAGATGGCTTGTGAAGACGAAACTACTCTTTAGTATTTATGAAAGATATTTTATTATTATTATAAAGGTCGTGAAAAGTTTTAATTCTGCACTACTTTTTATGTCTTATGTAACGAATGATAGCAAATAGCTAGTACAAGACCTCCGAAAGGTTAAGTACGCAATTGTCCGAACTAAGGGTTACCCTAACTTTTAGGGGGTACTTTCGGGTCGTGACAGTAGGTATGGTCTACACGTTGATTATTGGATACTCTTGTGTAGCATTACCCCTTCCTAGGTACCCCTATATGAAATGTGTGGTCTTAAGCATGATTAGGAGTCTTGGATTCAAATGAGGATGATGTCTTGTCTAATATTCTATAATGTTTATGTGTGGTGTATAGTCCCTAGTACTCTATCTATGAGTTTTTTATGGCTTGAGGTATATGAATGTGTATTGTGATCTTCAAAGGGTGGCTTCCACAATATTATGATTGTCACCGTTATGTAATCATGTTAACCAATGTACACATGGACCTCATGCATGTCTATAAGTAGAATAGGTTCATGGTGGCTAATGAAAGGGTAGTTCTCATATGCACCAATTTCTACTACTATGAATGTAAATTATATGTCCATGATAGTATGAAAATGTATCTTAAGTAGGATGACTTGATAGGTGTACTAGTGTAGTAAAGGGTATGAGACTTTGCCTATACATTGCATATGTATACCTTGATAGGATAGTTCCTACGATGATTCTGTATGTACATGAGTATGAATGCATGATTAGATATGAACATAAAGTTTATGCTATGATGCCAAGTATATTATATGATGAAGTATTAATATTTGTAATGTCTACATGTGTTTTTGTGAAAGGTGTTCTCATATAAGTACACATACACACACACGAATGCATTTATGAAGCATGTATGATAATCTAGTAAAGTAGGGTCCTTGGAATGGTGTTCTCAATTGTACTCTAAACTAGATTGTGCTTGAACATGCTACGTCCATGTGAAAGGTTTTCTCACATGAGTTATGTTGATGAAAGGACTTTCTGATCTATAACCTATGAGCTATGCAGATAAGGAGTTAATATCCTAAAGCCTATTTTTATGAAGTAAAGTTACTAAAGGATTTTCAATAAAGGGAACTTAGTTTAGCCCCGAGTGAACTTGATAAATGAGGAGTGCCCTTTCCCAATATGGGAAGACATGTTCACCAAATGTATTCATGTGGTAGAAACTACAATGCCTAAGGGCATAAAGAGGCTTTCAACTTATATCTACTTACTTAACTATGTTTCCCCTATAGTATCTAGCTAGTGGATACACCTAATATTCTTGCATGATGTTAATGTTCTACCTTGGAGAGTAGAGCACCTCCTTTTGGTGTGGGGTTCCATGACGTGTTCCATGTTTAAATAACATGGTCTTAATGTAGGTTAAGGAGATAGTCTCCCTAATTTAAAATGGACAATGGAAGTAAAGTGATGAACCCTAACTAGGATTACCTAAGAAAATTTGCCTAGTGTAGGTGAGTGTAATGAACTTACCTATGACTTGCACAAGTAGCTCTTGAAGGGAGTTCTAAGAAAGTTTTCTATATGTATATGTATATGTCTATGTATTTTATTCATGACATTATGGTATTATCCTGCTTGTTATGATAATATGCATAATACGGATCCTAATGTGTCTATATGATGAGGTCTTACTTTATATGCATAATGTTAGTGTTAATTACTATATGATTAAGGTCTTACTTGGTATGTATGAAGTTGTCTATACTTTCCATGTTGATGTACAAAGTAACTGATAAGTCTTATAGTCTTTTTGTGGGTACTTAGTATGTGTGAGGTTATGGGGCTTCGCACATAAATTACACTAGTAGGCATAGAGTTGGATTATGAGTAAGGTCTTATGATGTCTGAATGAAATGAAGTTAGGATATGCTAATGTGGACTATTATCTTACGATGATGATATTGGAAGTCTTGACTTGTATGTTGTTTAGCAATGAGTCTCCTAGGTAGTTTATGAAGTATGTGGGTCATATGTGAAGTATGTGTCTCATGATATGTTATTCTTATGTGAGCGTAAGAGATTAAGTTAATGAAGGTTGAATGAATGTTCACTTTGGTGACCTGAAGGTGATTCTTGAGTGTAGATGGTGGAATGAGTATTCATACATTGCACCAACTGTAACTACATGGTTTTTTGGGGGTAAAGGACTTAAGGTAAAAGAAGGATGATGGTATGAAATGCTAAATGTGCCTTAAATGTTATGTGTTGTGTTATGTGATGTCGACTATTTTACATGTCTATATGAAGTATGTGAACTATATTGTACTTATTGTATCAAAGTTCATGAAGTTTACTAAAAGGCATGATGCATGGTTTCTAACAAAATGTCCTGTTTAAATGCATGTTTTTGCATGGTTTCCATACTTAATGCATTCTAGTACTAATACCATTCTTTCTCATCTTTTTACACAAAGTCTAGGTGGTGATCACTAGAGGATTTCTCTTAAAGTGAAGGGCTTGGATAACTTTCCCATGTTCAAAGAAAGGGGTCCTTAAGATTCAAGGATTTCCTATGTCATGTCCTTATTTAAAGTTATGTAATAGTTGGGTATTATTTTATGTTTTAAGTCTTGTGTTCCTATCATATTTATTTGTGTTGTGTCTAAGATGACAAAAGAGACTTTGAGTCTAATTATCTATTATGAGATTTGTATATATATATGTCTCTATATATATATGTATATATATATATATATATATATATATATATATATATATATATATATATATATATATATATATATATATATATATATATATATATATATATATATATATATATATATATATATATATATATGAAGTTAGGTTCTGGCATATGATGTGCTCTGAAAAGTTTTAAATTTTCGGCTAAATTTCCAATGACAAAGCGATGAATGATGACTATGGGCTTTTATAAGATCTTCGAGAGGTCAAGTACGCCATGTTACTTCTAGGGGGTGCTCCCCGGTTCTGACAAACGTGGTATAAGAGTATAAGGTTATAAAAGTCATTTTAGGGTCCAATGTCTCATATCGCCACGTCTAATAGAGTCTCATTCATCGGTGGTGAGTCACGACACATCGATGAGCGAGAGGCTATATGACGATAGAGTTTCCCTTCTTCACTATTCTGATGTCGTGCCATAGAAGTTAAATCTATATGATCTCTCACTTATGTTTCCTTGTCTTGTGGTCTTTTAGATGTGATTACTATGAAATGATGATGTCTCAACGCTTGAGGGAGATGAGGTGAGTTTTGATGCTTATTATGGTTGTTATGACTTGATGAGTATTTGTGAAGGTGATTTGGATATGTTTTATTGTGATGCCATTTATGGCTATAGGTGACATATGATAAATGAGATGTTATGTTGATAAGTTGTGATATGATATGGTTATAGTTTGTTAAAATTTGTTATAGTTGAATGGAGTTCTCTATGGAATAATGAGTTGTTTTATAAGTATTCATGATGGTAATACATTGGTATGAGATATGATTGAAAATATTTTGGAGAAATATGGCAAATAGCTAAAGATGAATGTTACCCTTGTATGTGTGTAATGCTTCATAGTTGACCCTGTGTGGATTGGAGTCTTTGGTATTGGCTTGTGTAACGACCGGGGACCACCCCGTAGACATTACCTGTGTACTCGACCTCGTAGAAGTCTCATACGAGCCTCTTAGAATAATCGACATGGCATTATATAGTTGAAATAATGCAGAAAAATTAAAACTTTTGTAACGCAATTCATGATCATAGTCTAAGATTGTCTCACAACATCATCTAGTATAAGTGTTCAACAAAAGTTAGCAAATAGGATCCTTAGCCCTTTAGACATTATAGTCTTTAGAACAAATGTACATAATATAAGATTACTAGTTCTATGACATCAATAGACAAAACATACAGTTTGCAATAGTTCATATGTCCTCGAATCTTTGAAGACCTACCACAATGTCTTGGAGATAAGAAATCCAAGGTTTCTTCAAGGATTGAGAAGCAAGCACCTAGCCGGAACATATACTCATAATATAAAGGGAGAAAAGAGGTTCGTACAAAGAATGCACTAAGTATGGAGAAATGCATAAGAACATATAAAACATGAGAAAAAGTACATTTACATATAAAGTATGCATACATAAGGTTTTGGAAAACCTTTTGAATCATCAACACATCATATGATCCAATACTACCATAATATCAAAACTTCCACACAAAATGACCTTAGCACTTCTTAGGGGTCCAATTGTGCAATGTTGAGTTAGCTTCCCATACTACCAACCCTACCAAGTATTACCATAGAACTCACCTTGGTAACACATATTACCATTACATTCATTTAATAGCCACAATATCATATTCATTTCATCCTTACAAGGAACCACGTACAATAACCCTTTAAGCCAAGTAGTGCAATGTACAAGTGAAGTCACATACCCCCACTTCTACTTAGTAAACTCATTAGGAGATTATAGACTAGTCCTTACTTCTTTATTACTCCGTCACTTTATAACTTTGGGTAAGATTAACTAAAATTGACATACACCATGGGAGCTTTCCATGGAATCCGGTGTCATAAATCCCCACACTGAAAAAGTGTATTCCACTTGCCAAGATAGAACATACAAACTAGCTACTATGTGTATCGACTAGCTACATCCTACGGGGTCACGTAGTTAAGGGATGTAGAGATTGATTCTATGGACCCGGCCTATTGCATTAGCGGGAGAGTCCCCATCTCATGAGTATCACTAGGAATGGCACGGCCCGAGAGCACTCCAAGAAGTTAGGGAATTATTGAATCGTGTCAAGAATATTTGACCTCTTGGAGGTTTTGTACAAGCCCTTTGACATCATTCATTGCAGACATGTATGAAAAGTAGTTCGGAATTAAAACGTTTTACAAGAATTATATCTCAAAACATCATTCATATAAAATGGTATAAAACACTAAGTCTCATCATATGCCAATCTTAGACTCAGGAACACTTGGGAAATGGCCCATATAATCGAATATAGATAGCTAATGTCTATTACAATACTTTTAACGAAAGTAATCTAAAGATAAAGATGTCTTCAAATCAAGTGACGACATACCCCAACTTTGCTTCAAAGAATCCTAGTTTCCAAGCTTTGCTTTGAGATACCTCTCACCTACCACCTACAACATTAGATATAGACAAAAAGTATGGAATTAGTACAATGCATGTAGTAAGTATGGCATAAAGCATAAAATCATGATAAAATAGACATTTGTGAGAAACATGCTCTTGTTGATTAAAACATCATAGTATAAACATAAGAACCACATTTAAACACCAAACATCACATTTGAAACACATTTCAAGTCATATCCAATTTATATCACATTACAGTGAACTTAGAGTAACTTCAGAGTAATTTCACAATGAACAAATTGACATAAAAGCTTCCCATCCAAGGTTATCCTCAGACTCACTTTGTAACGACTCGCATGTACACCCTAGAATTTAGGGCAACCCTTAGGTAGGAAAAAGGTGTACTTGACCTTTCGATGGTCTTGTACTAGCCTCTTAGCTATCAATCATCACATAAGCCATGAAAAGTAGTGCGAAATTAAAACTTTTCATGATAAATAATAATAAGGAAAACATATTTTATAAATACTAAAGGATAGTCTCATCGTCACAAGCCAACTTAAAGACAAGACATAATTATCTTAGGTAAATGACCCTTTACATTGAAAGAAATACATAAATAGTCTTATACAGTCTTAAAAAAGAACTTAAAGGAACATACACTATGCCCTCCAATATATGAGGACATACTTAGTTTTGAGAAAGTCGATTCCCAATCTTGCCTTTTAACCGTCAACTTTCCAGTAACATTTTGAAAATGTAAGACGTGTAGTTAAGCCTAACATAGGTGTCGGGAAGTCTAGACACTATTTTAAAGGTTAGTTTCATGAAAATAGGTCACTTAGGATGTTTTGGAACCAAAATGTGTAAGAACGTCCAAGATGTCTGAAAGTTGGTACATCGAGGTGCTAGTGTGCCTTGGACTATTTGACTAGTTTTTAAGGGTCAGAATTTAACGAAATCTTATAAAAGTATGTGTAACATGTGTTAGGGATGTTTCAAGGTTGAAACTTCTGGGTACGACTCCCCAAGGACCAACCAAGGGACCTTGGGGAGGACCCTAGTGTTAGAAGCAACACTGCCTGGCAGTGTGCAATCGACGGCAAAGGAGACGGATCGTGTGTGGACAAATGGGGCATTCATGCCTCCGTTGTCCCATACTTAGCCATGTTGAGGAATCCCCTCGCCTGCACAATCTCTGAACTCAACGACGGAGTGCAGGACGAGAGGGGTAGAGCCCGTCGACTCAGAGACGGCCCGTCGTTTGGGGTCTCGTCTGTGAGGGTCAAGTTTTCTGCCTTATTTAAGGTGGTTTCATTTAATTACTTAGAGGGTTAGGTGGTTTAGTTAGGGGTTAAGGGAATTTAATTATGTTTATTTAAGACCCTATATAAATACTCCCAACCCTCATTAATCTGACACAACTCTAAAACGAATCTCTCTACCTTCTCTCTACTTTCTCTCTCTATTGGAAGACTCCATTAAGCTAAGTCTAGGAGGTGATTGGGGGATGGAAAAGGGTGGATTCATATTCAATTTCTCATCAAGACAATAAGGTATGGGATCTCTTCACCTTTGAGACCTCTTTACTCAAAGGGTTCATCCAAATTGATTTCAAAAGTTAGTGATTTCTAATGGGTTTCATCCAATTCCGAAATTGATGTTGTGGATTGAGTTTTTGATGTTTCTTTTAGGTTAATATGAGTTTATTAACGTGCATTATAACTTAATTGGATTAATTGTTCATGGTCTTTCCTAAATTGAAGAATATGTTCCCAAGTCGTTAATACTAGGTTGTGTTCTTGGTTTAGATTGTAATTGTTCATTCAATTGACTTGTTTATGGGTTGAATTACTTGTATATGATGTTGATATGCTGCCTATGAACAAATTAGGATGATGATTAGTCTTTCATGATAGTTCTTTATAGATGATCTAGGGTAGGGTGAATTGACTAAATCCTAAGTTTGATCTACTATTGAATTGTGAAGTAATGACTCTTCTATACTTGTGATTTCATTGGTTAGTGAATTATGGTGATTTGAGATTTCATTGGTTATTGAATTATGGTGATTTGATGACCTAATTGGATTGAAGTTAGGGTTGATGGTAAGACCTTGATGATGGTGAGATTGTGAAGAAGACTTGGTAAGTCGTGTGACCTTATCATGTGTTTCAGTTATGATTAATTGTGGTTAAGTCACGATGATTGTATTGGAGCATGTTTGTATAGGATTTATAGGTTGGTATGATGTTGAATTGAAATGTCTTGGTATGGTTGTGAGGTTGATTAAGAGTAAAAGTAATAAGGGTGATGATGATTGCCAAATGTGATTTATTGTTGAAAGGCTATAAAGTGTTAACCTTACATATGAGAGTCGTGATGAAAGGCTTTTACTCATGCAATTCCTATTGAGCTAGTATGATGATGATTATACAAGGGCTAGACCCTATGACCTAAATTAAGTTATGATTGGTAAATAAAGATTAAAGACATTTCAATAAGGGACTAGCTTAGCACCGAGTGATCTTGTATATGAGAGGGTGACACTTTTCCACATAGGGAAGGTAGGGTTAACTACAGTTCTCACGGGTTAGATAGCCTCATGGCTCAAAAATAGGCTATAGAGTGATATTTCCTATGATGCCCCAAGTTCCATAACTATGTTGCCACCATAGGAATACAAGTTAGTGGATCCACCTAGAAAGCTGCGTTTATGTTAGGTATTACCTTGGCCAGTAGAAAACCTTTCATCGGTGTAAGGTTTACGACACCATATTCCGCATTAACTCATGTGGTATATGTCGGTTAAGGCAAGTGTTCCCTAAACTAAAATGAAGTAATGATGTATAGGCTAACTAAAGTGACTTGAAGGGTTAGACTTAACTTATGTAGGGCTATGGGACTCTACCTAGGTCTTGCACTAGTTTGCCTTGATAGAAGCTCACGGAGGTCAATATTATGTATGTAAATGATGATAAAAGGTAAATGACTTTACATGATGATTATGATGATTATGAACATGTAATTGGTTCTTGTTGATTAAAGTTTGGACTTATGTATGTTGAAGGTTATGTTATGTGAAGTAAGTTACTATTTTTTATTCTTGTTTGGTTACTTGATTGAGTAGGGTTATGGGGCTTTACTTGATCACTGCACTTGTGGCTTTATATGGGTTATGTATGTCTGTCGTGCTTTACTAGATCACATGATTAACTGTTATTTATACTTGTAATATGATTACTTGATGCTAGGGTTATGTGAGATTATGGGTTCAAATATGTTATATGCATATTGTATCTTTGACTTGATTAAGTATATTTAATTGGTTAGTCTAGTTGTTGATTATGCATAGACACATGAAAAGGCATGATTTAAATTAATGTCCCTTTTTAGCATGATTTATTGTTATATGTGCATATGGTCTCATACTTAGTACATATGGCGTACTAACCCCATTTTCTACCTTTTTCCCAAACACTTTAGGTTCCGGTCATTGAGGTTTTGTTCGAGGCAATTGTGAAGAAGGCTTGGATTGTCTTATAATCTAGTGGAAGGTCCTCATTTCCCCGAGGATGATGTCGATATTCTACCTACGGATTGCTTGGATATTATGACACTTATGTTGATTCTATCTTTCATTTGGACAAAAAGTTGTATAAAGCCTATATATGGCTTACTTTTATTGTTGTATGGCTATGCCCATGTTGTATTGTCGTTTTAGATGGTTTATGAGATGACACGGATTTTATGACTCTAATTCTATCTTATATATGTGTATGAAATAAAAGTAGAAGACTAACTAATCTTCATATACGAACGGGTCTATGTATACTCGATGTCATACTATTATGTGTATGTAGAGGTCTATGTAAACCTCTGATGAGATATAGTTAAATACTTTTAATTTTTCCTCATAATTTATCCAATGAATGTTACGATGAATGTATAGAGGCTAGTCTTAGTCCTCAAAGAGGACGATAACGCCGGTTACGTCAAGGGTTGCTCCCCAAATGTGACAAACTTTGTATCAGAGCTTGAGGTTAAATATCCTTGATAACTACGTCTCTCTAAACCACGTCTATGTAGATTCGTACTCATAATTGTGGAGCGTGCCACACTTATGAATAGGAATCTACATGATGCTAAGGAATCTCTCTCTTTCTTAGAAATACAATATCGTGCCTCTAGAGTAACTATTATGTGCTTTCGTCTTAACCTTGTATTTTTATTTATAGGCAATGAATACGCGGAGGAATGCGGCTAGGAGGATTGAGGAGGAGGTTGCCCCTCCCCGTGTAGAAGAAGATCCTCCACTTGAAGAGGGGGTCAATGTTGAGCAAGTTTCGGCCAACCCTCCACCCATGACGGATGCAGACATAAGGGTTGCCTTTATTCAAATGACCCAAGCCATTACTTCTCAAGCTCAAGCCGTCACTCTCCAAGCTCAAGCTATGATGGCACAAGCCAATCGGGAGGTTGCACCTCGAGCCAACTTGCAAGTCTCTACTATATCATCCCATTTGAGGGACTTTACTCGGATGAATCCGCCTAGCTTATATGGTTATAGGGTTGATGAGGACCCCCAAGAGTTCATCAATGAGGTGTATAAGGTTCTCTTTGATATGGGGTTGAGTTCAAGTGAGAAGGCCGAGTTAGCCACATATCAACTCAAAGATGTGGCTCAAACTTGGTATGTTCATGAAGAGATAATCGGCCTCTTCGTGGTGGACCGGTAACACGGGAGATATTCAAAAAGGTATTTCTTGATCGATTCTTCCCTAGAGAGATGAGCAAGGCCAAAGTGGTGGCATTCATCAACCTTCGTCAAGGAGGTATCAGTGTGCTTGAGTATTCTATGAAGTTTACTAAGTAGTCAAAATATGCTCCTTCCTTGGTTTCAGATTCGAGAGATGAGATGAGCCACTTCGTGACGGGTGTATCGAATGATGTAGAAGAAAAATGTCATTCTGCCATGCTTCATGAATATGAATAAATCTCGGCTTATGGTGCATGCTAGGCAAGTTGAGGAGGCACGGGTTAGGAGAAAGGCCAGAGATGCTAAGAAGACAAGGTCCTTTTAAAAGGATTCTTTCAATGGTAGGCTTTTTATTCAAGACAAGCCTAGGTTGAAAAAGAGGTTCTCTAATCAAGTTCCATTCAAGTTCACTAAGACTCGTGATGATAAGGGGTCAAAGCTGAGATCTCAAAAAGGGAAAAGTGCTAATTCACCTATTGATAATCCTACTTGTGGTGAGTGTGGAAAGAAGCATTTCGGTACTTGTCTCATTGGTATGGATAAATGCTTTAGTTGTGGAAAAGTTGGGTACAAAGTTCGTGATTGTCCTTACATGAAGGGGAAGAGAAGAGTGGTCAAGCAAGTGGTTCTAATGATGCTCCAAAGAAGAACCGCTTCTATGCTCTTCGTTCTAGGGGTGAGCAAGAGACCTCTCCCTATGTGGTGACCGGTATGTTACAAGTCTTTGCTATCGATGTTTATGCATTACTTGATCCGGGTGCTACTTTGTCATTTGTTACACCTCTTGTGGCTAAAAAGTTTGGTACTTTACCCGATATTTTTCATGACCCTTTCGTAGTGTCTACACCGGTGGGTGAGTCGGTTGTTACAAAGAGGGTTTATAAAAATTATCCTATTATGATGCCCAATAGAGTTTCTAATTTTGATCTAGTTGAACTAGATATGCTTGATTTTGATATTATTTTGGGCATGTATTGGTTGCATTCTTGTTTTGCCACTATTGATTGTAGGACAAGGGTAGTGAGGTTCAATTTCCCAAATGAACCCGTTGTTCATTGGAAGGGGGAAAGTTCTATTCCTAGAGGTCGTATCATTTCTTGTTTAAAAGCTTGCAAAATGATCTCTAAGGGCTGCCTATATCATTTATTGAGAGTCCAAAATCTTGACTCCGAAATTCCTCCCATTGAGTAGGTACCCATAGTGAGTGAATTTTTGGAGGTCTTCCCTAATGACCTTCCCAGTATTCCTACCAAACGGGAAATTGATTTTGGTATCGATTTGCTACCGGAAACAAACCCTATTTCGATTCCTCCTTATAGAATGACTCCAGCCGAATTGAAGGAGTTGAAGGCACGTCTTAAAGATTTGCTAGACAAGGGCTTTATAAGGCCTAACATTTATCCATGAGGTGCTCTAGGATTGTTCGTGAATAAGAAAGATGGGTATTTGAGAATGTGTATTGATTATCGCCAACTCAACAAAGTCACAATCAAGAACAAGTATCCTCTCCCGCGGATTGATGATTTATTTGATCAACTCCAAGGGACAAGCTACTTCTCCAAAATTGACTTGAGGTCGGGGTATCACCAACTAAGGGTGAGAGGTGAGGATGTACCAAAAATGACCTTCCGGACCCATTATGGCCACTATGAGATTCTTGTTATGTCCTTTGGTCTCACTAATGCTCCGGCGGCATTCATGGATCTAATGAATAGTGTATTTTGAAGTTACCTAGATTCATTTGTTATTGTGTTCATTGACGACATCTTGGTATATTCGAAGAATGAAGGTGATCACATGGGTCATTTGAGGATTGTATTGCAAACCCTTAAAGAGCATCAATTATTTTCCAAGTATAGCAAATGCGAGTTTTGGTTGAGGTCGGTAGCATTTCTTGGTCACATCATCTCTAGTGAAGGAGTTGAGGTTGATCAAAGGAAAACGGAAGCGGTGCGGAATTAACCGAGACCAATGACTCCAACTGATATACGGAGTTTCTTGGGTCTTGCGGGTTATTATCAAAGGTTCATGGATAGTTTTGCGTCCATTGCATCTCCTTTGACTACTTTGACTCAAAAGTGTAAGAAGTTTGAGTGGTCCGAAGCATGTGAAAAGATCTTCCAATTATTGAAAGATAGTCTTACTTCGACTCTGGTGTTGACACTACCGGAAGGTACAAAGGGCTTTGTGGTCTATTGTGATGCAACCTGTGTTGGTTTGGGGTGTGTGCGTATGCAACATGGGAAGGTTATTGCCTATGCTTCTAGGCAACTTAAGGTGCATGAGAAGCACTATGCCACTCATGACCTTGAGTTAGCGGCCGTGGTATTTGCTTTGAAGATTTGGAAGCATTATTTGTATAGTGTCCATGTTGATGTGTTCACCAACCATAAAAGTCTCCAATACGTGTTTACCCAAAAGGAGTTGAATCTCCGACAAAGAAGATGGATAGAGTTATTGAAGGACTATGATAT
Organism: Solanum sitiens; assembly: GCA_016801875.1. Lineage (NCBI taxonomy): Eukaryota > Viridiplantae > Streptophyta > Magnoliopsida > Solanales > Solanaceae > Solanum > Solanum sitiens. Next base: position 259,213 of record JABWTJ010000903.1, read on the forward strand.
GAGTGTTCTTTATTATCCGGGCAAGGCGAATGTTGTAGCGGATGCTCTTAGCCGTTTGTCTATGGGTAGTGTTTCACATGTGGATGAAGCCAAAAGGTACCTTGTGAAAGAGGTTCGTAGATTGGCTAGATTGGGAGTGAGATTGGAGGGTTCATCAAATGGTGGTTTGACGGTCCATCATAACTCCGAATCATCCTTGGTTGTTGAGGTGAAGTCTAAACAACACCTTGATAAACCATTAATGGAGTTTGAAGAATCTGTTCTTGGCAAGTTTAATGAATCCTTCTCCTTTTGGGGGGGGGGGGATGGTGTTTTAAGATATCAAGGGCTGTTATGTGTCCCAAATGTTGATGATTTTAGGAACCGTATCCTTGAGGAAGACCATGGGTCCCATTATTCCATTCTTGGGGGAACTTTAAAGACGACTTTCCTTGATAGGTTCTTTCCCTCTGAATTAAGGTAAAGGAAGACTCATGAATTCATCAACCTTCGTAAAGGGGGTATGATCATGAAGGAGTACAACCTCAAGTTCACTCAACTATCCAAGTATGCTCCTACTATTGTTGTGGATTCTAGAGCTAAGATGAACCAATTTGTTATGGGGATATACGACCTTGTAGGTCGGCTATGTTGATTCCTAGCATGGACATCTCTTGTCTTATGTTTCATGCCAAACAAATTGAAGAGCAAAAGCTTAAGCAAGTTGGCAGGGAGTTGAAGATGGGAATTCTTCCAAGACTAAATTTGAGGTGCAAGACAAACCAAGGTTCAAAAAGAGGTTTTCCAACAAAGGTCCTCCAAATGCTCCAAGGGTCAACAAGAGAAAGGTGTCTACTCTCAAGCCCTAAGAGAGGAAAGGTGGTTGTTCTTATGCTGAGAAACCTCTTGTTCAAAATGTGGTAGAAAACATAATGGTAAGTGCCTAGTTGGCATGGATAATTGCTATGGTTTTGGAAAGAGTTGTCACATGAAGAGAGATTGACCTATCATGAAATCTCAAGGAAGGTAAAATGCTCAAGCTCAAGCAAGTTCCCCAAATCCAGATGCTCCTAAGAAGAATCGCTTTTATGCTCTCCAATCCTGAATTGATATAGAGAGCTCACCGGACGTGGTTACCGGTATGTTACCATTATTTTCCTTTGATGTATATGCTTTGTTTGATCCTAAGCTACATTGTCATTTTGACTCCTCTTGTAGCCATGAAGTTTGATATACTACCCGACATATTAGATGAACCCTTTTCGGTTTCTACCCCGGTGGATTATTCACTGGTGGCTAAAAAAGAGTCTATAAAGGTTGTCCTATTTCCTTGCCCAATAGAGTAACATTAGTTGACTTTATAGAACTTGATATGATAGATATGATGTCATATTTGTAATGGATTGATTGTATGATTCCTTTGCCTCTATTGTTTGTAGGACAAGGGTAGTCAAATTTCATTTTCCAAATGAATCCATTTTTGAGTGGAAGGGAGGAAACTAAAATCCTAGGGGTAAGATCATTTCGTGTCTTAAAGTTTGCAAGTTAATTGCAAAGGGTTGTCTCTACCACATATTAAGAGTTTGGGATCTTGAATGCGAGGTCCCTCCCATCGAGTCGGTACCCGTAGTGAAGGAATTTTCGAAGGTCTTTCTCGATGATCTTAGCGGAATTCCTCCTGAACGGTAGATTGACTTCGGCAAAGATTTATTGACTGATACACAACCTATTTGAGTTCCTGTTTATCGGATGGCCCCGACCGAGTTGAAGAAGTAAAGGCTCAACTCAAGGATTTGCTAGATAAGGGTTTTATTGAACTAAGAATATCTCCATGGGGTACCCCAGTATTGTTTGTGAAGAAGAAGGATGGGTCTTTAAGAATGTGTATCGACGATCGTCAATTGAATAAAGTCACCATAAAGAATAAGTGCCCTCTCCCTAGGATTGATGATTTGTTTTATCAACTCCAAGGAACAAGTTACTTATCAAAGATTGACTTGGGATCGAGTTATCACGATCTTAGAGTGAGTGACATTTGTATTCTGAAAACGATATTCCGAACAAGATACAGTCACTTTGAATTCCTAGTTATGTCATTTTGTCTAACAAATGCCCCGGCAGCTTTCATGGACCATGTGAATCGAGTTTTTAGAATATATATTTATTTTTTTGGGATTGTCTTCATTGATGACATTTGGATATACTCTAGAAGTGAGAATGACCATATGAGCCACTTGAGGATTGTTTTGCAATTTCTCAAGGATAACTCTTTTCTAAGTTCAGTAAATGTGAATTTTGGTTGAGATCGGTTGCGTTTCTTGGCTACATTATCTTTAGTGAAGGAGTAGAGGTTGACCCGTGGAAGACAAAAGTGGTCATAAATTGGCCTAGACCTTTGAGCCCTACCGACTTCCGATGTTTTCTAGGGTTGGCCGGTTACTATAGGAGGTTTGTTGAAGGATTTTCATCTATCACACCTCTATTAATGACCTTAACCGAAAATAATTCCAAGTTTTAATGGTCGGAATGTTGTGAAAAGAGCTTCTAATTATTGAAAGATGGACTCACCTCCGCTCTGGTGTTTACCTTGCCAAAGGGTACCAAAGGGTTTGTGTGTTATTGTGATGACTCTCGAGTGGGTTTAGGATGTGTACTCATGAAACATGGCAAAGTCATAGTGTATGCATCTAGGCAACTCAAGACAAATGAGAAGAGTAATCCAACTCATGACCTTGAGCTTGTGGTCATGGTGTTTGCCTTTATGGGGTTGTAAGATCTTGAAAATGACTTAGGTTAAGCTAGATCCTAAAATGGTTTTCATGATGGTCTAAGGTCCTAAAATGGTTTATAATGTGGGTTTGAGGCAGTGTCTAAGAGTTTAGGTGAATTGGAAGTCCAACGTTAAGGGACGACCAAGACGTTCGACGACTAAGTCGTCTACACGCCTCATTTGTGAATTTATCTGATTATGTGTGATTCATGAGGTTATAAGGTCCATAAATGAGTTATTATGGTGTATATAGGCAGTGTGTCAAGTTTCGTGAAGTTTGGAGGTCAAACGTCAAAGAACTTCCATGAAGTTCGAAAGGTTTGCCTTGAAATGACCTTGTGTGTCTATGTATGTTTCGTCGAGTTTTACGTGTTCATTTTGGATAAAATTCATGTGAGAGGTCCTAAACTCGTATAGAATCATGTTTGGTTTAGAAATATCCGGTAAAACATCACCAAAGACCATCCAAGGGTCCTTGAGAAAGGACCCAGGTTGGTGCCAAGACTGTTCAAGACAGCCCAACCAACGGATGGCAATCGACGCCCAGTGGGTCAGTCGATGCCCCGTTGTTTAGGTCTCATAGTCTGGGACATAGTCATGGTAGAGGTGGGAGCAAATATAAGCCTCATTCCCAGACCACAGACTAACAGGACGGTCCGTTGGTCAAGGGATGGGTCGTCGATGGTCCATCCGTCGTTTGGGTCTGTCCCTGCCAAGCCACTGTAAGTTCAAGGGGTGAATTGGTAAATTCACCCAACGTCCCAATAAGACATTGGACGGTTGTTATGAGTGTTTATGGGTATTTTAAGAGTATATAAGTCATTAAACTCTCAATTAAACCCTAACACCTAAATCAAAACACATTCCCTCCAAAAGTTTCTTCAATAATTCCCATGACAATTCAAGGTGAAGATGGATCTTGAAGATGGTTCTTCAATGGAGTTTATTCTTAAATTATCATTGGGTTCTTCTAATAAGTTATGAGAGTTCTTCATCTAAGGCTTGCTATAACCTTAGAGCCATTTTCAAAGATGATTTTCAAAGATTTCAAAAAGATGAAAAAGTCCAATTTCTACTCTAAGTCTTGGGTTCTTGCATTAAAGATTTTCAAAAAATTAAGATATAACATTATTGATGTATAATTGATGTTTTCCAATGAAAATGTCCATGAACCCTTGACCTTCACAAATCTCTCAATTTGACTAAAATATGGGTTATGTGATCATGCTTTAATATTAATGAATTCAAGTGCAGATTGTTATGGGCGTTTGATTCATGTATAGATTATGATTAATTTGTTTATAGCCTGTTTAAATTTTATCAATTGAGTATTGTATATTCTTAGATCTATTGAATATTAATCTTATTGAATTGATATTGACTTAAGACTTATGAATTCTAATGTAGTTTTCCATGGTCTATGTAATGATGTGATAATTATATTCAATTGATATCTAGGTTGTATTATATTGATGAATATGTAGTGAATTGACCTAGTTTCATTGAGTTTTATTATAATTTCATTGAATTATTGTTCATGGCCATTGGTAAGGGCCTTATGATATTGATTTGGATGATTTAGATTTGGAATGGAAGTGGTAATATGGAGTGGGGGTATGCTGCCCTAATTACCTTTATTTCATGTTAATTAGACTTCAATTATGTTGTGATTGGTACGGTACACTTATGGTGGCGGTGCTATGTTAATTGATGTGGCCTTGTCGGCGTTACTTTATGCAATATGATGATCATGGCCTTGTCGATACTACTTAAAGTATTATGATGATTTGTGTAGTTGATTTATGTGAAGTATGAGCATATCTACCTATATGTGAAGTAATGTGAAAGTATGTGTTCTTCTATTGATGTTAGGTGATCATGTTAGACTATGACTATGTCTTTATATGTGTAGTCTTAGAGTTAATGCATGGTTGTTCCTACTTGACTATATGAGTCTATGATTGTTATATTGATGATGATATGGTAGTGTATAGGATGAAATAAAGATGATAATTGTTATTACTAAGTGACTTAAAGAATGACATGTAAAATGTGTTAAGGTGAAGTATGTGGTGTCTTGTCTTGGTTGACTTGTGTCCCTTACTTGATGCATGTATGAAAGTGAATATGTGATCTCTTGACTTAGGATGCTAAAGTCTCTTAGTCTTGAATGTATGAATGAAATGTGACCTTAAATGATGTCAAGAGGGTCTTTATGTGAAACCTTGAACCTAGTGGTAAGATTATGAATGTTGAATTCGAAAGATGTAATGGTATCCTTCAAGTAAAGGAATGATAGACTTAAGGTTGATTGGCTGGAATGGCATCATATAAAACCTTAGGAAAGTCATTATGAGCTTCTTGTCGCCATTGGAAGGTATCCCTAGATGACCTCTTTGGTAGGGTAAATGTGATTGGGTTATGAACTAGATATGGAACCCAATTGCATGAACCTTAAATGTGAATAACTCTATGAGAACAAAGGCTTGCACCGAGTGAGTATGGCAAGGGAAGTAATGTAAGATTCAAAAAATGACTTAGGTGAACTAGATCCTAACATGTTGTTCATGATGGTCTTAGGTCCTAAAATGGTCTATAAAATGGTATAGAGACAGTAGCTAAGAGTTTAGGTGCATTGGAAGTCAAACATCAAGGGACGACCAAAACGTTCGATGACTAAGTAACCTATGTGCCTCATATGTTGTTATATGTGTTTATGTTTGATTTATTTTGGTATATATAGGCAGTGTGTCAAGTTTCGTGAAGTTTGGAGGTCAAACGTCCAAGAACGTCCTTGACGTTCGAAGGATGTGCCTTGAAATGACCTTGCGTGTCTAGGCATGTTTCATCGCGTTTTACGTGTTTGTTTTGGGTGAAATTCATATGAGAGGTCCTAAACTCGTATACGGTCAAGTTTGGGTTGGAAATGTCTGGGAAAACATACCCAAGTACCATCCAATGGTCCTTGAGGAAGGACCTAATGTTGGGTCCAAGACTGCCAAAGACAGCCCAACCAACGGTTGGCAATCGACGCCCAGTGGCCAAGTCGATGCCACGTTGGTGGTAGCTCGTCGATTGGGATTTAGTCGTGGGTGAAGAGCATCCAAGTACCAGCCTCAGTCCCAGACCACAGACCAACAGGATGGTCCATTGGTCAAGGGACGGTCCGTTGGTGGCTGTCCGTCGATTGCACTGTCCTTGCGTGCAGTTCACTGCCAAGTGAAGGGTGAACTTCTATATTCACCCCACGTCAAAATAAAAGATTTGTCTGTTCCTAAGGGGTCTTTTGGGTATTTTAAATGTGTATTTAATTCTATAACACTTAGAAGATTTCATTCTTCAAAATCAAAACCCCAAAATCCCTTAGAAATTCCTTAAGACTCCATTGAAGCCAAAATTCAAGGAAGAGCTTGGATTGAAGATTTGAGTGGTGATTGTTCATCGAATTATAGGATTAGATTCATTGAGCTATGATTTTTGATCCTAGAAACTCGTTTCATCAAGGAACCCAACTTTCAAAGATGTTTTCTAAAGTTTTCAAAAGATGAATTGACCTATTTCATGATCTACCATGGGTTGTTGCATTAAAGGTATTTAATCATTGTTTAGTAATTGAATTGGTTTTATTTAGATGATTTTAACTTGAATAACCTATGAACCCATGTAAATGATAAACCCTAGTTTTTGACTAATTTATGGGTTACTTGATATTGGTCTAATGCTTATGAATTAATGCGTAGTTTCTTACGGGCTTTCTAATGATGTAAGAATTGTATTCAATTGATATCTAATTTATGTTAAATTGATAAATCTATATTGAATTGACTTAGATTTCATTGAGAATTATATTTTATGCATTGAATTAATGTTCATGGCCATGGGTAAGGACCTTGTGATATTGAATTGGGTTATATAGCACCGGATTGAAGTGTTGATGATGGAGTGGTGGTACGCTGCCCTATTTTACTTTATTTTATGTTAATTAGACTTCAATTATGTTGTGATTGGTTTGGTCCACTTATGGTGGCAGTGTTATGTGAATTGATGTGGCCTTGTCGGCGTTATTTTAAGTATTATGATGATCATGGCCTTGTCGGCACTACTTGAAGTAATATGACTATTTGTGTAGTTGATTATGTGATGTATGATCATATATACCAATGTGAAGTAATGTGAAAGTATGTAATTTCATCTATTGATGCTATTCAGGTGATCATGTTAGACTAGGACTATGGTCGTGTATGTAGTCTTAGAGTTGAATGGATGATTGTTCCTACTTGGCTATGTGAAGTCTATAATGGTGATATAGTAGTGTATAGGATGACTTTAACATGATAATAGTTGTTCCTATGTGCTACTAGAATGACATGTAAAATGTGCTAAAGTGAAGTAATGGTGTGTCTTTTCTAGGTTGACTTAAGTGCCTTACTTGATGCATGTATGATAGTGAATATGTGATGTGTTGACTTAGGGAGATAAATCGTCTTAGTCGTGAATGAATGAATGATATGTGAGACCTTGAATGATGATAAGAGGGTCCTTTATGTGAAACCTTGAACCTAGTGGTAAGGTTATGAAATTTTAAGTCGAATGTCGTAATGGTATCCTTCATGTAATGAATGATGGAAATAAGGTTGATTGTCTGGAAAGGCATTATATCAATACTTAGGAAAGTCATGATGAGCTTCTAATCGCCATAGTGAGGTAGCCCTAGTGGACCTTTCTTTGGTAGGGTAAATGTAATTTAGTTATGAACTTGATATGGAACCCTTTTGTATGAACCTTAATGTGATTTAATCTATGAGAACGAAGGCTAGCACTGAATGAGTATGGTAAGGGAAGTAGTTCTAGTTAAAGAATGAGACTAGATTACAACGCATGCCCTTCATATTCCTTAACCATGTGCCTACATGGGATGTGTCCAAGTTCTACCATTGGCAAGTAGAACAACCTCATCGGAGTAGGATAGAACTCCGGATTCCATGTTTTGCTACCGTGGTCTATGTCGGTTATTGCCTATTCTCATTATATGGTATACCTATTAGCATTAGAGAAGTTCTATGATGTTTAGGTGGTGGTATGGGACGCTATCTAGACATTGCACAATAGGCTTTGAAGGTGTTAGTAAGAGTCCCTAGGTCTTCTCCAAGACCATTACTTGAATGTCCTTTATGTGATGAGTGTTTCTTAATGAACTTATGAATTAATGACTTATGTTAGAAAATATGTAAATGCATTAGTACCTAATCTAAAGTGACTTAAGGATTCCTTAGCTAAAGTGTGAAGAGGGCACATGGGATAATCTCTTCATGTCTTATCTATGGAAGTCTTGAGAATGACTCTAGTTAGGGAAGTTGGTTGTTATGTTTGACATGACCTAATATTAGGAAGTCTTAAGGATTATTTAGGTAACCTTGAGGAGGGTGTATGGGAGTTCTCTTCTAGGAGTACTTAAGTAAGTCTTTTTTATAGCCTTGGTAAGGAGAATGTCATATCTTATATGTTATGTGTTTGATGTCTTGTAGGTGTGTATGTGTCTCATTATGAGTAATCTTGAGGATCGTTTAGGCACATTTAGAGAGGGTGTATGGGCGGTCTCTCTTTGTGTGACTTAAGTGAATCTTAGGATAGGTTTTAGTGGGATAACTACATGCTAGAAGGTGTCTCATATAGAGGTAAGTGAATTCACTGTAACAGTGAAGCACTTCACTATATAGTAAATTGAGATCACTGTAAGGTGGTCTCTAAAAGTGTGATAATTGTTCTAAATGTTATCTTATGTGTTTTTAAGTTGATAAATATAGTTCTTATTATTATATTATGATATTTAAAAGAAAATATGCATAATTCCAATAAATGTCCATTTTCATGATTTTTATGCATTATGTCATACTTAGTACATGTGGTTGTACTAATCCATTCTTTTATATATCTCTATAGTTGTTTGTAGGTGAGGAGCATTTAGGAAGGAAGACTAGGACCGTAGCATCGTTAAAGAAAAGTTGAAGTATGTCCTCAATTGACTCGAGGGAATATATAGATGTCTTTTATGTCTTTTATTTCAAAGTATTGTAATAGATTAAGTATTTCTATATTCATATTGTGTATGGTCAGTCTCCCAAGTATTCTCGTGTCTTAAGTTTGATGAGATTGAGACTTAGCATTTCCTATGATTTTATATGAAAGAGTTTTTTTAAATGCTATGAAGTGTTTTGTGAAAATTTTTAATTTCGCACTACTTTTCACTATGTATATGCAATGAATAATATGAAAGGGCTTGTATAAGACCTCCGAAAGGCTTAGTACGCCCATAACAATCCGAGATTGTGCCCTAAGTTCTATGGTGTGGTCTTGGGATGTGACAAGTAGTTCTAGTCAAAGGATGAGACTATAATGCAAAGCATGCACTTCATATTCCTTAACCATGTGCCTACATGGGATGTGTCCAAGTTCTACCATTGGCAAGTAGAACACCCTCATCGGAGTAGGTTAGAACTCCGGATTCCATGATTTGCTACCATGGTCTATGTCGGTTATTTCCTATTCTGATTATATGGGATACCTACTAGCATTAGAGAAGTTCTATGAAGTTTAGGTGGTGGTATGTGACGCATCTAGACATTGCACAATAGGCTTTGATGGTGATACTTAGAGTCCCTAGGTATTTTCCAAGATCATTACTTAAATGTTCTTATGTGATGAATGAGCCTTAAATGAAGTAATGAATGTAATGACTTAAGCTAGTAAAATATGTTAAATGAATAAGTACTTATCTAGAGTAGTTAAGGGTTGTCTAGTTAAGGTGTGAAGGGGGCATAATAATGGTCACTTCTTATCTTTTCTAGATAAGTCTTAAGAATGACTGTAGTTAGGGAATATGGTTGATTTTGTGGACATGATCCAAACTTAGGTATTCTTAAGGATTACTTAGGTAATCTTGAAGAGGTCAATCATGGACGTTATCTTCTTTATTTACTTAAATAAGTCTTTTGATAACCCTTGGAAGGAGAATGTCATATTATCTATGTGTTGATGTATTAAGTGAGAATAATTCTACCTTAGGTAGTCTATAGGATCTCTTAAGGGTGTGTGTAAGGGATTGTATGGGAGGTCGCTTCACAACTCACTCAAGTAAACCTTAGAATCACCTTTGGTAGTAAGATCTCATGTTCATATGTTTGATGTCTTGTAAATGTATGTTGATCTCATTATTGGTGGTCTTAAGGATGATTTAGGTGTGCCTAGAGAGGGTGTATGGGCGGTTTCTCTTTTTCTTACTTAAGTGAGTCTTAGGATAGCTTTTAGTGAGGGAATTATATGCTAAAAGGTATGCAAGGTGAAGCTAAATAACTTCACTGTAACTTCACTGTTACAGTGAAGTAAGCTCACTGTAATATTTCTTTAAAATGTGACTAATTGTTTAAATGATTTCTTATGTGTTTCTATGTTGTTAAATGTTGTTCTTATGATTATAGTATGATGTTTTAATCAAAATTTATAAAAAGCACGTTATTTACTAAATGTTCCTTTTTGATGGTTCTTGCATGGCTGCCATACTTAGTGCATCTAATGTGCTAACCCCTTCTTTTCCCTTTTTGACTAATGTGTAGGGAACTGGAAGTCTTGATATGCCATGGAGGATGGATAGGTTTCTAAGGGTTGAAGATGAATTATTGGTGAGTCCTCATCGATTCGACTACAATATCCATATGTTCCATTATGTCTTAGTATTTATTTTATGTCTTGTATGGGTTTAGTCCCAAGTATTGTATACTCCACAGTTTAGATGGTTCAAAGAGATGTTGTAAAGGTTTAATGTTTTAAATGAAAGTCTTCCTCTTGTGTAATGTTTATGGAAAGAGTTCTTCGTGTGTGAACAAAGTTTTAAATTCTTACTCATTTTACTATGTTTATTATGCAATGAATGGTACGAGTGGCTTCTCATCATCGTTTGTTATCAACACATTTACTAAAATTAGAAGCGTATCCATCAGACATTTTTAGCTCACGAACCCACTCACATACATCTTTCTTTTGGTCGTCATTTAAGGTAAACTTTGCTTTCAGTTTAATCCAATTACCATCAGCATTCTGTTGCAGGTGTAAATCATTTCGACGGATATATTCTTTTAAGTGCATTCTTGCCTTCTCATCATCGTTTGTTCTCTCACTTTAATCCATGATTGTATGGAACATATTGTCAAAGATATTCTTTTCTATATGCATTATATCAAGATTGTGGCAAACTAGATTGGTCTTACAGTATGACATATCCCAAAAAATACTTCTTTTGGTCCAATTATGTGGTTTTTTATAACCGTAAAACTTGCGCGGACCAGATTCAGTAATCTTAGGAAATCCATTAATTTTTCCCACACTTGTTCTCCAGTTAACCTAGGAGGAGGTCTAGACTTTTCCTCTCTTCCTTTATAAAAATCATTATTGTTTCCTCTATATTCATGATTAAGAGGCAACAATTTCCGATTAAAATCAAACCAAGAAATTTTTCTTCCATTTTTCAAGCTCAAAGGTTTTGTTACATCCATACAAATTGGGCAAGCTAATTTACCTGTTGTACTCTATCCTGACAGCATTCCATAAGCAGGAAAATCAGTAATTATCCACATCAATGCTGCCCGCATGAGAAAATTTTGTTTCTTGGACATGTCATAAGTGACTACACCATCATTCCATAACTGTTGTAAATCATCTATTAATGGTTGAAGATACACATCAATTTTTTATTGGGATTATGACGACCTAGAATAATCAATGTTAAGAACAAATATGGGTCAGTCATACAAATATCAGGAGGAATATTGTACTGTGTAACAATCATAGGCCAACAAGAGTATGATGATATAGATTGGACAAATGGAGTAAAACCATCTGAACAAAGACCAAGCCTAAGATTTCTAGGCTCTACAACAAAGTCTGGATAATTTCGATGAATATTTTTCCATGATTCTCCATCTAAAGGGTCGCATAACACACCTTCTTCCTTGCAATTTTCATAGTGCCACCTCATGTGTTTCAGAAGATTTTTACGAAGCATATAACCGTTGAAGTCTAGGAATAAGTGGAATGTAATGCATTGTCTTGTGTGGAATATTTTTCTTACCCTTATTCCCCACATGGTTTTTATAACGAGGTTCTTTACAAAACTTACATTTGTTATCTCTTTATCAGCCTTGTAATATAGCATACATCTATTAACACAACAATCAATTTTTGGCCAGTTAGACCAAGCCCTGACACTACCTTCTTCGCTCGGTAGTAATCAAGAGGTATCTTATTATACGAAGAGTCTCTTTCATTAATTGAGTCATTGCATTAAAGCAACTATGAGACATATTGTATTCAAATTCAATACTCATCATTTTAACAGCCACAGACAACTCTGAATATTTGCATCCATGCCATCAGGGATTCTGAGCTGAATTCAACATTTTGTAGAATCTTCTAGCACCTATATTCGGAGACTCTTCCATATTGGGTTCAACTTGATGAATAAATTCTACAGCAGCATAATCATCAATCATACCTACCTTTTCACAATTGTTTTCTAGAATGTTACATTGACTGCTTGAGGGCATGTCAAAGTCACATTCTTGATGACTACTTCAGTCACGAGAATATTCATGTTCATTCAAATTAATTGAAGGAACTTCCTCTCCATGTGACGTCCAATACAAATATCTTGGTGTGAATCATTTTTGAAAAACATGCACATTAACTTCATCGGGTGTCAAGTGCTTCATATTTTTACAACGCTTACAAGGACACCTTAAACCTTTTTCTGACAAATACTTCTGTTGACTACAAGAAAATTTAATAAATTCATGCATTCCACTTATAAATTCATCAGTATATCCCGCTCGATCGGGGATTTGTCTATTTACCATCCATTTTAGATTGTCGGGAATTTTCATTTTTTGAACCAAAAAATAAATATATTTGTAAACACATAACTAACGAAATTTAGAAATTTATGGTTAAACAATGGTTGGGGAAAGCTACTAGTCAGTCACATGAACCTAAAAATATGCACATAACAATACAAGAACAAGGACACAAAAAAGAAACACGATACTTGCCTGGAAAGAAGCTACATGAGAAACAGAACATAATTATAATGTATAGGGCACAACAACTTTTGAATACTCCCCTATATATTTAGAAATTTCATACACTTTTTAATAATTTGAAAAGAGAGTATATACAACTAGCCCAAATATATTAATATCCTACATACTGGAATAATCTTTAAGCATTCTAATATGAGAACACACAACATACATATGATGTATGAACTGAAGCAAAGGTCTGAAAAGAATGAAATTGTAAGTTAATTCTCATAGATGTGTCAACCGAGTACTTTTGACCTTTCGCATTCTACTCATGGTCCATGAGACAAATTTGATAGGAAACAAAATATAATCACAAAATGGCTTGGATTGAATTAAATTAAATTTGGTTTTTTCCATCAAGTAAAGGAAACGGAATGAGGAACACGATCCAACATCAAATAATCACATCATTAACAATTGGAATATAATCACAAAATGGCTCAAAAAAACTTGATTATAAAATGAAAGAACAAAGCATCTTCTTCACTCTAAACAAGAGCACAAACATTGAAGGTATCCTGCAAACACTTTGCTGCCTCAACCATCCCAAAAAAAAGAATCCTAAACTGCTATAGTGGTTGTTTTAAGGCACAATAAAATCAATACTTACCAGATTTTAGTGAATAGTTCCACATGATCTTTGTGGGGAACTTTTTCAGAAATCAAACTACAAGAACATAAACTGAAATATGCAATGCAAACATGTTTTTCCACTGCTGAATTGAGCAAGGAGAAAAACTGATGAACATGCAAAGAAAAGATGACAACAAGTTGTACTAAGCTTCAAGATAATTAATATATTCGTACTTATAATTTTAGCTCTCTCTAAAATTGTAATTGACTCTACTACTCATTTGCAGGATTCTCTTAGTAAAAAGACTGGACCAAGGAACATTAACGCAACAAGACACTCACCTATGCTTCTAGATATAAACTTGAATTCATGCAACAGTAAACACCATTCAGATTCTTTAATGTATGAGTAAATCATGAGATATTTGTCCTTATAGTATAAAGTAGTTGGACTAATAGATTATATGGTAATAAGTTAAAGTATATAAGGCAAGATTTAAAGGAGATGAATCCACACTTAAAATTGCTAACCAATAATAATTACTGAGGAGCCACAAAAAATACCTAACTCATCAGACACTATATAAGCGTAGTACAGTGCAGCAGCCAGAAGTGACCAAATTAAAGGAGCCATTGAGTTAAAGTAATAGTTCAATCTTTAGGGATAGAAATTGTGGCAGGGAAGGGTGGGTCAAAGCTTTATAGTTAAAATTTTAATATGGGACAGGGCTAATTTCATTTTCTAGTTTTTAAACTTGCTTTATTCCATATGCCTCAACCTATTTGATCGAAACAAACTTATTTTCATGTTATTAGGTTTAAGTAAGGCAAGAAATGATGCTATGAATCAAAAAACTTTGCATACTATGAATTTCCTCCATATATTATATATAAATGTCATGCAACCGGACCAGTTAGCCAATAGATTGCTTGATTAAATAAGACACCAAACCACATTTCTCATAAAGTTTCCAAAAACTGTACAATTAACCAAAGTAAACAAAAACTAGGATTGTATCGAGTTAGTTCATCAATTAGGCTAATCACAACATGAGTACATAAATCAAATACGTGAAGACACTAAAAAGGAAGTAGTAATCTATTGGTGCCAAGACTAAAGACGATTACTCCTAGGATAAGTCTCTCTAATTTTAAATGAACTGATAATGTGAGTTAAGTCAGAGTTCATAATTATTCAGGGTACATTCCTATGTCAAGTGAAGCCAACCTTCTTAACTAATAACTTATTTTCTATGTTAAAAGATAAGGAGGATTCAACGAATTTAGATTTATTTCACATGCCTCAATTTTGAACTAGAAGTGTATTCTATAATCTATTCATATCACATTAATCTATTTGATTAGTATGAATCTCAATCAGACCAGAAAGATGGTTTAGAGAGTAGTAAATTGTGATCTTATGGTCTATTAAAGTAGCAAATCAGCATCAACAATACTGAAACTCAAAACAAAAGCTACAACATACTTGTTTAAATATGTCAAAATTAAATAGAAGGAGAAAAATAGTAATAACCAAATTTCAGTTTAAAACACTTATAACCAAATTTCAGTTTAATTCAAACTGACCATTTTTCCATTAAAAGATTACAAGATATAATGCACAACAACTCACATTCATGCATTAAAACATAAACTCACATCAAAAGAAAAATTGAATATTTTTGTACACTGATCCGTTGACATCAACAAATTGAAAAGTCTAGAACAGACACCATCCGCATAATATTAAACTTCAACAAGCTACATAGAAGAAGTATAATAAAGACATACACTCATATTCTTCAATATTTTTGGCAAGTTTACCCACCAACCACCATCTATATGTATGGGCATGGGCTGTAGCAATCTGTTGAAGAAATATAGCTAATGAAAAAGAATAAATGAGCTAAACTTAAGACCGCAACAATTATTGACCTCACAGAGAATGAAATTTGCAAAAATGAAATTGACTAAATGTTCATTCAAACTAATTCGGTAAAATGAAAATTTGCATATTAACCTCGCAGATCTAGAAATATGCATATTAGCCTCAATTTTTGGCAAGCAAATCTTCACGATCTATAGTCCTTTTTGTAATGCCTTAAAATGAACTAAGGTGAACTAGAGCCTCATGGTTGTGTCTTGAGTTGAATGTAAGTTAAACGGAGTTAGTTTAGTGTCCTTAGGTAGTGTTTGAAGTTTGGTAAAGTTTGGATTTCAATCGACCAAGGACGTCCATGACGTTTGGATGGTATGCCTTAGAATGTACTTGTGCGTCTTGGTGTGTTTGGATGAGTTTTACGTGTTTGTTTTACTTAAAAGTTGCATTAGATGCCCCTAAGACCTAGACGACTTATTTTAGGGGTTTAACGTCCGGGCACGAACCCAACTAGGACCCATAAGGGGGCCCTAGATGAAGGGCCCAAGACTTGGGCAAAGTCTACCAGAATCAGTGGCCATCGACGACCCTAGGGATGGTTCGTTGGTCCCTCCATGGTCCGTCGACCTAGGGCGTCTCTTGGACCAGTGAGTTGGGGTATTGTCCATGCTCCATTTAGAGCTAAGTGTCCACCAACGAAACCTCGCCAATGGTCCGTTGGTGAAGGTCTCATCGGTGAGACCTGCCAATGCCTGTTAAGTGGCTGCCAACTTGGGGTGTTTTATGTGAATACACCCCAAGTCTTTTAAGACCCTAGGTGCATAATTTTGGTGTTTTTAGGTTACATTAAATTACTTTTAAGCCCTAGACCTAGACAACTCTCCCTCATTTCTAAATTCAAACTCTCTCTCTAAAGACAAACTCTCTCAAGACTCCATTGGGAAGCTAGAGGTCAAGGAAGGACAGGAGGGCTGGTTGGACGTGTCTCTTCATAAAAAACTCTTGGTTTTTGGCTTGCTTAGCGAGGTATGGTATCCATTCTTGAATATCTTTTCATTCAAGAAGCCAACTTCCAAAATGGCTTCCAAAAGGTTTTCTAAATTCCAACTTCTTCTAACTTTGATTTCTATATGGGTCCTCTTGTATTTAATTTCTAATGATTTAAATGTATTTATGTTGGTTTGAATTGATGATTTTGGTGTTAAAACTCCATGAGACTCTGTTTTATGCATACTTAAAATTTTGTCTTGAAAATGGGTTATGTGAGCATGATTTGACTAGGGTATGAACTTGGGTCTTCTTGTAATTGTCATGTTGGTGTATCTACTGCCCTAAGGGACTTAATATGGCGAAATATTGATAAATTGCTTATGGGTAATGATGGTTTGATTTAATGATGAGTTGCTCTCATTGTATAGTTCTTATTATGAATTGCTATTTGAGTGGTATGGTCCACCTTATGGGTGGCTGTGCTAATTGATGAACTTGATGTTATTTAGTATGTTTTGAGTACGTAATCTTGAAGGTCTAATATGTGAAATGAATATATATCGGAAATGGGTCTTCTATTGTGTTTGATGTAGCTTGAATTGCATGTTTGACCTAGTTTATGTCTAAATGAAGTATATTATTTTGAGAAGCATGTAGAGTGTGTAACTTGATGAATCAAGGTTAAAGTATGTGTAGAACTTGTTGATAATGAGATGATGCTCATATGCAAGGTGTGCACATGTACACATACACACACTTTAAAGAATGTATTATGTCAAGTTGAGCAAAAAGGGGAATCTTGAGGTGGACACACTTTGTGAGTTAAGATGTAGTGTCTAGTATCAATCACTCCATTCCTAGTGAGCTTTCTAAGATAGACTATTATGTTGAGAAATCCGTGGGGAGTTATGCCTAGCATCGAGAGGATATGAAGGGGAGGTGGATTACACTTTGTGAGTTGAGATGTTGTAATCACAAGTACCTCTTGAGATGAGTATTCCTCGTTAGTAGAGAGTGAGTTACTTAGTAACAATCTCTTTATCCGTTAACTATGTGTCCGCATAGGTGTAGCTATTGGAAAAGCCATGTAAACGCTAAGAAGCATGACCTTACACTAGGCAAGTAAGGATCCCTCATCCGATAGGGGTTAATATGAAGTGCTCGATTCACATTAGTTACCTATTAGGAGCATTAAGTGGGAGTAGTAGTATGGGATGCTATTCTCACATTGCACTTGGTGTGACCTATACCTACTATGGGAGAAGAGTACTTTCATGAAATCCGTGTGAATGAGTACTATCGTGTGGTGTTATGGATGATTATTGTGGAGTACTTGAGTAAATGGAATCCATTAGGAGCACTAAGTGGGAGTGGTAGTATGGGATGCTACTCTCACATTGCACTTAGTGTGACCTATGTTTCCATGAGTGTTTTCCATATGTTAGCCAAGGGCGTGGATTTGATTTCCAACGAAGTAAGCCTAAGATTTGGTGGTTTTAAGGGTCGCTTTAGTGTGCTTTGAAGGGAGGTGTAATGAAGATTCCTTTTTAGTTCACCTTAGGGAGTCTTAGGATAACCTTGCGTCAGGGCAACTTCAAAGGAAAACGAGTTCATATGACTTGGACCGTGACATTCACTGTAAGGTCTTCATTGTAAGAATTCAAAATGTTCAGTGTAATGCTTTATTAAATTTTACTATAAGTTTAGTAAGTTCACTGTAATGTTCCTCTTTGTTTACTCTAAGTTGTAGTAAAGTTGCCGTAAAGTGTTGATTGTCGATTTTTACGTTGGTTTGTTTCTAAATTCATGAATATTATACTTAAATTGCATGAAAAGCTATTTTACTAAAATGTCCCTTTTCGTATGTTTTTGCATATGCCATACTTAGTACATTGTTGTACTAACCCCATACTTTTATATACCTTATGAGTATAGGTTAGAAGCCTTTTGGAGGATCGGAGTTGAAGCTTGGGAATTCTATCTCTCAAGAATTGGGTATGTCCTCTGATTCGAGGACATAGTTTTATGTTTCTTAGTTTCTTTATTAAGACTTAAAAATGTATTTACTTTATTGTAAAGGGCCGTGTCCCGAAGATTCTAAGTTGTGTCTTTATGTTGGCTTGTGACGATAAGATTTCCTAGTATTTATGAAAATACTTCTTTTATTATTATTATCATGAAAAGTTTTAATTCCGCACTACTTTTCATGCTTTATGTTATGAATGCTAGTTAGAGGGCTTGTACGAGACCCCAAAGGGGTCATGTACGCCCGGTTATGATTCGAAGGTTTTCCCTAACTTCTACGGGGTGCTTTTGGATCGTGACACCATTACTTTGAAAAAATCCGCTTGGAGAGAGGCATGAGGTCAACTTGGAGAGCTTTGAGCTTTGAATGAGCTTAATCCACACCAATTTTTGTATTGTTTTCATCTCTGCTTTGGAGTTTTGGAGTGAAGGAAAATGGGTTTAGGGAAGAACTTAGTGGGTTTGGCTTAGAGAATATGAAAAGAATCGCTATGAGCTGAAGGAAAATTACTTTCCTAACGTTATAAGTGTGTTTTAATTGGTCTAAATATCCAAAAAAAATATAAGTAAATGTAAAAGAATTCAGTATCTAAAAGATAATAAAATACCTAAATAAATCCCTAATTATTTTCCAAGGTAATAAAATGCCTTGGTAAATCCCTAAAAATGATTTTCAGACAATCTGGAATTTTCCTTAGATTAAAAAGTAATTTTTAAAATTTTTTATTATGTCTATGTACCTAGGGATTTACCTAGATTGTTTCTGCGGATATATTTTCCTATATAATTTTGGAGAAGCTAATTTAGTGTAAAATGACACCAATTTTACTTGCAAAATATGTTGGAAATATACGTTTTGCAGGAAATATATTCTAATATCGAAGAATTAAAGATATTTCAGAAAAAATCCGCAAGTATTACCTACAAAAATATTCCCCTTGTAATATCCCCATATAATTTGATGTTTTGTTCTTGTGCAACATCATCAAGTTAAGTCCAGTAACATGTGTATAGCATATTAGAACTATAGCAAAAACAACTCCAACATCATGTTATAACAACAAACATGCTCAAGAGTTTATGTCATTACAACACAAGCCAAACACATACCCATAACCCCTTACAAAGCTTAGTAGTGCAATAGCCTACTGAAGCCCCATAACCCAACTCAACCAAGTAAACCAAACAAAGGATCATAAATAATGTCCAACTTCATATAACATAGTATCATAAGTATTCATCACCATAATTAGCAATATAGACCAAAAACATATTCATAAGTGAAACTAACATAATATAGAATCATTAACATGTAAAGTCATCATATGCATATCATTCACTTTATAAGAGCATAAGAACATAAGAACATCCTTCTAGGACTTAACTAAAGGCCAAATAATGCAATATATAGGTAGTGTACCATACCCCTACCTAGAATAAGTCAAACCCCTTAAGTCACCCTAGTCAGAGTTTACTTTGTTACTTCATTTTATTTTCGGGAACATCTAGACCACATGAGCTAATATGAAGTTCGGTGTCATGAAACCCTACACCGAAAGAAGGTGGACTACTTGCCAAGGTAGTACCAAAACATGATCATAGCATCTAGGTGGATCTACTAGCTAGTACTCCTATGGGAGCA
>JABWTJ010000903.1:279210-356656 GCA_016801875.1 Solanum sitiens
AAACAAGGAAGGTGTGCGGTTTAAGGTGAACGGACAACGTCTCAAAATCTATATTGGTCATGCGGAATCAGCGAATGAGGTGGTTGAGGCATATTATCTTGATGAAGTCTGAGTAATCAAGTGTCCTCAGTCGTGCCGCAACGTTAAATCAGGCGCTAGTTGGGAGGCAACCCAATAGTTATCATCTAATCACGTTTATAGTTTTTGTGTTTTTTCTCTTTCTAGTAACAGTAGCATTTTCTATTTATGGGTTGTAAATTTTCAGGTAGCACATCTACAGGAAGTACTGCAGACAAGTTACTCTACATCAGTCACTGACGGATACATCGACGGACCGTCACTCCTGTGACGGACCGTCGCATGCCTCCGTCGTGCCAGGTACGCTCTCTTGTAATTTTGAAAAACTAGGGCACAGGCGACGGACCATGTGACGGACCGTCACAACTGCGACGAACCGTCATCGGGGTTTCGTCACGCCATTACCCGGCTACCCGACCCGACCCGGCTTCAGAATTTTAAAAGATTAAAACGTTTTAAACCCCCCCCTTCATTATCAGTTTTCACTTAATCTTCCCTCTATTTTCTCCCCTTCCAACTTCACTCTCTTCCCAAATTCCCCATCTTCTCCCATTTTTCATCCCAAAATTTTCCCTCTTGGTCGGAATTTGCTGCAGTGATTCTTAGCCTTCTAACTTGAGTGCCATCATTTGTGCATTATTGTCTCCTCTTCCAAGGTATGTATTCCTGAAACTCTACCCTTTACTATTTTTTTGGTTGTTTTACTGTTTTTCCCTATTGATTGCATATGGGTTTCTGCTTTTGCCTAGATATTATCTAACTTAGGTCTGTAATTCCACAAACTGCCTGGACAATACTAGAGAAATTAGGGCTTTAAAACTTACCAATTTGGGTTGTCATTCTGACTCACATGGGGTAAAACTTGGCACCCCTCAGTTCTGTCTCTGTTTCACAGCACGACAACCCGACCCATGACGGTCCGTCCTGCACAACCGTTGTGACGGTCAGAGACCCCTGTCCTAGGGGTCTCAACACTTTTTCTAAGTGTCCACTGACGGACACATGTGACGGACCGTCATATCCATGACGATCCGTCCTGCACAACCGTCGTGACGGTCAGAGACCCCTGTCCTAGGGGTCTCAACACTTTTTCTAAGTGTCCACTGATGGACACATGTGACGGACCGTCATATCCATGACGGTCCGTCCTGCACAACCGTCGTGATG
Source organism: Solanum sitiens (assembly GCA_016801875.1). Taxonomy (NCBI): domain Eukaryota; kingdom Viridiplantae; phylum Streptophyta; class Magnoliopsida; order Solanales; family Solanaceae; genus Solanum; species Solanum sitiens. The sequence continues at coordinate 280,456 of JABWTJ010000903.1, forward strand.
GTCAGAGACCCCTGTCCTAGGGGTGTCAACACTTTTTCTAAGTGTCCACTGACGGACATATGTGACGGACCGTCATACCCATGACGGTCCGTCCTGCACAACCGTCGTGATGGTCAGAGACCCCTATCCTAGGGGTCTCAACACTTTTTCCAAGTGTCCTCTGACGGACTTATGTGACAGACCGTCATACCCATGACGGTCCGTCCTGCACAACCGTCGTGACGGTCAGAGACCCCTGTCCTATGGGTCTCAATACTTTTTCCAAGTGTCCACTGACGGACATATGTGACGGACCGTCATATCCACGACGGTCCGTCCTGCACAACCGTCGTGACGGTCAGAGACCCCTGTCCTAGGGGTCTCAACACTTTTTCTAAGTGTCCACTGACGGACACATGTGACGGACCGTCATATCCATGACAGTCCGTCCTGCTTAACCGTCGTATCGGTCTGAGACTTTCCCTCTGATATTTTATGTTGCCAAGTATTACATGACGGTCCGTCATACGCACTACGGTCCGTCACCAGGTCCGTCGTGACCTACTGCTACTTCAGAGCTGTTATCACTGGTTTGAGTGTCTGAGTATTATTGTCTCAAATGTTTATTTCTTTTGTGTCATGCTTCATCCTTCAAGTACTAATGATGATTCGTTACAGGTACTACCTATCATGGCACCTAAACAAGATCGCGTTTACGCACGTGGGCGTTCAAAATCTGTCGCCCCGTCTGCCCGATTGGTGATAGGCTCTGATGATGAGCATGATCCAGAATACGTGCCCCCTACTGCTACTCCAGCACGAGCTCCACGTGTACCGCGAGTCACGCCCAAGAAGGTGGCGCCCGGCGTAGTCTATGCCTCCCAGTCTGATGAGGAGCGCACACTGACCGGCACTCCTTCTGGGTCAACTGCCCAAGACGAAGGAGCATCTGGCTCCTTAAGAGTTTCGTGGTCAGAGGAAGCCTCTGGGTCTGCAGACGCCTTTGCTCCTGCCACAGCTACACAGTCTGCTTCAGATGATGAGGCTGACAGCACCGACTCCACCCCTGGCTCACCAACAGGAGTCCCTGCCCCGGTTGCCGATCAGCCCAACCGGTGGTGTGTTGACGGGCAATACAAGGTATACTTAGACGCCAAGGTTCTCAATGACAAAGGCGTCATGACACGGACTCTTACATTGGAGAGACGGGTCCTCACGGGAAGTCTCCCCACCATGCCAGATATTCACACCCTCTTCACCAAACACCGGCTAGAGTGGACGGCTCGTTCTTTGGGTCGCTACAGTGAGGAGCTAGTCCGCGAGTTCTATGCCTCTTATGTGGCTACTCTTCGCTCGCAGATCGATAGGCGGTCTGCCCCCGCCAAACAGGCCCCACTTGAGCACGTCCGAGTACGAGGCATCCAGGTTGACATCTCCCTACCAGCCATCCGCCGATATCTGTACGGCACGGATTCTGACTCCACCAGCACACCTCTCACCGCCGAGTTTGATTACCGGTGGCAAATTGTTAAAGAGGGCCGGTTCAAACGTGAGCCTTCACTGAGAGAGACCACCAAGAGGTGGATGGCACTGCACCTATCTATTGATGGAGAGGCTGCGGATTGGGTGATGGAGCCGAAGGGGGCCATCAGGAAGGCGAACTTGACCTTTACGGCCAAGTTTCTCTGGTTGATCGTCCGCCATTGTCTCTCCCCCACTGCTGCGGATAACATAGTCACCTGGGATCGTGCAGTGCTGATGACTGCTATGATGGCAGGGTTCGACGTCGATTTCGCTTGGCTTCTCCAAGCGGTCATGCACGAGAGGGCCTTCAAGGTCACCACAACTTACCCTTTCCCTTGCATGATTTTCTCTTTGTGCAGATCAGCAGGTGTGCCCATTTGGCACATTGACCAGCTCAAGACCCCGCCAGGAAATGTTGATATCGGCCTCATCAGGGATGAGGCCAATGAGTTGGCCCCACGCAGAGGGCCCCGTCCAGAGGTGGCCCCATTTGGTGAGAACCTGGCCGACACCGTAGAGCATGCTCATGATGCTTCCCGTGCTGCTTCTGCACACACTGACACTATCCGGTCGAGTCTATCCCGGGTAGTAGCACTGCCCCGAGCTCCTCTCGCTGGGCTCCTTCTGCCACTCTGGTCCCACTAGCTCGGGTTCAGAAACTTGAGGCACAGATGGCTACTCTTCTACATCACATTCAGCCGTGGATGCAGAAGACTATTGCTGAGGCAGAGGAGCGCATGGAGCGCAAGATGATACAGCACACAGAGAGGCAGATCGCCGGGGTACACCAGCGCTTAGACGCATTTGAATTACGAGTACTAGCCCGACCAGCCCCTCCGGTGGACATGTCGACTCTCCAGGCTGCGGTTGAGAGTCTGCGGGCGGATCTTGATATGATTTTAGAGGCGAGGGTGCCTGAGTTTGAGGCCCCTTCTGCGGAGCCTGCCGATGACACCGTGATGGCCGCCCTGTTTACCACTTCTGATGTTCCACCACCTCCCCCACAAGAGCATGTCAAGAGACGCAGGGGTCGAGAGGAGGATGAGGCTAGGGCAAGGAAGAAGGAGCGCCGTGAGATGGAATCTGCGAGGAGAGCCTCGATTGCCGATGAGGAGGCCCGTAGGTTGAGGGCTGTAGAAGTAGCTGCCGGGGCGTCTAGCTCCAAAATTGTAGATTCTGTGGGAGGCGCTACTGATGGTGCTGTGGATGCTGCGGACATTACTGAGGATGTACAGACTACGCAGGGAGCAGGTTCCGGGGAACCGGACCCACCAGCTTGCTGATCACCGGCGCTTAGCGCCTCAGGTTTGCTTCACTTACCCTTTTACGTAGTTTAACTTTTCTATGCATTGGGGACAATTGCATATTTTTTTTGTAGGGGGTGGGGTAAATGGAAAGTGAACACTTGGGTGAATTCTGAGTAGCCCAAGTTCACGATCCTCTTTTGGGTTTTTCTTGCCTGTGTTCTTTTTCCCCAAAAGACTGATTACTTTTACTGTTGAACCGGCATGTCATATCTTATGTACACAGTATAAATCTGAAGCATGATGGCTAATATAAATATGATATCTCGATAATCATTTGCATGACTAGGCACAGTAAGTGATAATTGTGTGGTTTGAAACATGAAACAAGGATACACTTCTGCATGATCCTGAATCTAAGATTTGAACTAGGTGTCTAATACTCTGGGAATGCAAGGAATGTCATGTGAGTGTGAGGTAAAGTCGAATGACCACCACTAATACTGAGCTAGAACTTGCCTGGTTAGTCCTACTGAAAGTGAGTCAAAACAATCACTTAGGAAAGGATCATAGGCCCTTGTTCGAAATAGTCAATCTTGAGCCTAAAAATAACAGAAAACCAAATGAAGTTAATCCCTTTTGATCCAAATGAATTGAGCCTAAACTAGATTTTTTTTTTACCCCAAATGCTCTTCTCTGGGAGCAATGTGTTGGCCCTGGTCCCTCCTTGGACATGTGCACCTCAGCTTATGCCAAAAGCATAAGTTGAGGGTGGCTAATGCAGAAAGCAACCTTGTTTTGGCCCTGACCCAACCATGGGTATTGTGAACCTTGACTCATGGCAAAATCATGAGTTGAGGGTGGCTGCTATAAGGAAAACCACGGAAAGTGGGGTTGAAAGAATGAAGAGAAAGAAAGAATAAAACAGAAGTGACTAAAAAAAAAAAAGTTAATAATAACCAAAAGCAAAATAAACACAAGAAAAGAGAAAAGTCACTTACACATAAGGATAAGAAAGGGAAAACAGCAAAGTGAAAAGAAAATTGAGTAATAGGGCGAAATAAGAATGATATGTCAAGGAGGGCAACAAGTCACTAAAGTATATCTAAATACACCCTACCTGACCCTGAGCCTATGTTACAATCTAAAAAAGTCCTATTGTGATCCTAAGTGCGTATGAGGAATTTGAAGTAGTGAAAATAAGGGCAAGCCTATGGCAATATGTATAAATGAGTGGTGAATTTGTTCTGAGAGTGAGTGTCGAAACGTGATCCTTATACTCAAACTAAAATCATTGTGTGAAAAATGAGGATGTTATTTGAAGTAAGGACAGGAGTTGTAATACCAGAAATATTAGCATCTCGGTGAGAAATTGAAGAGGATAGGCATCATTGCGTAGTAAATCTGGGTTATGGTTTGATTCTACACAAATCAATGCCTAATAGTGAGACCATGCATGAACATAATGAGAATAATCGAGGTTGATAGCCAAATGATTGCGGAAATTAAAATATGGATACTTTTGTACAAAGAATTTGTAGTGAGTCATAGTGCGTCGCTTGAGGACAAACAACGAATTTAAGTTGAGGGTGTTGATGTACCGTGGTTTCACGGTATTTCTAATACTTTTTCCTTAAGTTTAGTGTGTGTCGAGAGCCTTTTTGTGTTGATTTTGATATAAGTTTATCTTTGTTTGCAGAAAATCTGTCTAAGGAAGAACGCGGGAGTTTTTGAGAAAGAATTGCAGAAGAGACCACCTACGGAGCCTATGACGGTCCGTCGCGGCTGTGACGGTCCGTAGGTGGCATCGTAGTGAAGGAAGAAGTTGCTGAAGGAAATTTGGGGAAGTCTAACCAAGTGTGGGATTACGGAAGTTCGTGACGGACCGTCACAGATACGACGGTCCGTCCTGCATGTTCGTCGTAATTATCAGAGAGTAATCCCAGTACCCAAAATTCCAATGTTCAAGTGTATTGGAACGAAGACCCTCGACGGGCCGTCATGCTTGCGACGGTCCGTCATACCTGTCCGTCGGGGGGAATGAAGAAAGCAACGTGAGAAGATGTGAAGTATGGGACGACGGAGGCTATGACGGTCCGTCGTGTCCATGACGGTCCGTCACGTGGTCCGTCGACCCAGACGCGTTTGGACAGATTTTTAGTAAATAGAATCCTTATTTGATTAGGTTTTTATTTTTCTTATAAATAGTTGGAAAAACCTCGTTTTTGAGGTTAGACTTTCTGGATAATTTTTAGTTTATAGTTCTTCGATTATATTAGTAAACTCTTGATTTTGGAAATTAAGATATTTTCCGGGAATTGATTGTTGTGGATTTCGGTGATTAATCAAGTTGAATTCTGGGAAATTATTCGTTTTCATAAAAGTAAGTGCATGAACTTTTCCATTAACGATATGAATTGTGTAATTACGAACATGGGTAACTAAACCTCATAGCTAGGGTTGTGGGAACCATGGGTGAATAACAAGGTAGAAATCTAACTTCAATAACAATTTCTAGAGTGGTGTCTTGCATGTATTGATAATTCTTTCGTTTAGAATTCTTTTTAACGGTGGCCAACGTTAGAACTCGCCTTAATGCTACTTGCCGGACCAAGGAGGTAGATAATAGGAAAAGAATTATCAACATAGATTTAGTGTAGACTATCTAATAGACTAGTATTGGTTGGTACGAGTTAATAGCTTAGTCAAATACCGAATACGATGTTTAATATGAGGTAAAGATAAGGGTTAGTATAGCAACACACGTAGCCGGACCAAGGTGCGGAGTGAAATTCTCTAGATGCCGGACCAAGGATTTAGAGATACATAACTTATCACTTTACATGCAAGATATCAGGATAGAGATGTTATAGTTAGATTTACCAAGTTAGGAACCTTTGGGGAACACTAAAGCCCTAGTTAATTTTACAATTTGATTAAAACTCCGAAAGTTAAAATTGTTAGTTGTTCATTCTTATTTAGTTAATTATTTTCATTAGTTTAGAAACAAAACCCCCCTTTTTGTCTTTTGGTTTATTGGAAAACAGTTGGCTAAATAATAGTAATAATAAAATAAAGTTAAGTCTGAACTATTTTCCTTGTGGGATCGATCCCAACCTCATTAGTTGGGTTCTTTACTTGATACGACCGCTTTACTTCTTATTTGAGAAGTAAGTTTGAGCGTATCAATTGGACAAATGGAGTAAAACCATCTGAACAAAGACCAAGCCTAAGATTTCTAGGCTCTACAACAAAGTCTGGATACTTTTGATGAATAATTTTCCATGATTCTCCATCTAAAGGGTAGCATAACACACCTTCTTCCTTGCAATTTTCATAGTGCCACCTCATGTGTTCGGAAGATTTTTACGAAGCATATAACCGTTGAAGTCTAGGAATAAGTGGAATGTAATGCATTGTCTTGTGTGGAATATTTTTCTTACCCTTATTCCCCACATGGTTTTTATAACGAGGTTCTTTACAAAACTTACATTTGTTATCTCTTTATCAGCCTTGTAATATAGCATACATCTATTAACACAACAATCAATTTTTGGCCAGTTAGACCAAGCCCTGACACTACCTTCTTCGCTCGGTAGTAATCAAGAGGTATCTTATTATACGAAGAGTATCTTTCATTAATTGAGTCATTGCATTAAAGCAACTATGAGACATATTGTATTCAAATTCAATACTCATCATTTTAATAGCCACAGACAACTCTGAATATTTGCATCCATGCCATCAGGGATTCTGAGCTGAATTCAACATTTTGTAGAATATTCTAGCACCTATATTCGGAGACTCTTCCATATTGGGTTCAACTTGATGAATAAATTCTACAGCAGCATAATCATCAATCATACCTACGTTTTCACAATTGTTTTCTAGAATGTTACATTGACTGCTTGAGGGCATGTCAAAGTCACATTCTTGATGACTACTTCAGTCACGAGAATATTCATGTTCATTCAAATTAATTGAAGGAACTTCCTCTCCATGTGACGTCCAATACAAATATCTTGGTGTGAATCATTTTTGAAAAACATGCACATTAACTTCATCGGGTGTCAAGTGCTTCATATTTTTACAATGCTTACAAGGACACCTTAAACCTTTTTCTGACAAATACTTCTGTTGACTACAAGAAAATTTAATAAATTCATGCATTCCACTTATAAATTCATCAGTATATCCCGCTCGATCGGGGATTTGTCTATTTACCATCCATTTTAGATTGTCGGGAATTTTCATTTTTTGAACCAAAAAATAAATATATTTGTAAACACATAACTAACGAAATTTAGAAATTTATGGTTAAACAATGGTTGGGGAAAGATACTAGTCAGTCACATGAACCTAAAAATATGCACATAACAATACAAGAACAAGGACACAAAAAAGAAACACGATACTTGCCTGGAAAGAAGCTACATGAGAAACAGAACATAATTATAATGTATAGGGCACAACAACTTTTGAATACTCCCCTATATATTTAGAAATTTCATACACTTTTTAATAATTTGAAAAGAGAGTATATACAACTAGCCCAAATATATTAATATCCTACATACTGGAATAATCTTTAAGCATTCTAATATGAGAACACACAACATACATATGATGTATGAACTGAAGCAAAGGTCTGAAAAGAATGAAATTGTAAGTTAATTCTCATAGATGTGTCAACCGAGTACTTTTGACCTTTCGCATTCTACTCATGGTCCATGAGACAAATTTGTTAGGAAACAAAATATAATCACAAAATGGCTTGGATTGAATTAAATTAAATTTGGTTTTTTCCATCAAGTAAAGGAAACGGAATGAGGAACACGATCCAACATCAAATAATCACATCATTAACAATTGGAATATAATCACAAAATGGCTCAAAAAAACTTGATTATAAAATGAAAGAACAAAGCATCTTCTTCACTCTAAACAAGAGCACAAACATTGAAGGTATCCTGCAAACGCTTTGCTGCCTCAACCATCCCAAAAAAAAGAATCCTAAACTGCTATAGTGGTTGTTTTAAGGCACAATAAAATCAATACTTACCAGATTTTAGTGAATCAGTTCCACATGATCTTTGTGGGGAACTTTTTCAGAAATCAAACTACAAGAACATAAACTAAAATATGCAATGCAAACATGTTTTTCCACTGCTGAATTGAGCAAGGAGAAAAACTGATGAACATGCAAAGAAAAGATGACAACAAGTTGTACTAAGCTTCAAGATAATTAATATATTCGTACTTCTAATTTTAGCTCTCTCTAAAATTGTAATTGACTCTACTACTCATTTGCAGGATTCTCTTAGTAAAAAGACTGGACCAAGGAACATTAACGCAACAAGACACTCACCTATGCTTCTAGATATAAACTTGAATTCATGCAACAGTAAACACCATTCAGATTCTTTAATGTATGAGTAAATCACGAGATATTTGTCCTTATAGTATAAAGTAGTTGGACTAATAGATTATATGGTAATAAGTTAAAGTATATAAGGCAAGATTTAAAGGAGCTGAATCCACACTTAAAATTGCTAACCAATAATAATTACTGAGGAGCCACAAAAAATACCTAACTCATCAGACACTATATAAGCGTAGTACAGTGCAGCAGCCAGAAGTGACCAAATTAAAGGAGCCATTGAGTTAAAGTAATAGTTCAATCTTTAGGGATAGAAATTGTGGCAGGGAAGGGTGGGTCAAAGCTTTATAGTTAAAATTTTAATATGGGACAGGGCTGATTTCATTTTCTAGTTTTTAAACTTGCTTTATTCCATATGCCTCAACCTATTTGATCGAAACAAACTTATTTTCATGTTATTAGGTTTAAGTAAGGCAAGAAATGATGCTATAAATCAAAAAACTTTGCATACTATGAATTTCCTCCATATATTATATATAAATGTCATGCAACCGGACTAGTTAGCCAATAGATTGCTTGATTAAATAAGACACCACATTTCCACATTTCTCATAAAGTTTCCAAAAACTGTACAATTAACCAAAGTAAACAAAAACTAGGATTGTATCGAGTTAGTTCATCAATTAGGCTAATCACAACATGAGTACATAAATCAAATACGTGAAGACACTAAAAAGGAAGTAGTAATCTATTGGTGCCAAGACTAAAGACGATTACTCCTAGGATAAGTCTCTCTAATTTTAAATGAACTGATAATGTGAGTTAAGTCAGAGTTCATAATTATTCAGGGTACATTCCTATGTCAAGTGAAGCCAACCTTCTTAACTAATAACTTATTTTCTATGTTAAAAGATAAGGAGGATTCAACGAATTTAGATTTATTTCACATGCCTCAATTTTGAACTAGAAGTGTATTCTATAATCTATTCATATCACATTAATCTATTTGATTAGTATGAATCTCAATCAGACCAGAAAGATGGTTTAGAGAGTAGTAAATTGTGATCTTATGGTCTATTCAAGTAGCAAATCAGCATCAACAATACTGAAACTCAAAACAAAAGCTACAACATACTTGTTTAAATATGTCAAAATTAAATAGAAGGAGAAAAATAGTAATAACCAAATTTCAGTTTAAAACACTTATAACCAAATTTCAGTTTAATTCAAACTGACCATTTTTCCATTAAAAGATTACAAGATATAATGCACAACAACTCACATTCATGCCTTAAAACATAAACTCACATCAAAAGAAAAATTAAATATTTTTGTACACTGATCCGTTGACATCAACAAATTGAAAAGTCTAGAACAGACACCATCCGCATAATATTAAACTTCAACAAGCTACATAGAAGAAGTATAATAAAGACATAAACTCATATTCTTCAATATTTTTGGCAAGTTTACCCACCAACCACCATCTATATGTATGGGCATGGGCTGTAGCAATCTGTTGAAGAAATATAGCTAATGAAAAAGAATAAATGAGCTAAACTTAAGACCGCAACAATTATTGACCTCACAGAGCTTGAAATTTGCAAAAATGAAATTGACTAAATGTTCATTCAAACTGATTCGGTAAAATGAAAATTTGCATATTAACCTCACAGATCTAGAAATATGCATATTAGCCTCGATTTTTGGCAAGCAAATCTTCACGATCTATAGTCCTTTTTATAATGCCTTAAAATGAACTAAGGTGAACTAGAGCCTCATGGTTGTCTCTTGAGTTGAATGTAAGTTAAACGGAGTTAGTTTAGTGTCCTTAGGCAGTGTTTGAAGTTTGGTAAAGTTTGGATTTCAATCGACCAAGGATGTCCATGACGTTTGGATGGTATGCCTTAGAATGTACTTGTGCGTCTTGGTGTGTTTGGATGAGTTTTACGTGTTTGTTTTACTTGAAAGTTGCATTAGATGCCCCTAAGACCTAGACGACTTATTTTAGGGGTTTAACGTCCGGGCACGAACCCAACTAGGACCCACAAGGGGGCCCTAGATGAAGGGCCCAAGACTTGGGCAAAGTCTGCCAGAATCAGTGGCCATCGACGACCCTAGGGATGGTTCGTTGGTCCCTCCATGGTCCGTCGACCTTGGGCGTCTCTTGGACCAGTGAGTTGGGGTTTTGTCCATGCTCCATTAAGTGTCCACCAACGAAACCTCGCCAACGGTCCGTTGGTGAAGGTCTCATCGGTGAGACCTGCCAATGCCTGTTAAGTGGCTGCCAACTTGGGGTGTTTTATGTGAATACACCCCAAGTCTTTTAAGACCCTAGGTGCATAATTTTGGTGTTTTTAGGTTACATTAAATTACTTTTAAGCCCTAGACCTAGACAACACTCCCTCATTTCTAAATTCAAACTCTCTCTCTAAAGACAAACTCTCTCAAGACTCCATTGGGAAGCTAGAGGTCAAGGAAGGACAGGAGGGCTGGTTGGACGTGTCTCTTCATCAAAAACTCTTGGTTTTTGGCTTGCTTAGCGAGGTATGGTATCCATTCTTGAATATCTTTTCATTCAAGAAGCCAACTTCCAAAATGGCTTCCAAAAGGTTTTCTAAATTCCAACTTCTTCTAACTTTGATTTCTAGTATGGGTCCTCTTGTATTTAAGTTCTAATGATTTAAATGTATTTATGTTGGTTTGAATTGATGATTTTGGTGTTAAAACTCCATGAGACTCTTGTTTATGCATACTTAAAATTTTGTCTTGAAAATGGGTTATGTGAGCATGATTTGACTAGGGTATGAACTTGGGTCTTCTTGTAATTGTCATGTTGGTGTAGCTACTGCCCTAAGGGACTTAATATGGCGAAATATTGATAAATTGCTTATGGGTAATGATGGTTTGATTTAATGATGAGTTGCTCTCATTGTATTGTTCTTATTATGAATTGCTATTTGAGTGGTATGGTCCACCTTATGGGTGGCTGTGCTAATTGATGAACTTGATGTTATTTAGTATGTTTTGAGTACGTAATCTTGAAGGTCTAATATGTGAAATGAATATATATCGGAAATGGGTCTTCTATTGTGTTTGATGTAGCTTGAATTGCATGTTTGACCTAGTTTATGTCTAAATGAAGTATATTATTTTGAGAAGCATGTAGAGTGTGTAACTTGATGAATCAAGGTTAAAGTATGTGTAGAACTTGTTGATAATGAGATGATGCTTATATGCAAGGTGTGCACATGTACACACACACACACTTTAAAGAATGTATTATGTCAAGTTGAGCAAAAAGGGGAATCTTGAGGTGGACACACTTTGTGAGTTGAGCTGTAGTGTCTAGTATCAATCACTCCATTCCTAGTGAGCTTTCTAAGATAAACTATTATGTTGAGAAATCCGTGGGGTGTTATGCCTAGCATCGAGAGGATATGAAGGGGAGGTGGATTACACTTTGTGAGTTGAGATGTTGTAATCACAAGTACCTCTTGAGATGAGTATTCCTCGTTAGTAGAGAGTGAGTTACTTAGTAACAATCTCTTTATCCGTTAACTATGTGTCCGCATAGGTGTAGCTATTGGAAAAGCCATGTAAACGCTAAGAAGCATGACCTTACACTAGGCAAGTAAGGATCCCTCATCCGATAGGGGTTAATATGAAGTGCTCGATTCACATTAGTTACCTATTAGGAGCATTAAGTGGGAGTAGTAGTATGGGATGCTATTCTCACATTGCACTTGGTGTGACCTATACCTACTATGGGAGAAGAGTACTTTCATGAAATCCGTGTGAATGAGTACTATGGTGTGGTGTTATGGATGATTATTGTGGAGTACTTGAGTAAATGGAATCCATTAGGAGCACTAAGTGGGAGTGGTAGTATGGGATGCTACTCTCACATTGCACTTAGTGTGACCTATGTTTCCATGAGTGTTTTGCATATGTTAGCCAAGGGCGTGGATTTGATTTCCAACGAAGTAAGCCTAAGATTTGGTGGTTTTAAGGGTCACTTTGGTGTGCTTTGAAGGGAGGTGTAATGAAGATTCCTTTTTAGCTCACCTTAGGGAGTCTTAGGATAACCTTGGGTCAGGGCAACTTCAAAGGAAAACGAGTTCATATGACTTGGACCGTGACATTCACTGTAAGGTCTTCATTGTAAGAATTCAAAATGTTCACTGTAATGCTTTATTCAATTTTACTGTAAGTTTAGTAAGTTCACTGTAATGTTCCTCTTTGTTTACTCTAAGTTGTAGTAAAGTTGCCGTAAAGTGTTGATTGTCGATTTTTACGTTGGTTTGTTTCTAAATTCATGAATATTATACTTAAATTGCATGAAAAGCTATTTTACTTAAATGTCCCTTTTCGTATGTTTTTGCATATGCCATACTTAGTACATTGTTGTACTAACCCCATACTTTTATATACCTTATGAGTATAGGTTAGAAGCCTTTTGGAGGATCGGAGTTGAAGCTTGGGAATTCTATCTCTCAAGAATTGGGTATGTCCTCAGATTCGAGGACATAGTTTTATGTTTCTTAGTTTCTTTATTAAGACTTAAAAATGTATTTACTTTATTGTAAAGGGCCGTGTCCCTAAGATTCTAAGTTGTGTCATTAAGTTGGCTTGTGACGATAAGATTTCCTAGTATTTATGAAAAGACTTCTTTTATTATTATTATCATGAAAAGTTTTAATTCCGCACTACTTTTCATGCTTTATGTTATGAATTCTAGTTAGAGGGCTTGTACGATACCCCAAAGGGGTCATGTACGCCTGGTTATGATTCGATGGTTTTCCCTAACTTCTAGGGGGTGCTTTTGGATCGTGACACCATTACTTTGAAAAAATCCGCTTGGAGAGAGGCATGAGGTCAACTTGGAGAGCTTTGAGCTTTGAGCTTTGAATGAGCTTAATTTACACCAATTTTTCTATTGTTTTCATCTCTGCTTTGGAGTTTTGGAGTGAAGGAAAATGGTTTTAGGGAAGAACTTAGTGGGTTTGGCTTAGAGAATATGAAAAAAATCGCTATGAGCTGAAGGAAAATTACTTTCCTAACGTTGTAAGTGTGTTTTAATTGGTCTAATTATCCAAAAAAAATATAAGCAAATGTAAAAGAATTCAGTATCTAAAAGATAATAAAATACCTAAATAAATCCCTAATTATTTTCCAAAGTAATAAAATGCCTTGGTAAATCCCTAAAAATGATTTTCAGACAATCTGGAATTTTCCTTAGATTAAAAAGTAATTTTTAAAAATTTTTATTATGTCTATGTACCTAGGGATTTACCTAGATTGTTTCTGCGGATATATTTTCCTATATAATTTTGGAGGAGCTAATTTAGTGTAAAATGACACCAATTTTACTTGCAAAATATGTTGGAAATATACATTTTGCAGGAAATATATTCTAATATCGAAGAATTAAAGATATTTGAAAAAAAATCCGCAAGTATTACCTGCAAAAATATTCCCCTTGTAATATACCCCATATAATTTGATGTTTTGTTCTAGTGCAACATCATCAAGTTATGTCTAGTAACATGTGTATAGCATATTAGAACCATAGCAAAAACAACTCCAACATCATGTTATAACAACAAACATGCTCAAGAGTTAATGTCATTACAACACAAGCCAAACACATACCCATAACCCCTTCCAAAGCTTAGTAGTGCAATAGCCTACTGAAGCCCCATAACCCCACTCAACCAAGTAAACCAAACAAAGGATCATAAATAATGTCCAACTTCATATAACATAGTATCATAAGTATTCATCACCATAATTAGCAATATAGACCAAAAACATATTCATAAGTGAAACTAACATAACATAGAATCATTAACATGTAAAGTCATCATATGCATATTATTCACTTTATAAGAGCATAAGAACATCCTTCTAGGACTTACCTAAAGGCCAAATAATGCAATATATAGGTAGTGTACCATACCCCTACCTAGAATAAGTCAAACCCCTTAAGTCACCCTAGTCAGAGTTTACTTTGTTACTTCATTTTATTTTCGGGAACATCTAGACCACATGAGCTAATATGAAATCCGGTGTCATGAAACCCTACACAAAAAGAAGGTGGACTACTTGCCAAGGTAGTACCAAAACATGATCATAGCATCTAGGTGGATCTACTAGCTAGTACTCCTATGGGAGCAACATAGTTCAAGAACTAGGTGACATGTTTGAGACCCTCCAAAATAGCCCCCTCCATTTCTCCCACCGAGGCAACTCCACGAGCCCCCTTTGCTCCCACCGTGAAGATACACCACGTCCCATCATATGGCTCGTGGTTCTCTTAGGATGTAGCTCACCAATGCCCCACCAAACTCACCTCAATTGGATAAGGCATTTTTACGGCTTCCCCTCCCCTTCCGTCAAGTGCACCATGAGTTGTGAAGTAACTCGTGGTGTCTTGGAGAGTATCTAGGTATCAAGACCTCTTGGCCTAATGGTGGGTTAGAGTAACCTAGCTTGAGTTCATCCTTGTTTTTCAATGGTGGGTTAGAGAGTGAATTTGTGAGAGATGGAAAGTGGGTTTTGATTTTTGATTAGGGAGTTCTGAAGTGTTAGTTTGTTTAATGAGTTAAAGTCCTTTAATATATAAAAAATTACCAAATTATACCAACCCCGCACTTAGTTGGTCAAGGGTGGAATTTACTAATTCACCCTTGGCTTGTCAGCGACTTGCACCAGCTCGCAGGCACCATCGACGACTCCAATACATGGTCCGTCATTCCATGAAAGGACCATCTTGGCAGAGCGTTGTTTGGTTTAGAGACTGATCAAATGGAGAGTTGGCTCCAAAAAATATAAGTGTGGACTCACGACTCCAACAACGGAGCTTGAGTCAATCGACGGGGCATTGTTTGGCCCTTGTTTTTAGCATGCTATTTTGACAGCTATTTAGTCAAAAGTTTGGGTCCTCCTCCAGGGCCCTTAGGCTGGTTCTCGGGAAGTCATACCCAGATGTTTGACCCTCAATACACTCTAATGTGTGCCCTAAGCATTTTCATATGGTTTGACCTCCATATGACTATTCAAACTCTGTATAAAATCTTAAGGCACACTAGTAACTTTTCTCTAGTCTCCGAACGTCATGGTCGTTCCTTGAAGTTTTAGATTTAATATGTCCCGACCAAGTTAATTCTATTAGTTTTGGTCTAGAATCGTCATTATTCACTAGGTGAGGCTCTAGTAAGGATCATGTATCTTCCGGGGTGTTACATTATCCCCCGCTTAGGAACATTCATCGCTGAATGACACCTTAACTCATTCTTAGGGAAGGAAAGAAACTCAATACTAGCAGCCCAACAACAACCATGCTAACATGAGTCACAACTCATAGGAGGAATTCTCAACTCCTTTCAACACATAATCATAACATTAGAACATAGGAATTAAATTCGCAATTCATTACACATAAGGCTCACTATTTAACAAAATTTAAGGAGGAACTACTTCCTCCATTTCATTATGAGATCAAATTATATCAAGGAGTTGTCATGGAATTTTCTTCCTAAACAACCTCAATCATGCTCACTACAACACTTATGGAAACAACATAACATGTTACATGCAAGTACAAGTTAACCATGAGGACAAATTTCATGAACATTAAATTTAAGCATGAACCCTTTACAAATATATGCACATAATAGAAAATCAAGCTAAGTTCAAAATTATTCAAAATTTTATATTACGAGAAACTACTAACCTCAATGTTAGCTAGGAGTAATAGTAAAAAGAAGAGGATAGCGGGACTTCATGTCGGCCTCGGCCTCCCATGTTGCACCCTCAACTAGAAGGTTTCTCCATAGGACTTTTATGGAGGCAACCTCTTTATTTATTAATATCTTAGCTTGTCGATCTAAGATCGCTACCGAAACCTCTTCATAAGAAAGGTTCTCATTTACCCCCAACCCTTCTAATGATAGAATAGACACCGGGTTGCCTATAAATTTCTTTAGCATGTAAACATGGAATACCGGGAGAACCGGGGCTAATTAGTTTGTTAAATTTAACTCATAAGCAACTTTCCCGACCCGCTTTAATATTTCATAAGGGCCCACATACCAATGACTAAGTTTCTCCTTTTTACCAAACCTCATAACCCTCTTTTATTGGTGAAATATTCAAATAAACCTAATCACCTATTTAATATTCAAGGTCCCTCTTTCAATAGAAGGGATAGGATTTTCTCCAACTTTGAGCAGCTTTCAAATGATCCCTTATGAGTCGGACTTTCCCCACAAACTCATAAACAATTTTGAGACCCATTACTGCAAACTCTCCTACCTCAAACCACCCAATTGGAGATCTACACCTCTTACCATAAAGAGCATCAAAGGGTTCCATGGCGATTCTATAATGATAGCAATTATAGTAGGCGAATTCGACCAATGGTAGAAGGTTATTCCAATTACCCTTGAAGTCAATGGCACATGTGTAAAGACCCTCAAATGAACTAAGTTATCTAGAGCCTCACATGTGCCCAAAAAGGTTGATAACATGTTAATAAAGTGTCTTTTAACTTGCATAATTTAGTTGAAGAGGTTTGGGGTCAAATGTCCAAGAACGTCCAAGACGTTCGAAAGTTAATCTTTACACGTGCTAGTGAGTCCTTTTATATTTGCCTTGTTTTTATGTGTTGTATGGAGTGTAAAAACAGTATAGGTGAACCTAGTACATTAATCAGCATTATTAGGGTCAAAAGTTTTGGGTACGGTTCCCCGAGAACCACCCTAAGGTCCCGAGAGGAGGACCCAAACGTTGGACAATAAAGCTGCCAAAGCCAGCGTTGAGCACCAAGATCTGGAGCCGCTCATGAGTCGTGCACCTTGCATGTATACTTCCCGTGCTTAGCGCGCCCTACACAAGGCGCACTACCTCAAAATCTCACACGCGAAAATTAGGAGCTGCCTCCGCGACGCGCATCCATTTCCTAGATTCAGTTGGGTCATTTTAATTTCATGTTTGACATGTGTAAAAGTCAATATAAGTATGGGAGTCTTTTGGTAAATTTGGGAGTCGGTTATCAAATGTTTTTATGACTTATTTAACCCTTTTTCCAAGTAAAACCCAAATACCCAATTTGAAATAAGAAATCCCGAAACCCTTTTCTCTTCCAAATCCTCTCAAAATATCCATTGGAGGGAAAACTCACGCTCAAGCTAGAAGATAAATTTTGAAGTGGTTTATTCTCCAAATGTGTGGGATTTTCTTCTATTAAGGTATGGAAATCCTTCATCCTTAGTTAACTATTCATCTTAGGAGTTCCTTCAATGGTTTTCAAAAAAGTTTTCATGATCAAAATTTCTATCTTTCAATCTAGCCATGGGTTCATTCTCAAATTGATTTCAAAAGCATGCTTATGATAAATTGATGATTATCTACTGTTTCTAATTTCAATTTCAATTCAATTTCATGAAGAACCCATGATCCTCCTAGATTATCAATTTGGCCTATAATGTGGGTAATGTGATCTTGATGCTAGATTGACAGAATTATGAATCAATTATGTTAAATTGCCTATTTCTATTGTTATTTCAATGTATTGATGATGAATTGTTCGAAATTGATCAATTATGATAAAGTCATGGAGAATTGGTAAGGTTTCCCTATTCCCTCTGTTTAATAAAGAATTGGTAGTAGAATTGGCTTTGAATGACATTGTGTGGTATGGTCCATTTATAGTGGCGGTGTTTACATTTTTTTCATTATATATGTGATGTGATCATGTCTTTAAAGGCAATTGTATTGTGAATTGTTGTTAGGATTATCACACCTATGAAGTTATATGCCTAGTCTTCTAATCTAGTATCATGTTATAGGTGTATTGATGATGCTTCCTATATGTGAATGATTATGGTAGTGCTAGGTGTAACACCCTAAAACGAACTAAGGTGAACTAGAGATTCGGTTGTGTCTCAAGAGGTAATTTTATGTTTAAATCTTTAATAATGATGTTTTGAAGCAGTGTCTAAAGTTTGGTTATGTCGATGACGTTCGGAAGATATTCTTTAAAAAGTGCTTGTGCATCCTTATGTATTTTAGCGAGTTTTCCGTGTTCGTTTAAATTGAAATGGATGTGGGATGTTCCTAAGACCTTTATGACTATGCTTAGGGGTTTAACATCCTTCTACGACTCAACCATGGACCCATACGGGGCCCTTGAAGAGAATCCCCAGCGTCTAGGCAGAATATGCCAAGACTGCCCAAACCAACCTCTAATGATGGAGGCAATCGAAGCCCCTTGGGTAAATCGATGCCCCATCATCTAAGGGCGTAGGTTGGGACTTGGCCTGCGGAGCTTAAGACCCAATTTGCCTGCTGCAGGCCCAAACGATGCCCAGCAGCACGGGCCGTCGTTCAGTCGATGCCCCGTTTTTTGGGTCTGTCTATCGTGGTCCTACAAAAGCTCTTGGACGCTGCTGCTAATACTTGGGGTGTTTTTTAAATTCACCCCAAGTCTTTATGAACCTAGAATGAATATTTTAGGGTTTTTAAAGTATATAAAGTTACTTTTAAGTCCTAGACATAGACAAGACCCCTCATTTCAAATTTTCAAACTCTCACTCAAGAAAGAACTCACCCAAAACCCCATAGAAAATTGGACTCAAGGAAGGTCTTGGAGGGCTGGTTGTTGTCGACTTCTTCAAAAAAAAAAATAGTTGGTTTCTTATCATTGAGGTATGATAGTTATCCTTGAAGCTTCATTCATTCAAGGAGAAACTTCTAAATTATTTCAAAAAGGGTTTCAACTTCAAACTTCTTTTTTCCTTGACTCTGAGTATGGGTCTTTGTATGAAAACATTTTGATGATTAAAATGAGTTATTCTTAGTGTTTAATGATGATTTTCACATCAAAAGAGCAATGAAAATATGTTTATGCTTTTTATCAACTTTTGGGTTATGAAATCGGCGTAATGAGCATTATTGGTAAATGTTAGGGTTATTTATTCTTTATAATTATATTATGATTTAGCTACTACCGTAGACGCTATTTTATGACGAATTGTTGGATAAATTATTAATAGGTGTTGAAAGCTTGGATAAATGGTAAGTTGGTTACATTGTTTAACTCTTATTGTGAAATGTTCTTCAGTGGTATGGTCCACCTTTGGTGGCGGTGTTTACTTGAAGTATATGAATGTGAATATACTTGTGTATTGTGAATGAGGTCATTAAGGCATATTATGTGAAGTAAGATGATAATGATGTTGTTCTTGTTGATGTTCTTTATAAAGATTGTTATGTGAAGTATGCTAGAGATTATGTCTAAGTGAACTATATGTTTATGTGAAGCATGTTAATGTGTGTAATATGATGAATGAAGATGTAAGCATGTTTAGAAGTCAATATTATGAAAATGGTCATTTTATGAAAGGTGTGCTCGCATGTACACACACTCACACTATGAATGAATGAATGAATGAAACTAAAAAATGTGAATGAAAAAGGGAGTCTTGGGGTGGACACTCTTCGTTAGTTGAGATGAAGTGTTTAGTAGCTACATCACTATCTCGGAAGAGATTTCTAAGATAGGTTGAGGGATGGATACCCTTCGAGAGTTGAGAAGTGGTGTCCAATAAGTTATTCCTTATCCTTTAGTAATGAATGTTTAAGACTCCGTGGTGGAGTCATGCTTAGCACCGAGAGGATATGAAGGAGAGGTGGTTACACTTCGTGAGTTGAGATGTTATATCCAATGTACCTCTTGAGATGAGTACTCCTCTTGAGTAGAGAATGAGTTACTTAGTAGCAATCTCCTTATCCCTTAACTATGCGCCCGCATAGGTGTAGCTATTGGAGAATCCATGTAAAGGCTAAGAGAATGACCCTACCCTAGGCAAGTTGGGATCCCTCATCCGATAGGGTTTAATGTTCGGGATTCCATGTCTTGCTCTCACGGTCTATTTTGATTAAAGCTAACTAACCACAAAAGAATGTAATGAACTAAGTCTCTTAAAGAGTGTACTACTTAGGGTAGGTGGTGGTATGTCATGCTATTTATCCATTGCACAAGTAGACACTCGAATGGGGAGTGTTGATGTGTCTTTGTCTTTAATGTATGATTGTTTAACTATGTAATGAAATGAAGTTATGTGACTTCATGTCTAGTGTTATGAAAATATATTAAAGTTACGTATTGTATAATGAAGTTTATGAATGGTGAAGAAAATATGTTAAAGTTACGTGAAATCCTTAATGCATGAATCTTCTTCTAATGTCTAGTTATAAAGTGTGGACTTGTTTCCCGTGCAAGGTAAACCCATGATTGGTAGTCTTTAGGATTACTTAGGTGTTTATTGAAGGGGGTGTGAGTCTTAGGATAACTTGGTTAGGGAAACTTCAAAGGAAATGAGTTCACTCGGTTTTGGTGTGAATGTGTTCACTGTAAAGCTACTTTGGTTTACTGTAAAAAATATGTTTTTGTCCTAAAATCATGGGAGTTCTATTTTGTGTGACAAATGATGATTCTTATGCGAGTTTACATTTTTATTCATGAAGCTTTTATTTAATTGGCATGAAAGCTTATTTATATTAAAATGTCCCTTTTCGCATGTTTTTGCATATGCCATACTTAGTACATTGTTTGTACTAACCCCATACTTTTCTTTACTCTATAAATATAGGTTGGAGGTAAGAAGAATTCTAGAAGGAAAAGCTTGGGAATCAAATCGCTCAAGACTTGGTATTTTCTCATATATTCGAGGACATAGTGTATGTTTCTTAGTTTCTATTATTAAGACTTTTTATGTATTTCATTCAATGTAAAGGGTCGTGTCCCTAAAATATTTAAGTTGTATCTTTAATATGGCTTGTGAAGACGAGACTACTGTTTAGTATTTATGAAAGATGTTTTATTATTATAATAAATTTCGTGAAATTTTTTTAATTCCGCACTATTTTTCTTGTCTTATGTGATGAATGATAGAAAATGGCTAGTACAAGACTTCCGAAAGCATAAGTACGCAATTGTTCGACCTAAAGGATACCCTAACTTTTAGGGGGTACTTTCGGGTCGTGAAAAACTTTGTATCAGAGCATAATTTTATGGGAAATAGTTTAGGGTCTAAAGTCTTACAAGCCACATCTAGTAGAATCTTGTTCATCGGTGTGAGTCGCGACACATCCATCAGTGAGAGTCTATAAGGCAACATAAGTTTAACTTTCTTCATTATTCTAATGTCGTACTTTAGATTTGAGTTCTATAAGATGTCTTTCTCAACCTTTTCTCTTGTGTTTATAGGACATGAATACAAGGAGGACAACCGCTAGAAGGGAGGAGGAATGAGTAGAAAATGAGAGGATCCTTTCCCATGGAGATCAAGTCCATATATTTGTCCTAGAGGATGTGAATGAGGCGGTTCCCCCTCCAAAACCTCAAGGACATCAAGGACCTCAAATGCCCCCTATGCCCCAAGCTCCTCAAGTTCCCTTTGATGAAGAGGATATGACTAATGTGGAGTTAAGGGCTTCCCTTATGAATTTTACCCAACTCATGATGACTAAATCTCAAGTCTTCACTAATCATTTGGTTGCTCAAGCTAACAAATTAGGTGGACCTCAACCTAATGGAAATACTCCGGCTTCTAGAATTCGGGATTTCATGAGTATGAACCCTATTACTTTTAATGGAACTAAGGTGGATGAAGATCAACAAATTTTCATAAATTACATATTCAAGGCGGTGGATGCTAAGGGTGTGGCCCCTAGGGAGAGAGCGGAACTAGCCTCTTACCGACTCAAAGATGTGGATCAACTGTTGTTTGAGCAATGGAGGGATGAGAGACCTTTAAGGGATGGTCTGGTAGATTGGGAAGTGTTCAAAGAGGCTGTTATAGATAGGTTATCTCCCTTAGAGTGGAGGGAGAAGAAGATTGTAGAATTCATGAATCTTCGTCATGGAAGAATGAGTGTGAAAGAGTACTCTCTAAAGTTCACCCAACTCTCTAAGTATTCCCCTACCATTGATTCCAACCCTAGGGCTAGGATGAACAAATTTGTGATGGGAGTGTCTAGCTTGGTGTAGAAAGAGTGTCGTATGGCAATGCTCCATAATGACATGGATATCTCTAGACTCGTGGATTATGCTTAACAAATTGATGAGTCCAAAATTAGGCAGATAAGGCAAGTGGGTAGGAGGACTAGGTCGGATGAACAAGTCCAACCCAAACCTAAGAAGAGGTCCTATCACCAAGAGTCTTCCATGGGGAACAAGTATAGGGATCTAAACCAAAATTCCCAAGGAGGTGGCCATAATTTTGAGAGGTCTAGGTGTGCTACTTGTGGGAAGCAACTTTTGGGTAAGTGCCTTGCTGGAACGGATGTTTGCTTTGCGTGTGGTAGTAAGAGACACAAGATGAGGGACTGCACTAACATCAAGGCAAATGGGAAAGAGTTAAATCAAGCCCGTCAAGGTGGTCTAGATCCTAATGCTCCAAAGAAGAATCATCCTATGGGATGGGAACTAGGAGAGAGAACTAATCCGGATTGAAGGTCCTGGTAAGTCTTAAACCTCTATGGTTGTTGTATTTTTTTTTGCACGATGAGTTTATTTGGTCTTGTCTCTTTTATTGACATGTCTTCATGATTAAAATTGCTTGGAAAAAAAAATTGTTGAGTTTTAAGCATGCTTCACAGTTAAGATGTGCCATTTATTGTAAAAAAGTTCCAAAATTTAACTAAATTGCACTTTTCATGATTTATTGTTTCAATGTGTGTATAAATGATATGTATGAGCATGTTTAATTTTGGAGGAGGTTTTTCCTTCATAAATAAAGAAATTAGGGTATGTTTCTTATTCAGTTGCAAAGTTTCCTATGTTGATAATTTCTTGTCAATGTGTATTTGTGTTCCTTGCTAAGTTGTTGCATTAAATATGAATGTTTTGACCTTAATGTGATGCATTATATGCTTCTAGTTTAGACCTTGATGTCCTTAAATATGTTTAGTGTCATTCGAGGACGAATGTTATTCCAAGTGGTGGAGAATGTAACACCATAAAACGATCTAAGGTGAACTAGAGCTTCGCTTGTGTCTCGTGAGGTAATTGTATGTTAAAAATTTGTTATTAATGATGTTTTGAATTAGTGTCTATATTTTAGTGATGTTTGGAGGTCAAACGTACAAGAACGTCCATGACGTTCGGAAAATTTTCCTTAGAAAGTGCTTGTGTGTCCTTATGTGTCTTAGCGAGTTTTATGTGTTCATTTTAATTGAAATTTATGTGGGATGTTCCTAATACCTATATGACTATGTTTAGGGGTTTAACTTTCAGGTACGACTCCACCTAGGACCCACACAGGGCCCTTGAAGAGGACCCCCAACGTCTAGACAGAATCTGCCAAGACTGCGCAAAACCAGACTCTAATGACGGACGCAATCGACGCCCCTTGGGTCTATCAATGCCCCGTCTTCTGGGGGCGGTAGGTTTGGACAAGGCCTGTGGAGCTTAAGCCCCACATTTCCAGCTGCAAACCTAAATTACGCCCAGCAGCACGGGTCGTCGTTCAGTCGACGACCCGTAGCTTGTGTCCATCGATAGTGGTCCTGCAAAAGCTTCTGGACGCTGCTGCCAATGCTTGGGGAGTTTTGTAAATCCACCCCAAGTCTTTGATGAACGTAGAATTATTATTTTAGGGTTTTTAAATTATATTAAGTTAGTTTTAAGTCCTAGACCTAGACAAGACCCCTCATTTCAAATATTCGAACTCTCTCTAAAGAAAGAACTCTCCCAAAACCCCTTAGAAGCATGGACTCAAGGAAGTCCTTGTAGGGATGGTTGTGGTCGATTT
Organism: Solanum sitiens; assembly: GCA_016801875.1. Classification (NCBI taxonomy): domain Eukaryota; kingdom Viridiplantae; phylum Streptophyta; class Magnoliopsida; order Solanales; family Solanaceae; genus Solanum; species Solanum sitiens. The sequence continues at coordinate 304,407 of JABWTJ010000903.1, forward strand.
CATCATTAAAAATTAGTGGGTTGCTTCTCATTGAGGTATGATAGTCATCCTTGAACCTTCTTTCATTCAAGGAGCCCCTTCTAAATGATTTCAAAAAGGGTTCCCACTTCAAACTTCTTTATTCCTTGACTCTATGTATGGGTCTTTGTATGAAAACATTTTAATGATTAAAATGAGTTTTTCTTAGTGTTTAGTCGTGATTTTCATGTCAAAACCCCAATGAAAATATGTTTATGCTTTTTATCAACTTTTGTCTTATGAAATGGGTGTAATGAGAATGATTAGTAAATGTTAGGGTTATGTCTTCTTTATAATTATATTACGATTTAGCTACTGCCCTAGAGGCTATTTTACTATGAATTGTTGGATAAATTATGAATAGGTGTTGAAAGCTTGGATAAATGGTAAGTTCGTTACATTGTTTAACTCTTATTGTGAAATATTCTTCAATGGTATGGTCCACCTTTGGTGGCGTGTTTACTTGAAGTTTACGAATGTGAATCTACTTGTGTGTTGTGAATGAGGCCATGAAGGCATATTATGTGAAGTAAGATGATAATGATGTTGTTCTTGTTGATGTGCTTTATGAAGATTTTTATGTGAAGTATGCTAGAGATTATGTCTAAGTGAACTATATGTTTATGTGAAGCATGTTAATGTGTGTAATATGATGAATGAAGAGGTAAGCATGTTTAGAAGTCAATATTATGAAAATGATCATTTTGTGAAAGGTGTGCTCGCATGTACACACACTCACACTATGAATGAATGAATGAATGAAACTAAAGAATGTTAATGAAACAGGAGTCTTGGGGTAGACTCTCTTCGCTAGTTTAAATGAAGTGTTTAGTGGCAACCTCACTATCTCCGAAGATCTTTCTAAGATAGGTTGAGGGATGGATACCCTTCGAGAGTTGAGATGTGGTGTCCAATAAGTTAATCCTTATTCTTTAGTAATAAATGTTTATGACTCCGTGGGGGAGTCATGCTTAGCACCGAGAGGATATGAAGGAGAGGTGGTTACACTTTGTTAGTTGAGATGTTGTATCAAATGTACCTCTTGAGATCAGTACTCCTCATTAGTAGAGAATGAGTTACTTATCAGCAATCTCCTTATCCCTTAACTATGCGCCCACATAGGCGTAGCTATTGGAGAATCTATGTAAAGGCTAAGAGAATGACCCTACCCTAGGCAAGTGGGGATCCCTCATCAGATAGGGGGTTAATGTCGGTATTCCATCTCTAGATCTCATGATCTATGTTGGTTAAAGCTAACTCCCCACAAAAGAATGTAATGAACTAAGTCTCCTAAAGAGTGTACTACTTAGGTTAGCTGGTGGTATGGGGCATTATTTATCCATAGCACAAGTAGACACTCGAAAGGGGAGTCTTGGTGTGTCTTTGTCTTTAATGTATGAATGTGTTACTATGTAAAGAAATGAAGTTATGTGACATAATGTCTAATGTTAAGAAAATATGTTAAAGTAATGTCTTGTATAATGAAGTTTATGAATGATTAATGTGGTGTACCTAACCTCATGAAATCCTCAAGGAGAACAAAGTGGGAGTAGTAGCATGGAATGTTATACTCACATTGCACTTTGTGTAACTTGTAACTCTACTCGCGGAAGTGCACTTATGTGAAGTCCTTAATGCATGAATATTCTTCTAGTGACTAGTTATAGATTGTGGATTTATTACCCTTGCAAGGTAAGCCTATGGTTGGTAGTCGTAAGGATCACATAGGTGTGTATTGAAGGGGGTGTATGGGATGTTCCTTCATGTATTACTTTAGTGAGTCTTAGGATAACTTGGTTAGGGAAATTTCAATGGAAATGAGTTCACTGGGTTTTGGTATGAATGTGTTGACTGTAAAGCTACTTTTCTTTACTGTAAAAAATACTTTTTGGTCCTAAAATCATGTGTGTTCTATTTTATGTGATAAATGATGATTCTTATGATATTTTACTTCTATATTCATGAAGGTTTTACTTAATTGGCATGAAAGTTTATTTCTAATAAAATGTCCCTTTTTGCATGGTTTTGCATATGTCATACTTAGTACATTGTTTGTACTAACTCCATACTTTTCTATACTATATAAGTATAAGTTGGAGGCAAAAAGAAGTCTAGAAGTCAAAGCTTGGGAATGGACTCTCTCAAGACATGGTATGTCGTCATATATTCGAAGACATAGTCTACGTTTCTTAATTTCTATTATTCAGACTTTTATGTATTTCTTTCAATGTAAAAAGACGTGTCCCTCAGATATTTAAGTTGTGTCTTTAAGATGGCTTGTGAAGACGAGACTACTCTTTAGTATTTATGAAAGATATTTTATTATTATTATAAAGGTCGTGAAAAGTTTTAATTCTGCACTACTTTTTATGTCTTATGTAACGAATGATAGCAAATAGCTAGTACAAGACCTCCGAAAGGTTAAGTACGCAATTGTCCGAACTAAGGGTTACCCTAACTTTTAGGGGGTACTTTCGGGTCGTGACAGTAGGTATGGTCTACACGTTGATTATTGGATACTCTTGTGTAGCATTACCCCTTCCTAGGTACCCCTATATGAAATGTGTGGTCTTAAGCATGATTAGGAGTCTTGGATTCAAATGAGGATGATGTCTTGTCTAATATTCTATAATGTTTATGTGTGGTGTATAGTCCCTAGTACTCTATCTATGAGTTTTTTATGGTTTGAGGTATATGAATGTGTATTGTGATCTTGAAAGGGTGGCTTCCACAATATTATGATTGTCACCGTTATGTAATCATGTTAACCAATGTACACATGGACCTCATGCATGTCTATAAGTAGAATAGGTTCATGGTGGCTAATGAAAGGGTAGTTCTCATATGCACCAATTTCTACTACTATGAATGTAAATTATATGTCCATGATAGTATGAAAATGTATCTTAAGTAGGATGACTTGATAGGTGTACTAGTGTAGTAAAGGGTATGAGACTTTGCCTATACATTGCACATGTATACCTTGATAGGATAGTTCCTACGATGATTCTGTATGTACATGAGTATGAATGCATGATTAGATATGAACATAAAGTTTATGCTATGATGCCAAGTATATTATATGATGAAGTATTAATATTTGTAATGTCTACATGTGTTTTTGTGAAAGGTGTTCTCATATAAGTACACATACACACACACGAATGCATTTATGAAGCATGTATGATAATCTAGTAAAGTAGGGTCCATGGAATGGTGTTCTCAATTGTACTCTAAACTAGATTGTGCTTGAACATGCTACGTCCATGTGAAAGGTTTTCTCACATGAGTTATGTTGATGAAAGGACTTTCTGATCTATAACCTATGAGCTATGCAGATAAGGAGTTAATATCCTAAAGCCTATTTTTATGAAGTAAAGTTACTAAAGGCTTTTCAATAAAGGGAACTTAGTTTAGCCCGGAGTGAACTTGATAAATGAGGAGTTCCCTTTCCCAATATGGGAAGACATGTTCACCAAATGTATTCATGTGGTAGAAACTACAATGCCTAAGGGCATAAAGAGGCTTTCAACTTATATCTACTTACTTAACTATGTTTCCCCCATAGTATCTAGCTAGTGGATACACCTAATATTCTTGCATGATGTTAATGTTCTACCTTGGAGAGTAGAGCACCTCCTTTTGGTGTGGGGTTCCATGACACATGTTCCATGTTTAAATAACATGGTCTTAATGTAGGTTAAGGAGATAGTCTCCCTAATTTAAAATGGACAATGGAAGTAAAGTGATGAACCCTAACTAGGATTACCTAAGAAAATTTGCCTAGTGTAGGTGAGTGTAATGAACTTACCTATGACTTGCACAAGTAGCTCTTGAAGGGAGTTCTAAGAAAGTTTTCTATATGTATATGTATATGTCTATGTATTTTATTCATGACATTATGGTATTATCCTGCTTGTTATGATAATATGCATAATACGGATCCTAATGTGTCTATATGATGAGGTCTTACTTTATATGCATAATGTTAGTGTTAATTACTATATGATTAAGGTCTTACTTGGTATGTATGAAGTTGTCTATACTTGCCATGTTGATGTACAAAGTAACTGATAAGTCTTATAGTCTTTTTGTGGGTACTTAGTATGTGTGAGGTTATGGGGCTTCGCACATAAATTACACTAGTAGGCATAGAGTTGGATTATGAGTAAGGTCTTATGATGTCTGAATGAAATGAAGTTAGGATATGCTAATGTGGACTATTATCTTACGATGATGATATTGGAAGTCTTGACTTGTATGTTGTTTAGCAATGAGTCTCCTAGGTAGTTTATGAAGTATGTGGGTCATATGTGAAGTATGTGTCTCATGATATGTTATGCTTATGTGAACGTAAGAGATTAAGTTAATGAAGGTTGAATGAATGTTCACTTTGGTGACCTGAAGGTGATTCTTGAGTGTAGATGGTGGAATGAGTATTCATACATTGCACCAAATGTAACTACATGGTTTTTTGGGGGTAAAGGACTTAAGGTAAAAGAAGGATGATGGTATGAAATGCTAAATGTGCCTTAAATGTTATGTGTTGTTTTATGTGATGTCGACTATTTTACATGTCTATATGAAGTATGTGAACTATATTGTACTTATTGTATCAAAGTTCATGAAGTTTACTAAAAGCCATGATGCATGGTTTCTAACAAAATGTCCTGTTTAAATGCATGTTTTTGCATGGTTTCCATACTTAATGCATTCTAGTACTAATACCATTCTTTCTCATCTTTTTACACAAAGTCTAGGTGGTGATCGCTAGAGGATTTCTCTTAAAGTGAAGGGCTTGGATAACTTTCCCATGTTCAAAGAAAGGGGTCCTTAAGATTCAAGGATTTCCTATGTCATGTCCTTATTTAAAGTTATGTAATAGTTGGGTATTATTTTATGTTTTAAGTCTTGTGTTCCTATCATATTTATTTGTGTTGTGTCTAAGATGACAAAAGAGACTTTGAGTCTAATTATCTATTATGAGATTTGTATATATATCTGTCTATATATCTGTCTATATATATATATGTATATATATATATATATTTGAAGTTAGGTTCTGGCATATGATGTGCTCTGAAAAGTTTTAAATTCTCTGCTAAATTTCCAATGACAATGCGATGAATGATGACTATGGGCTTTTATAAGATCTTCGAGAGGTCAAGTACGCCATGTTACTTCTAGGGGGTGCTCCCCGATTCTGACAAACGTGGTATAAGAGTATAAGGTTATAAAAGTCATTTTAGGGTCCAAAGTCTCATATCGCCACGTCTAATAGAGTCTCATTCATCGGTGGTGAGTCGCGACACATCGATAAGCTAGAGGCTATATGACGATAGAGTTTCCCTTCTTCACTATTCTGATGTTGTGCCATAGAAGTTAAATCTATATGATCTCTCACTTATGTTTCCTTGTCTTGTGGTCTTTTAGATGTGATTACTATGAAATGATGATGTCTCAACGCTTGAGGGAGATGAGGTGAGTTTTGATGCTTATTATGGTTGTTATGACTTGATGAGTATTTGTGAAGGTGATTTGGATATGTTTTATTGTGATGCCATTTATGGCTATAGGTGACTATGATAAATGAGATGTTATGTTGATAATGTTGTGATATGATATGGTTATAGTTTGTTAAAATTTGTTATAGTTGAATGGAGTTCTCTATGGAATAATGAGTTGTTTTATAAGTATTCATGATGGTAATACATTGGTATGAGATATGCTTGAAAATATTTTGGAGAAATATGGCAAATAGCTAAAGATGAATGTTACCCTTGTATGCGTGTAATGCTTCATAGTTGACCCTGTGTGGATTGGAGTCTTTGGTATTGGCTTGTGTAACGACCGGGGACCACCCCGTAGACATTACCGGCGTACTCGACCTCGTAGAGGTCTAATACGAGCCTCTTAGAATTAACAACATGGAATTATATAGTTGAAATAATGCAGAAAATTTAAAACTTTTGTAACGCAATTCATGATCATAGTCTAAGATTGTCTCACAACATCATCTAGTATAAGTGTTCAACAAAAGTTAGCAAATAGTATCCTTAGCCCTTTAGACATTATAGTCTTTAGAACAAATGTACATAATATAAGATTACTAGTTCTATGACATCAATAGAGAAAACATACAGTTTGCAATAGTTCATATGTCCTCGAATCTTTGAAGACCTACCACAATGTCTTGGATATAAGAAATCCAAGGTTTCTTCAAGGATTGAGAAGCAAGCACCTAGCCGGAACATATACTCATAATATAAAGGGAAAAAAGAGGTTCGTACAAAGAATGCACTAAGTATGGAGAAATGCATAAGAACATATAAAACATGAGAAAAAGGACATTTACATATAAAGTATGCATACATAAGGTTTTGGAAAACCATTTGAATCATCAACACATCATATGATCCAATACTACCATAATATCAAAACTTCCACACAAAATGACCTTAGCACTTCTTAGGGGTCCAATTGTGCAATGTTGAGTTAGCTTCCCATACTACCAACCCTACCAAGTATTACCATAGAACTCACCTTGGTAACACATATTACCATTACATTCATTTAATAGCCATAATATCATATTCATTTCATCCTTACAAGGAACCACGTACAATAACCCTTTAAGCCAAGTAGTGCAATGTACAAGTGACGTCACATACCCCCACTTCTACTTAGTAAACTCATTAGGAGATTATAGACTAGTCCTTACTTCTTTATTACTCCGTCACTTTATAACTTTGGCTAAGATTAACTAAAATTGACATACACCATGGGAGCTTTCCATGGAATCCGGTGTCATAAATCCCCACACTGAAAAAGTGTGTTCCACTTGCCAAGATAGAACATACAAACTAGATACTATGTGTATCGACTAGCTACATCCTACGGGGGCACGTAGTTAAGGGATGTAGAGATTGCTTCTATGGACCCGGCCTATTGCATTAGCGGGAGAGTCCCCATCTCATGAGTATCACTAGGAATGGCACGGCCCGAGAGCACTCCAAGAAGTTAGGGAATTATCGAATCGTGTCACGGAATATTTGACCTCTTGGAGGTTTTGTACAAGCCCTTAGACATCATTCATTGCAGACATGTATGAAAAGTAGTGCGGAATTAAAACTTTTTACAAGAATTATATCTCAAAACATCATTCATATAAAACGGTATAAAAACTAAGTCTCATCATATGCCAATCTTAGACTCAGGAACACTTGGGAAATGGCCCAAACAATCGAATATAGAAAGCTAATGTCTATTACAATACTTTTAACGAAAGTAATCTAAAGATAAAGATGTCTTCGAATCAAGTGACGACATACCCCAACTTTGCTTCAAATAATCCTAGTTTCCAAGCTTTGCTTCGAGATACCTCTCACCTTCCACCTACAACATTAGATATAGACAAAAAGTATGGAATTAGTACAATGCATGTAGGTAGTATGGCATAATGCATAAAATCATGATAAAATAGACATTTGTGAGAAACATGCTCTTGTTGATTAAAACATCATAGTATAAACATAAGAACCACATTTAAACACCAAATATCACATTTGAAACACATTTCAAGTCATATCCAATTTATATCACATTACAGTGAACTTAGAGTAACTTCAGAGTAATTTCACAGTGAACAAATTGACATAAAAGCTTCCCATCCAAGGTTATCCTAAGACTCACTTTGTAAGGACTCGCATGTACACCCTAGAATTTAGGGCAACCCTTAGGTAGGAAAAAGGTGTACTTGACCTTTCGATGGTCTTGTACTAGCCTCTTAGCTATCAATCATCACATAAGACATGAAAAGTAGTGCGAAATTAAAACTTTTCATGATAAATAATAATAAGGAAAACATCTTTTATAAATACTAAAGGATAGTCTCATCGTCACAAGCCAACTTAAAGACAAGACATAATTATCTTAGGTAAATGACCCTTTACATTGAAAGAAATACATAAATAGTCTTATACAGTCTTAAAGAAGAACTTAAAGGAACATACACTATGCCCTCCAATATATGAGGACATACTTAGTTTTGAGAAAGTCGATTCCCAATCTTGCCTTTTAACCGTCAACTTTCCAGTAACATTTTGAAAATGTAAGACGTGTAGTTAAGCCTAACATAGGTGTCGGGAAGTCTAGACACTATTTGTAAGGTTAGTTTCATGAAAATAGGTCACTTAGGATGTTTTGGAACCAAAATGTGTAAGAACGTCCAAGATGTCTGAAAGTTGGTACATCGAGGTGCTAGTGTTCCTTGGACTATTTGACTAGTTTTTAAGGGTCAGAATTTAACGAAATCTTAGAAAAGTATGTGTAACACGTGTTAGGGATATTTCAGGGTTGAAACTTCTGGGTACGACTCCCCAAGGACCAACCAAGGGACCTTGGGGAGGACCCTAATGTTAGAAGCAACACTGCCTGGCAGTGTGCAATCGACGGCAAAGAGACGGATCGTGTGTGGACAAACGGAGCATTCATGCCTCCGTTGTCCCATACATAGACATGTTGAGGAATCCCCTCGCCTGCACAATCTCTGAACTCAACGACGGAGTGCAGGACGAGAGGGGTAGAGCCCGTCGACTCAGAGACGGCCCGTCGTTTGGGGTCTCGTCTGTGAGGGTCAAGTTTTCTGCCTAATTTAAGGTGGTTTCATTTAATTACTTAGAGGGTTAGGTGGTTTAGTTAGGGGTTAATGGAGTTTAATTATGTTTGTTTAAAACCCTATATAAATACTCCCAACCCTCATTAATCTGACACAACTCTAAAACAAATCTCTCTACCTTCTCTCTACTTTCTCTCTCTATTGGAAGACTCCATTAAGCTAAGTCTAGGAGGTGATTGGGGGATGGAAAAGGGTGGATTCATATTCAATTTCTCATCAAGACAATAAGGTATGGGATCTCTTCACCTTTGAGACCTCTTTACTCAAAGGGTTCATCCAAATTGATTTCAAAAGTTAGTGATTTCTAATGGGTTTCATCCAATTCCGAATTTGATGTTGTGGATTGAGTTTTTGATGTTTCTTTTAGGTTAATATGAGTTTATTGACATGCATTATAACTTAATTGGATTAATTGTTCATGGTCTTTCCTAAATTGAAGAATATGTTCCCAAGTCCTTAATACTAGGTTGTGTTCTTGGTTTAGATTGTAATTGTTCATTCAATTGACTTGTTTATGGGTTGAATTACTTGTATATGATGTTGATATGCTGCCTATGAACAAATTAGGATGATGATTAGTCTTTCATGATAGTTCTTTATAGAGGATCTAGGGTAGGGTGAATTGACTAAATCCTAAGTTTGATCTATTATTGAATTGTGAAGTAATGACTCTTCTATACTTGTGATTTCATTGGTTATTGAAATATGGTGATTTGAGATTTCATTGGTTATTGAATTATGGTGATTTGATGACCTAATTGGGTTGAAGTTAGGGTTGATGGTAAGACCTTGATGATGGTGAGATTGTGAAGAAGACTTGGTAAGTCTTGTGACCTTATCATGTGTTTCAATTATGATTAATTGTGGTTAAGTCATGATGATTGTATTGGAGCATGTTTGTATAGGATTTATAGGTTGGTATGATGTTGAATTGAAATGTCTTGGTATGGTTGTGAGGTTGATTAAGAGTAAAAGTAATAAGGGTGATGATGATTGCCAAATGTGCTTTATTGTTGAAAGGCTATAAAGTGTTAACCTTACTTATGAGAGTCGTGATGAAAGGCTTTTACTCATGCAATTCCTATTGAGCTAGTATGATGATGATTATACAAGGGCTAGACCCTATGACCTAAATTAAGTTATGATTGGTAAATAAAGATTAAAGACATTTCAATAAGGGACTAACTTAGCACCGAGTGATCTTGTATGTGAGAGGGTGACACTTTTCCACATAGGGAAGGTAGGGTTAACTACAGTTCTCACGGGTTAGATAGCCTCATGGCCCAAAAATAGGGTGTAGAGTGATATTTCCTATGATGCCCCAAGTTGCATAACTATGTTGCCACCATAGGAATACAAGTTAGTGGATCCACCTAGAAAGCTACGTTTATGTTAGGTATTACCTTGGCCAGTAGAAAACCTTTCATCGGTGTAAGGTTTACGACACCATATTCCGCATTAACTCATGTGGTCTATGTCGGTTAAGGCAAGTGTTCCCTAAACTAAAATGAAGTAATGATGTATAGGCTAACTAAAGTGACTTGAAGGGTTAGACTTAACTTATGTAGGGCTATGGGACTCTACCTAGGTCTTGCACTAGTTTGCCTTGATAGAAGCTCACGGAGGTCAATATTATGTATGTAAATGATGATAAAAGGTAAATGACTTTACATGATGATTATGATGCTTATGAACATGTAATTGGTTCTTGTTGATTAAAGTATGAACTTATGTATGTTGAAGGTTATGTTATGTGAAGTAAGTTACTATTTTTTATTCTTGTTTGGTTACTTGATTGAGTAGGGTTATGGGGATTTACTTGATCACTGCACTTGTGGCTTTATAAGGGTTATGTATGACTGTCTTGCTTTACTAGATCACATGATTAACTCTTATTTATACTTGTAATATGATTAATTGATGCTAGGGTTATGTGAGATTATGGGTTCAAATATGTTATATGCATATTGTATCTTTGACTTGATTAAGTATATTTAATTGGTTAGTCTAGTTGTTGATTATGCATAGACACATGAAAAGGCATGATTTAAATTAATGTCCCTTTTTAGCATGATTTATTGTTATACGTGCATATGGTCTCATACTTAGTACATGTGGCGTACTAACCCCATTTTCTACCTTTTTCCCAAACACTTTAGGTTCCGGTCGTTGAGGTTTTGTTCGAGGCGATTGTGAAGAAGGCTTGGATACTCTTATAATCTAGTGGAAGGTCCTCATTTCCCCGAGGATGATGTCGATATTCTACCTACAGATTGCTTAGCTATTATGACACTTATGTTGATTCTATCTTTCATTTGGACAAAAAGTTGTATAAAGCCTATATGTGGCTTACATTTATTGTTGTATGGCTATGCCCATGTTGTATTGTCGTTTTAGATGGTTTATGAGATGAGACGGATTTTATGACTCTAATTCTATCTTATATATGTGTATGAAATAAAAGTAGAAGACTAAGTAATCTTCCTATACGAACGGGTCTATGTATACTCGATGTCATACTATTATGTGTATGTAGAGGTCTATGTAAACCTCTGATGAGATATAGTTAAATACTTTTAATTTTTCCTCATAATTTAGCCAATGAATGTTACGATGAATGTATAGAGGCTAGTCTTAGTCTTCAAAGAGGACGATAACGCCGGTTACGTCAAGGGTTGCTCCCCAAATGTAAAAAACTTTGTATCAGAGCTTGAGGTTAAATATCCTTGATAACTACGTCTCTCTAAACCACGTCTATGTAGATTCGTACTCATAATTGTGGAGTGTGCCACACTTATGAATAGGAATCTACATGATGCTAAGGAATCTCTCTCTTTCTTGGAAATCCAATATCGTGCCTCTAGAGTAACTATTATGTGCTTTCGTCTTAACCTTGTATTTTTGGATATAGGCAATGAATACTCGGAGGAATGCGGCTAGGAGGATTGAGGAGGAGGTTGCCCCTCCCCGTGTAGAAGAAGATCCTCCACTTGAAGAGGGGGTCAATGTTGAGCAAGTTTCGGCCAACCCTCCACCCATGACGGATGCAGACATAAGGGTTGCCTTTATTCAAATGACCCAAGCCATTACTTCTCAAGCTCAAGCCGCCACTCTCCAAGCTCAAGCTCTGATGGCACAAGCCAATCGGGAGGTTGCACCTCGAGCCAACTTGCAAGTCTCTACTATATCATCCCGTTTGAGGGACTTCACTCGGATAAATCCGCCTAGCTTATATGGTTCTAGGGTTGATGAGGACCCCCAAGAGTTCATCAATGAGGTGTATAAGGTTCTCTTTGATATGGGGTTGAGTTCAAGTGAGAAGGCCGAGTTAGCCACATATCAACTAAAAGATGTGGCTCAAACATGGTATGTTCAATGGAGAGATAATCGGCCTCTTCGTGGTGGACCGGTAACACGGGAGATATTCAAAATGGTATTTCTTGATCGATTCTTCCCTAGAGAGATGAGCAAGGACAATGTGGTGGCATTCATCAACCTTCGTCAAAGAGGTATGAGTGTGCTTGAGTATTCTATGAAGTTTACTAAGTAGTCAAAATATGCTCCTTCCTTGGTTTCAGATTCAAGAGATGAGATGAGCCGCTTCATGATGGGTGTATCAGATGATGTAGAAGAAAAATGTCATTCGGCCATGCTTCATGAATATGAATAAATCTCGGCTTATGGTGCATGCTAGGCAAGTTGAGGAGGCACGGGTTAGGACAAAGGCCAGAGATGCTAAGAAGACAAGGTCCTTTTAAAAGGATTCTTTCAATGGTAGGCTTGTTATTCAAGACAAGCCTAGGTTGAAAAAGAGGTTCTCTAATCAAGTTCCATTCAAGTTCACTAAGACTCGTGATGATAAGGGGTCAAAGCTGAGAGCTCAAAAAGGGAAAAGTGCTAATTCACCTATTGATAAGCCTACTTGTGGTGAGTGTGGAAAGAAGCATTTCGGTACTTGTCTCATTGGTATGGATAAATGCTTTAGTTGTGGAAAAGTTGGGCACAAAGTTCGTGATTGTCCTTACATGAAGGGGCAAGAGAAGAGTGGTCAAGCAAGTGGTTCTAATGATGCTCCAAAGAAGAACCGCTTCTATGCTCTTCGTTCTAGGGGTGAGCAAGAGACCTCTCCCTATGTGGTGACCGGTATGTTACAAGTCTTTGCTATCGATGTTTATGCTTTACTTGATCCGGGTGCTACTTTGTCTTTTGTTACACCTCTTGTGGCTAAAAAGTTTGGTACTTTACCCGATATTTTTCATGACCCTTTCATAGTGTCTACACCGGTGGGTGAGTCGGTTGTTACAAAGAGGGTTTATAAAAATTATCCTATTATGATGCCCAATAGAGTTTCTAATTTTGATCTAGTTGAACTAGATATGCTTGATTTTGATATTATTTTGGGCATGGATTGGTTGCATTCTTGTTTTGCCACTATTGATTGTAGGACAAGGGTAGTGAGGTTCAATTTCCCAAATGAACCCGTTGTTGAGTGGAAGGGGGAAAGTTCTATTCCTAGAGGTCGTATCATTTCTTGTTTAAAGGCTTGCAAAATGATCTCTAAGGGCTGCCTATATCATTTATTGAGAGTCCAAGATTTTGACTCCGAAATTCCTCCCATTGAGTAGGTACCCATAGTGAGTGAATTTTTGGAGGTCTTCCCTAATGACCTTCCCAGTATTCCTACCAAACGGGAAATTGATTTTGGTATCGATTTGCTACCGGAAACAAACCCTATTTCGATTCCTCCTAATAGAATGACTCCAGCCGAATTGAAGGAGTTGAAGGCACGTCTTAAAGATTTGCTAGACAAGGGCTTTATAAGGCCTAACATTTCTCCATGAGGTGCTCTAGGATTGTTCGTGAAGAAGAATGATGGGTATTTGAGAATGTGTATTGATTATCGCCAACTCAACAAAGTCACAATCAAGAACAAGTATCCTCTCCCGCGGATTGATGATTTATTTGATCAACTCCAAGGGGCAAGCTACTTCTCCAAAATTGACTTGAGGTCGGGGTATCACCAACTAAGGGTGAGAGGTGAGGATGTACCAAAAACGACCTTCCGGACCCATTATGGCCACTATGAGATTCTTGTTATGTCCTTTGGTCTCACTAATGCTCTGGCGGCATTCAAGGATCTAATGAATAGTGTATTTCGAAGTTACCTAGATTCATTTGTTATTGTGTTCATTGACGACATCTTGGTATATTCGAAGAATGAAGGTGATCACATGGGTCATTTGAGGATTGTATTGCAAACCCTTAAAGAGCATCAATTATTTTCCAAGTATAGCAAATGCGAGTTTTGGTTGAGGTCGGTAGCATTTCTTGGTCACATCATCTCTAGTGAAGGAGTTGAGGTTGATCAAAGGAAAACGGAAGCGGTCCGAAATTAACCGAGACCAATGACTCCAACTGATATACGGAGTTTCTTGGGTCTTGTGGGTTATTATTAGAGGTTCATGGATAGTTTTGCGTCCATTGCATCTCCTTTGACTACTTTGACTCAAAAGTGTAAGAAGTTTGAATGGTCCGAAGCATGTGAGAAGAGCTTCCAATTATTGAAAGATAGTCTTACTTCGACTCTGGTGTTGACACTACCGGAAGGTACAAAGGGCTTTGTGGTCTATTGTGATGTAACCCGTGTTGGTTTGGGGTGTGTGCGTATGCAACATGGGAAGGTTATTGCCTATGCTTCTAGGCAACTTAAGGTGCATGAGAAGCACTATACCACTCATGACCTTGAGTTAGCGGCCGTGGTATTTGCTTTAAAGATTTGGAAGCATTATTTGTATAGTGTCCATGTTGATGTGTTCACCAACCATAAAAGTCTCCAATACGTGTTACCCAAAAGGAGTTGAATCTCCGACAAAGAAGATGGATAGAGTTATTGAAGGACTATGATATGAGTGTTCTTTATCATCCGGGCAAGGCGAATGTTGTAGCGGATGCTCTTAGCCGTTTGTCTATGGGTAGTGTTTCACATGTGGATGAAGCCAAAAGGTACCTTGTGAAAGAGGTTCGTAGATTGGCTAGACTGGGAGTGAGATTGGAGGGTTCATCAAATGGTGGTGTGACGGTCCATCATAACTCTGAATCATCCTTGGTTGTTGAGGTGAAGTCTAAACAACACCTTGATAAACCATTAATGGAGTTGGAAGAATCGGTTCTTGGCAAGTTTAATGAATCCTTCTCCTTTGGGGGGGGGGGGGATGGTGTTTTGAGATATCAAGGGCTGTTATGTGTCCCAAATGTTGATGATTTTAGGAACCGTATCCTTGAGGAAGCCTATGGGTCCCATTATTCCATTCATCCGGGGTCACCAAAGATGTATCATGACCTTAGAGAGGTGTATTTGTGGGAAGGTTTGAAGAGGGACATAGCCGAGTTTGTTGCCAAGTGTCCAAATTGCCAACAAGTGAAAGCGGAGCATCTAAAACCGGGTGGCTTACTACAAGAAATCCAAATTCTTACTTGGAAGTTGGAAGACATCAATATGGATTTTAAAGTAGGTTTGCCTAAGACCCAAAAAGGGTATGACTCCATTTGGGTGGTGGTTGATAAATTGACAAAGTACGCTCATTTCATTTTCGTCAAGGCTGCATATTCGGCGGAGGGTTATTCTAGGATCTTCATAGATGTGATTGTGTGTCGCCATGGTATTCCATTAGCCATTATATCAGATAGAGGTGGACAATTCACATCTAGGTTTTGGAGGTCATTTCAAGAAGGGTTGGGCACTAAGGTGAAGTTGAGTACCGCTTTTCATCCTTAAACGGAGGGTCAAGCGGAGCGTACTATTCAAACTCTTGAGGATATACTTAGAGCTGGTGTCATTTATTTCAAAGGGAGTTGTGATAAGCACTTGCATTTGGTAGAGTTTGCTTACAATAATAGTTTTCATTCATCCATTTCCATGGATCCCTATGAAGCCTTGTATGATAGGAGGTATAGGTCTCCTATTGGATGGTTTGAAGTGGGTGATTCATCAATTCTTGGTCCCGACTTGATCTACAAGACTTTGGAGAAACTGCATGTAATAAGGAATCTGTTTCAAATGGCCTATAGTCGGCAAAAGTACTATGCCGACAATAGCAGAAGGGATCTTGAGTTTGAGGAAGGTGACAAGGTGTATTTGAAGATTTCTCCTATGAAGGGGGTTCTTATATTTGGAAAGAAAGGGAAGTTGAGCCCTCGGAATGTGGGTCTCTATGAGATTTTGCAAAGGGTAGGTATAGTGGCCTATGAGTTGAAGTTGCCAAGTGAATTGGCTTCGGTTAATCCGGTATTTCATGTCTCCATGCTTAAGAAGTGTGTGTGTGATCCCGAGTCCATTCTTCCTATTGAGGGGCTTGGGGTCAAGGATAACCTCTCTTATGAGGAGGTTCCGGTCTAAATTCTTGAAAGACAAGTGAAATGGTTGAGGAACAAAGAGGTTGTATTCGTAAAAGTTTTATGGAGGGACCACTTAATTGAGGGTGCTACATAGGAGGCCAAGGCCGACATGAAGTCCCGATATCCTCATCTTTTTGATGATTGAGGTTAATCATCCTTTTTAATAGTTTAAATGTGATTACTAATTAAAGTCCTTTTATTTTTGGGTGATGAAATGCGAAAGATGAGTTTTTGAATTTTGGGCAGTGAACTTATAGTGAGCTGCCAGTGATTTTAGCTTAAAAATGTGAAATTTTGTTTTGGCTTGTTTTGAGTCATGTTGTGCATTTTGACATGTTGAGTCTTTATGAAATGTTTAGTATCATGTTGATAAGTTGAATTTGAATCTAATTGACTCATGTTTGTCATGATGAGCTCAAAGGGTTGTTGTGAGAAGTAAGTACCTCATGAGGTGATGTTGAGTCTCATATTTGGTAATTGTAATTTTGAATTGCCTTAATTGAAGTAATATGTATTGTATTGTATTGAAATTATGTTGGTTGGGCTGCTAGTCTTGAGTCTATTCCTTCCTTGAAAACAATTTCCGTGTCATTCGGGGATGAATGTTCCTAAGGGGGCGGATAATGTAACATTTTTAAAATGTAAGATGTGTCGTTAAGCCTAACATAGGTGTCGGGAAGTCTAGACACTGTTTTTGAGGTTAGTTTCATGAAAATAGGTCACTTAGGAAGTTTTGGAACCGAAATGTTTAAGAACGTTCAAGACGTCCGAAAGTTGGTCCATAAAGGTTCTAGTGTGCCTTGGCCTATTTGACTAGTTTTTAAGGGTCGGAGTTTAACGAAATCTGAGAAAAGTATGTGTAACACGTGTTAAGGATGTTTCAAGGTTGAAACATCCGGGTACGACTCCCCAAGGACCAACCAAGGGCCCTTCGGGATGACCCTGGTGTTATAAGCAACACTGCCTAGCAGTGTGCAATCGACGGCAAAAGAGACGGGCCGTGTTTGGACAAACAGGACGTCGATGCCTCCGTTGTCCCATACTTAGACATGTTGTCGAAGCCCCTCGCATGCACAGTCTCTGAACTCAATGACGGAGTGCAGGACGAGAGGGGTAGAGCCCGTCGACTCACAGACGGCCAGTCCTTTGAGGTCTCGTCTGTGAGGGTCGAGTTTTCTGTCTAATTTAAGGTGGTTTAATTTAATTAGTTAGAGGGTTAGGTGGTTTAATTAGGGGTTAAGGGAGTTTAATTAAGTTTATTTAAGACCCTATATAAATACTCCCAACCCTCATTAATCTAACAATAAGTCTAGGAGGTGATTGGGGGCTGGAAAAGGGTGGATTTCATATACAATTTCTCATCAAGACAATAAGGTATGGGATCTCTTCACCTTTGAGACCTCTTTCCTCAAAGGGTTCATCTAAATTGATTTCAAAAGTTAGTGATTTCTAATGGGTTTCATCCAATTCCGAAATTGATGTTGTGGATTCAGTTGTTGATGTTTCTTTTAGGTTAATATGAGTTGATTAAAATGTATTCTAACTTAATTGGACTAATTGTTCATGGTCTTGCCTAAATTGAAGAATATGTTCCCAAGTCCTTAACCCTAGGTTGTGTTCTTGGTTTAGATTGTAATTGTTCATTCAATTGACTTGTTTATGGGTTGAATTACTTGTATATGATGTTGATATGATGCCTATGAACAAATTAGGATGATGATTATGCTTTCATGCTAGTTCTTGATAGATGATATAGGGTAGGGTGAATTGACTAAATCCTAAGTTTGATCTACTATTGAATTGTGAAGTAATGACTCTTCTATACTTGTGATTTCATTGGTTATTGAATTATGGGGATTTGATGACCTAATTGGGTTGATGTAAGGGTTGATGGTAAGACCTTGATGATGGTGAGATTGTGAAGAAGACTTGGCAAGTCTTGTGACCTTATCCTTTGTTTCAATTATGGTTACTTGTTGTTAAGTCATGATGATTGTATTGGAGCATGTTTGTATAGGATTTATAGGTTTGTATGATGTTGAATTGAAATATCTTGGTATGGTTGTGAGGTTGATTAAGATGAAAAGTAATAAGGGTGATGATGATTGCCAAATGTGCTTTATTGTTGAAAGGCTATAAAGTGTTAACCTTACTTATGAGAGTTGTGATTAAAGGCTTTTACTCATTCTTTATAATGGTTATTGATTCTTTGTAAGATTTTTATGGCATTACAAGTTGTGTGGATAGGGTATGTTGGGACTTGTCCCATTGATTGGCATACCCTATTTTATGAGTTATTGAATTGAGATTAGAATGAATTTTTGGAGTAATACATTTAGATATTATTTATTGGCCAATTTGTTGGCATCATTCAGAATTTCGACAATTACTTGTCATAACATTATCAATAAACTAATTCAATCAATTCATGAATACATTATAGTAATTTAACATGTTAAACAAGCTGACTTTTCACATATGATAAACATATCAACAATTCAACGAATACTCATAACAATTTACATTCTCGAAAAATAAATAGGCATTATAACATTTAACGTTGATGCAAATAACACCCTAAGTATGCGGATCTAACATGTATATTTCACTTGACATATAAATCACTTAAACACACATATAAGATCAGTTAACACCACATACAATCAACAATGCATCGAGAATAATACTACTATACTATAAGAATCGGAAATCGGGAGAACTAGGGAGATGAACATGTGATTCGTTGGGAACAACCCTAGTTTCGATATTCTTGAAGTAAAAATGTTTGAAAAGACTCTTGGAGAAAGAATTCCATGATATAAAACCCATACCCCTCTGTATAATTAAATCTACGAAGATCACAACGAACTTTGCACGAAAAAACCTTGAACACTCTTGCTAACGTTCTAGGGTTCCACTTGCGGTTTCTCTTGTTCTCGGTTTGGGCGTTAATGGTGATCAATATTAGTTCTAAATATTCTTTAGAAATGATCATTAAATAAGTTAATTTATATTATATACTTAACTAAAATAGCTTAGGTAGTTAATTACAAATACGCCCTTCCTAGATTGACTAGAATTAGAGAACTCTTAGGCTTTATCGATTTTTATCTTGTTTTAGTTGTAGCGTTTATTTTCTGGAGTGAATAACGTGTATAATCCTTTAAAACTGAATTTTAACTAATTCTACTTGGACTATATAACCTAATTAAGGTAGCCCAATTAGCTAAATACAAAAACGCCCCTCCTAGATTAGCTAGGATTAGAAGATTCTTTGACTTAACCGATTTTTGGGTCTTTCCTTGGGATTTCAGTTTTGTCCAATTAGTTTAATTAATTAAGTTGCTATATTTATTAATTAAGTAATCTATGGTAATTACTAAAGTACCCCAATGTGGTTAGGACCATAACAAACTCTTTTGACCATCCTAAGTTAGGTACGAGGTTGTCTTTTTCTTGTCTTAACCGAAATCTAGAAATTTCTTTGTGATTATGGTTTTAGCCTTTTAAATTGATTAATTAAATTGCAAAATTGATTAATTAGGTAACCTAGGGTAATTACTAAAGTAACACTAAGTTGTTAGGACCATAACAAACTTTTTGACAATCCTAGGTTAGGTACTAGGTTTTCCCTAAGTTAGTTAGGCGGTTGGTTAGTTAGTTAGATTGTCCTAGGTTGTACGGTCCCTTGGCTGGTCGTTCTTGGCTGGTACTAGGTTAGTTAGTTAGTAGGTTAGTTAGTTAGGGTCTAGGACAGGTTAGGGAGCCTGGTCCCACATGGTTGGACCCGCATATGCGCTATCCCACAACCACCGTAACCAAATCGGTTAGGGTGGTCCCCTCGGCCTATTTTCACATGTGGTTGCACATCTGAATCCCATGTGCTCCTTGTACTTTCACAACTAACTATTTGGAAGGTTCATTTGGAATATTTACTTATTGTCCCAAGGATCGTCACTATGTTCTCGGGCACTTCTTACTCTACATGATCATTTTAAATGGTTATGTACTAGGCTTGAGACTTGGATGCCTAGTACTAATGTTCAAATGCTAGAAAATCTATGTTTTTATCTTAGGGTTTTCATTGCAGGTACTTTTCTTAAACAAGCTTGAAATATATTTTGCTTATTTGGGTATTATATAGAAATTGGCTAACACCCCTTAGCCAATTTTCTATACTATGCCCAATATTTCTCAATATTGGGCATTGGGATGCCTATTACTTGATGTGGTTATATATGAAGGATAATGTTATTTTAAGTACTTGTGTATAAATAGAAATTGGCTAATATCCCTTAGACAATATTCTATAATATGCCCAATACATTGGGATGCCTATGTCCCAACACACATTCTTATAAACCTACTAGCCTCTTCACTAGACATGAAATTTTCTGGAATGTTACGTTATCCCCTCCTTATGAACATTCCTCCCCGAATGACACTACTCATCATTTTAAAACAAAGAGGGTATTTTCGAAAAGCACACTAACATACTAGAAACTTTATCTTTGTGAATCTTTGATTCACAACTTACTCTGGATGATGCACAATACTCTAAGCTTATCTGAAGCTTCTTATCTGAGATTGAGGAACTTCCTTCTCAATCCTACTTTAACTTAATGCACATCACACTCATACAACTCATAAATCACGTAAAAACTATACAAAAACAGCAACATGAAAGCAAGCATAAACTCATACTAACTCATGTAGTGCAAGTATAAAACACACAGTTATGGACTTAGAACACCAAAAAACGCCTAATGCACTAAGATTTTGAGTTGTATTTACGGAATCGGACTTAGGAAACGTTTTTCCAACTTTAAGAACTGAATATGTGAGGGTAACTGAATCTCCTATCAGCCTTGGCCTCCGATCTTGCCCCCTCAACAAGGTGGTTCCTCCATAACACCTTCACAGTGAGAACCTCCTTATTATTAAGTCGCTTCACTTGACAATCTAAAATTGCAACGGGAACTTCTTCATAAGGAAAGGTTAGGATCGACTCCTAACCCCTCGACGTGTAGGATGGACGTTGGATCGCCTAGACACTTCTTAAGCATCGAAACATGAAACACTGGATAGACAGAAGCCATGTCGTTTGGTAACTTTCCCTACTTCATGTAAGATCTAACAATGACCTATATACCTTGGACTCAAGTTCCCTTTCTTACCAAACCTCATATTTACTACGGACACAGATTCTGTGGAAGGGACTTCTTATTCTAAGTCATTGACTCTAACTAAGTGGAATAAGTATCCCTTAGATAATGTCTTATTGGCTTTAAGATTGGAAACTATTTGGCCTGTTGGATTTGAACCACATCCTTCCCATTTTAACCCTAACTTATTTGGAAACTGAAGCCTTACTACCATATTTCGACAGTCTATGGTAGCATAGCTTTTATAAAGCACATCCATACCTAAGCCATATCCTTGAGCTAGTATGCAGCCAAATTAGCCTTCTCCTCTTCATCAGTACTCATAGTAGGATTTAGAACCTACTATGCACTCACCTCCATGCGAACAGCCACACTTACAACTCGTCTTTCGGTCACGCAGGGCATTTCTATCATTGTCCCTTCTTGGGAAGGCCAGATCTTGAGTCTGGCGCCTTAAACCACTTGGCCATCATAATTCTTGTATGTATTCTTCTACGCGCTCACACAAGATAGAAGTTAGATACTTAGAATGACACAAAGTGTCAAAGATCTAGATAGAACGATAAAGAGTAGAAGAAGGGAAGATTCCTAATCATCACAAAGTCTCTAAGTCATGATTTTGGTGCACTTCATAACCATAAGCTAGAAACTACGCAATGTGGTTGTGTTGAGCCTTAGTTCCTAGGTAATTTAACCTCATGCTCTGATACCAAGGATGTCAGGACACGGATTCTGGAATACGAATCGCAACCATTGTCGTTAAACTCTCATAGGTCGCAGACAAGCCTCTTCTTAGCTTTCATCACAATCATATAGTTAAATTTCCGGAAACTTTAAAAAATTTTAATACTTATCAAAGTATACATAGACTTCATATAGTATTGCATAAGAGTGATATTCTAATAGCTCAAACTAAACAACCATCTATTAAAGATTAAACAATTTAAATAAATGATCGTGATAATAATAATAGTTTGCCAATTGGCCTTATTACAATGCTTTGAATAAATACTTGAAAAGAAACTCTAGGGACAGTAGTCACTAGCTATATGTAATGTACTAAGCTAGAATAATAAAGTGTAGCATCCTCGAACTCAAGAGGACCTACCAAAGTCTGGAGAATGCTATTCCAAACCGCTTCGTCGAACTTCAATCTTCTTGAGAATCTGCGTCTATAAAAATAGTAAAATATATGGGGTTAGTACACACTTGTACTAAGTATGGGTGTATGCACATAATACATAAGGGACGATGCATGAACAAGGAAAGGTCTTTCCTAAACAAAGTGTCAATGTCACTGTAATAACGTTATGATTCACTTAAAACGTTAATAATGATTTATGACGTAAATATGACACGTTCTCATGCAATTAAGGCACACAACTCATTTTCTATATGAACATAAGACCTTGGAATCATGAACATAATTTTAGAACAATGTAACGATGTTTCCTATTTTTGTTGTCTAGGCCGAGAGTGACCTTATCCACACTTAGTTTATTTTTCAATCATTTCTATCTTCTTTTTGTATAGTTCAATGATATCCTTTGATCTTATAATTCACTTATAAGTGCAATGATTCATTGTAGTCCCATACATACAATGAATCGAGTAAGCAATTCACAAGACTAAGGAAACGTTTGGCTACCCTGCCTATGAGTTAGATTTTTCATTCTTCTTCTTGTTGGTTGTGATTATTTTAATACGCCAATCTTTATTGGCTATGCCCACTATTTGATTATTTAATAATATATAGTTCTCTGGACATAATCCATCCTCCATTATTGGCTACCCCAACTTGTTATGTCTATTAAACACTAGTAATTGATATTCTTTAAGCTTTTACTTTACTTAGTTCACTATGAACTTATAATTCTACTTCTTTGCTCGATTGTCCACTTTGAACATGCTTCTTTATTCTTTCTTACTCTCTCAAATAATTCTCTTAGCATTAACGGAAGTATATCATACGAGCTACATGAAATCTAGTGTCTCCGCCACACCAAAAAGAGGTGATTCACCGATTAGGGTGAACCATGGTCTGTGTCGTCCCCACACCGAAAAGAGGGGTTCACCGGCTAAGGTGAACCGTTCGATGTCTTCCCCACATCGTAAAGGGGGGTTCACGGCAATAGTGAACTAGATTCTTGTCCAGAGATATACCGTCATAGATAATGTGTGCTAAACTTGAAATACAGTGTCTTTCCCACACCAAAAAGAGGTGGAATCACCAGCCAAAGTGAAACCGAAACTACCTAGCATTCTTGGGGAAGGCTTCCCCCCCGCTAGTCCCTATTGTGGCAAAACATAGTTCGAAGACTAGGAGACGTACTGAGACCCTGGAGATCTCGTCTCATGAGACTTACATTTGCTGGCACAAGCTCATTACTGGTCTATCGATGCTAAGCTCAGATTTTATCACCTTATCTTCTATAGTTTACTGATACATTATGGAAGCTTGCTTCTAATTATGAGGTTTACTTACTCTACGGATGACTGGTCATCCTTATCTTTACTTGATGATTATGATCTTGAAACTTTACTTTATCATCATGGTGCGAGTGAGACTTGTCTCACGGACTCTAGCACCCTCTTATGTGAGTATTATTGACGTAACGATTAAGTGTTCTTGAGACTCGTCTCACTTTTTTCTAACACTCTATATTAGTTCAATTTGATAACTTAACTCTTAGTTATCTCTTTACTCACCTTAACTTGTTTACGTCACTTACTAACCTTATATCATTCTTTATGATGGTTATTGATTCTTTGTAAGATTTTTATGGCCATATATATTGTGTGGATACGGTATGTTGGGACTTGTCCCATTGATTCACATACCCTATGTTATGAGTTATTGAATTGAGATTTGAATGACTTTTTGGAGTAATACATTTAGATATTGTTTTATTAGCCAATTTATTGGCATCATTCAGAATGTCGCCAGTTACTTGTCATAACATTATCACTAAACTAATTCAACCAATTCATGAATACATTATAGTAATTTAACATGTTAAACAAGCTGACTTTTCACATATGATAAATGTATCAACAATTCAACGAATACTCATAACAATTCACATTCTCGAAACACAAATAGGCATTATAACATTTAACGTTCATCTAAATAACACCCTAAGTATGCGGATCTAACATGTATATTTCACTTGACATATAAATCACTTAAAAACACATATAAGATCAGTTAACACCACATACAATCAACAATGCATCGAGAATAATAATACTATACTACAAGAATCGGAAATCGGGAGAACTAGGGAGATGAACATGCGATTCGTTGGGAACAACCCTAGTTTCGATATTCTAGAAGTAAAAACGTTCGAAAAGCCTCTTGGAGAAAGAATTCCATTAGAGAAAACCCATACCTTTCTGTATAATTAAATCTACGAAGATCACAACGAACTTTGCACGAAAAAACCTTGAAGACTCTTGCTAACGTTCTAGGGTTCCACTTGTGGTTTCTTTTGTTCTCGGTTTGGGCATTAATGGTGATTAATCTTAGGTCTAAATCTTTTTGAGAACTGATCACTAACTAAGTTAATTTATATTATATACTTAACTAAATTAGCTTAGGTAGTTTATTACCATTACGCCCTTCCTAGATTGACTAGAATTAGAGAACTCTAATGTTTTACCGATTTTTATCTTGTTTTAGTTGTAGCGTTTTTTTTTGGAGTGAATAACGTGTATAAGCCTTTAAAACTGAATGTTAACTAATTATACTTGGACTATATAACCTAATTAAGGTAGCCCAATTAGCTAATTATAAAAACGCCCCTCCTAGATTTACTAGGATTACAAGATTCTTTGACTTAACCGATTTTTGGGTCTTTCCTTGGGATTTCGGTTTTGTCCAATTAGTTTAATTAATTAAGTTTCTAAATTAATTAATTAACTAATCTATGGTGAATAATAAAGTACCCCTAAGTGGTTAGGACCATAACAAACTCTTTGGACCATCCAAGGTTAGGTACTAGGTTGTCTTTTTTTTTGTCTTAACCGAAATCTGGAAATTTCTTTGTGATTTCGGTTTTAGCCTTTTAAATTAATTAATTAAGTTGCTAATTTAATTAATTAGGTAACCTAGGGTAATTACTAAAGTTACCCTAAGTTGTTAGGACCATAGCCAACCTTTTGGAAAATCCTAGGTTAGGTACTAGGTTGTCCATAAGTTAGTTAGGCGGTTGGTTAGTTAGTTACGTTGTCCTAGGTTGTCGGGTCCCTTGGCTGGCTGTTCGTTGTTGGTCCTAGGTTAGTTAGTTAGTTAGGTTAGTTATATAGGGTCTAATACAGGTTAGGGATCCTGGCTCCACACGGTTGGACGCGCATGTGCATTGTCCCCCAACCGCCCTAACCTAATCTGTTAGGGTGGTCCCCTCGGCCGGTTTGCACATGTTGTTGCACATGTGCTTGCCATGTGCTTCTTGTACTTTCCCAAATAACTATTTGGAAGGTTCATTTGGAATATTTACTTATTGTCCCAAGGATCCTCACTATGTCCTTGGGCACTGCTTACTATACATGATCATTTTAAATGGTTATGTACTAGGGTACTAGGCTTGAGACATGGATGCCTAGTACCAATGTGCAAATGCTAGGAAATCTATATTTTTAGCTTAGGGTCTTCATTGCAGGTACATTTATTAAACAAGATTGGAATATATTTTGCTTATTTGGGTATTATATAGAAATTGGCTAACACCCCTTATCCGATTTTCTATATTATGCCCAATATTTCTCAATATTGGGCATTGGTATGCCTATTACTTGATGTGGTTATATATGAAGGATATAGTTATTTTAAGCACTTGTGTATACATATAAATTGGCTAACATCCCTAATCCAATATTCTATAATATGCCCAATATTTCTCAATATTGGGCATTGGGATGCCTATGTACCCAAACATGCATTCTTAAAAACCTTTTAGCCTCTTCACTAGACATGAAATTTTCTGGAATGTTACATCCTATATGTTATCGTATGTAATGTTTCGCCTTTGAATATGTTTATAGTATGTATGTTAATGATATAATTCTATTGGCTAAAGGTTTTATGAAGATTTGCATGGTTGCCATACTTAGTACATTCTTGTGCTAATCCTATTCTTCTCTACTTTTTACATAAAGTGTAGGTTATGGATGCATAAAGGATGTCTTGAATGGTGAAGAGCTTGCTAGATGATTCCCAAATTCAATGAAACGAATCCTTAAAGTTCAAGGATCTCCTACTTATGTCTTTACTGTAAAGTCTTTCAATGTTGTATAGTTATGCAATGTGTCTTATGGGTCGTGTCCCTAATGTACTCTAATGTTGTTGAATCTAAGATGGCAAAGAGACTTAAGGTCTAAATATATATTACGACTAATGCTTATATTTATATGAAGTAAGTTTCTAGCATATGATGTGCCAATAAAAGTTTTAAATTTTTCGCTAAATTTACTATGTCAATGCGATGAATGATAACTATGGGCTTGTATAAGACCTCCGAGAGGTCAAGTACGCCAAGTTACTTCTAGGGGGTGCTCCCCGGATGTGACAAAAGGATCACCATGCCTTTTTCATTATAAAGACCACGAAAATCTGAGAATAAAGCTCCAAGAATCCACCTCCATAGCTTGTTCTTGAGCTTGGTCTTCAGTGGAGGTTTTTGGGCTTTTTGAAGAAGAGAGAGTTTTGGGGTTTTGATTTTTCTTATTTGGTGTTGGGTTTTTAAGTTGGGAAAGGGGTTAAGTAGTTCTTAAAATCATTTTATAACCGTGACCAAAGTTACCAAAACACCCCCACACTTATTTGAACTTTTAGACATGTCAAACTCAACTTCAATTTTCAGAATCTTCGTCGGGGAACAAGTCCGCGATGCTGAGCTGTTCCCCCATAATTTTTAGAATTAATTCTTGAAACAGTGGAGTACGCCATGTTTCCACGACGCGGAGCAACATTTTGGCTCTTGGTGGACCAAATCCACGACTGGTTCCCCCAATGACCAAATGTTGCTGCCTTAGGCAACTTTCTATCCCAAGTCTTGGATCCTCCTCGAGGACCCTTTCGTCGGTCCTCGGAGATTTTTGTCTGAATGTTTCAACTTTAATTACTCCCATTTACATGTTAGGAACATCTCACGTCAATTTGAACTCAAAACAACACATAAAACTTGATGAAAACACACTAAGACACACAAGCACATTTTAAAGCAAAACTTTCGAAGGTCTTGGGTGTTCTTGGACGTTTGACCTCCAAACTTGACACACTGCATTTTAACACTATAATTAGTCGTTTAAGGACTTAATAAACCCATAAACAACATGTTAGTATTTAATTCACCCTAGCTCATTTTGAGGATGTAACAGTAAGTCCGGCCTCCCTCATGGGTTTTCCTCACGTTAGTAAGTCCAGATCCCCAAGATATGTGTTGTCTCATGAGATGGAAACCTGCATGTCTAGAAAGTCAAGGTTTCTAGTTAAAATATGCTTGACTCTTAAATTTGTGCACACCTAGGACTCTAGCTTAGTGGATCCACCTAGACAACTATGTACGAATGGTTACACCTTAGGCAAGTGTTAACCATCTCTTTTCGGTGTGGGAGTAGAACACTGGGTTCCATGTAGCTCACATGGTCTCATATCTGTTATTGCACTTCTTTACCTAATGTAAAAGTAAATGAACAAGTTAAGTATGTGAATTCTTATTAGGGTTGTCTTAAAGGTTACTACATGGTCTGAGGGAGGGTATGTGACTTCTCTTACACATTTCACATGTGAAATCCTAAGATATGGTCCTAGTGGTTTTATTTTATGATGATTATGATTATGGTTATGTTGATAAGCTATGAGTAATAATTTCTGTATGAATCATGTTTTGAAAATGTGTTGTAAGTATGAAGTGGGTTGCTTAATGTGATTCTTAGCTTTGGATAGGGTTATGGGGATTTATTCTTGGTATTGCACAGGTGTTGCTTGATTTGCTTATATGTTGGGATGACTTATGATGTTTCATATATATGTGTATTGAGTTTTTGGGTATTGTGCATGGTTTTGACTAAATTGTGTCTTTTCTCACGCATTAATGATTTTTATGTGTAGGGACCATACTTAGGACATGTGTTTTGTGCTAACCCATATTTCTTCTCTTTTTCCCATTCATTGTAGGTTCGGTCCATTGAGGTATCTTGAATCTAAAGTAAGAAGGCTTGGAATAGACTCTCCAAGTTTTGGTAGGCCCTCTAGTTCGAGGATGACACCACCTACTCTACCTTAGTAGTACTTGTATTGTATAAAGATATGTTTTTCTCTCGTATTTTTGAAGATATTTATGTAAGCCCTATGTGGCAACTATTAATTTGTATAAGGTCTATGCCCATATGTTTTACTTCATTTAGATTGTTTAATGTGAGACAAAGATTTAGACTAAATTCCTATGTATTGTTATGTTGTCTAAGTGAGAATCCTAAGTAAGCTTCATATGTGAGTGGTCTATGTAAACCTCACTAAGTATATATAAAAGTATTAACTTTTCCACACTTTTGACCTATGATATGTGATGACGGATGCTAAAAGGCTTGTCTAAGTCATCTTCGAGGACGAAGACGCCGTTAACGCCTAGGGGGTACTTTGAGTCATTACAAACTTGGTATGAGAGCATTAGGTTAAATTAAATCTTACGATTTATGTCTCACAAAACCACGTTTATGTAGGGTCATATTCATAATTGTGAAGCGCGCCACACTTATGAATGAGAGACTATTTGATGCTTAGAAAATTTCAATCTCTTGTTATTCCTTAGTCGTTCATAAGAGTATTAGCTCTATTTAGTCCTTTATTCTAATCCTTTTATTGTTCTTATAGGCAATGAATAGAACGAGGAACAATGATAGAAGGGTTGAGGAGGAGAATTTGAATGAGGCGGTTCCCCCTCAAGCTCCTCAAAATCCAATAGTTCCTATTGAAGAAGGGGCTATGACTAATGTTGATATAAGGGCGGCTATTCATAGCTTGACTCATGTGTTGGTTACCTAAGTTGGTAGGGATGCAATGGTGTAAGTGAACCCCAATGCTAGCTTTACTTCTTCAAGGATTAGGGATATCACAAGGATGAATCCCCCTACTTTCTAAGGTTCTAAGGTGGAGGAGGACCCACAAGGGTTCACTCATGAAGTAATCAAAATTCTTGATTCTATGGTGTGTCTTCAAAAGAAATGGCAGTGCTAGCCGCCTACCAACTCAAAGATGTGGCTCAAGTTTTGAATGATCAATGGATGGATGAGAGTCCGGTTAAAGAAGGTCGGATTCTTGGGGGAACTTTAAAGACGACTTTCCTTGATAGGTTCTTTCCCTCTGAATTAAGGTAAAGGAAGACTCATGAATTCATCAACCTTCATAAAGGGGGTATGATCGTGAAGGAGTACAACCTCAAGTTCACTCAACTATCCAAGTATGCTCCTACTATTGTTGCGGATTCTAGAGCTAAGATGAACCAATTTGTTATGGGGATATACGACCTTGTAGGTCGGCTATGTTGATTCCTAGCATGGACATCTCTTGTCTTATGTTTCATGCCAAACAAATTGTAGAGCAAAAGCTTAAGCAAGTTGGCAGGGAGTTGAAGATGGGAATTCTTCCAAGACTAAATTTGAGGTGCAAGACAAACCAAGGTTCAAAAAGAGGTTTTCCAACAAAGGTCCTCCAAATGCTCCAAGGGTCAACAAGAGAAAGGTGTCTACTCTCAAGCCCCAAGAGGGGAAAGGTGGTTGTTCTTATGCTGAGAAGCCTCTTTGTTCAAAATGTGGTAGAAAACATAATGGTAAGTGCCTAGTTGGCATGGATAATTGCTATGGTTTTGGCAAGAGTTGTCACATGAAGGGAGATTGACCTATCATGAAAGCTCAAGGAAGGGAAAATGCTCAAGCTCAAGCAAGTTCCCCAAATCCAGATGCTCCTAAGAAGAATCGCTTTTATGCTCTCCAATCCTGAATTGATATAGAGAGCTCACCGGACGTGGTTACCGGTATGTTACCATTATTTTCCTTTGATGTATATGCTTTGTTTGATCCTAAGCTACATTGTCATTTTGACTCCTCTTGTAGCCATGAAGTTTGATATACTACCCGACAAATTAGATGAACCTTTTTCGGTTTCTACCCCGGTGGATTATTCAGTGGTGGCTAAAAAAGAGTCTATAAAGGTTGTCCTATTTCCTTGCCCAATAGAGTAACATTAGTTGACTTTATAGAACTTGATATGATAGATATGATGTCATATTTGTAATGGATTGATTGTATGATTCCTTTGCCTCTATTGTTTGTAGGACAAGGGTAGTCAAATTTCATTTTCCAAATGAATCCATTTTTGAGTGGAAGGGAGGAAACTAAAATCCTAGGGGTAAGATCATTTCGTGTCTTAAAGTTTGCAAGTTAATTGCAAAGGGTTGTCTCTACCACATATTAAGAGTTTGGGATCTTGAATGCGAGGTCCCTCCCATAAAGTCGGTACCGTAGTGAAGGAATTTTCGAAGGTCTTTCTCGATGATCTTACCGGAATTCCTCCTGAACGGTAGATTGACTTCGGCAAAGATTTATTGACTGATACACAACCTATTTGAGTTCCTGTTTATCGGATGGCCCCGACCGAGTTGAAGAAGTAAAGGCTCAACTCAAGGATTTGCTAGATAAGGGTTTTATTGAACTAAGAATATCTCCATGGGGTACCCCAGTATTGTTTGTGAAGAAGAAGGATGGGTCTTTAAGAATGTGTATCGACGATCGTCAATTGAATAAAGTCACCAAAAAGAATAAGTGCCCGCTCCCTAGGATTGATGATTTGTTTTATCAACTCCAAGGAACAAGTTACTTTTCAAAGATTGACTTGAGATCGAGTTATCACGATCTTAGAGTGAGTGATGTTTGTATTCTGAAAACAATATTCCGAACAAGATACGGTCACTTTGAATTCCTAGTTATGTCATTTTGTCTAACAAATGCCCCGGCAGCTTTCATGGACCATGTGAATCGAGTTTTTAGAATATATATTTATTTTTTTGGGATTGTCTTCATTGATGACATTTTGATATACTCTAGAAGTGAGAATGACCATATGAGCCACTTGAGGATTGTTTTGCAATTTCTCGAGGATAACTCTTTTCTAAGTTCAGTAAATGTGAATTTTGGTTGAGATCGGTTGCGTTTCTTGGCTACATTATCTTTAGTGAAGGAGTAGAGGTTGACCCGTGGAAGACAAAAGTGGTCATAAATTGGCCTAGACCTTTGAGCCCTACCGACTTCCGATGTTTTCTAGGGTTGGCCGGTTACTATAGGAGGTTTTTTTAAGGATTTTCATCTATCGTACCTCTATTAATGACCTTAACCGAAAATAATTCCAAGTTTTAATGGTCGGAATGTTGTGAAAAGAGCTTCCAATTATTGAAAGATAGACTCACCTCCGCTCTGGTGTTTACCTTGCCAAAGGGTACCAAAGGGTTTGTGTGTTATTGTGATGACTCTCGAGTGGGTTTAGGATGTGTACTCATGAAACATGGCAAAGTCATAGTGTATGCATCTAGGCAACTCAAGACAAATGAGAAGAGTAATCCAACTCATGACCTTGAGCTTGTGGTCATGGTGTTTGCCTTTATGGGGTTGTAAG
Source organism: Solanum sitiens (assembly GCA_016801875.1). Taxonomy (NCBI): domain Eukaryota; kingdom Viridiplantae; phylum Streptophyta; class Magnoliopsida; order Solanales; family Solanaceae; genus Solanum; species Solanum sitiens. The sequence continues at coordinate 336,328 of JABWTJ010000903.1, forward strand.
ATCTTGAAAATGACTTAGGTTAAGCTAGAGCCTAAAATGGTTTTCATGATGGTCTAAGGTCATAAAATGGTTTATAATGTGGGTTTGAGGCAGTGTCTAAGAGTTTAGGTGAATTGGAAGTCCAACGTTAAGGGACGACCAAGACGTTCGACGACTAAGTCGCCTACACGCCTCATTTGTGAATTTATCTGATTATGTGTGATTCATGAGGTTATAAGGTCCATAAATGAGTTATTATGTTGTATATAGGCAGTGTACGAAGTTTCGTGAAGTTTGGAGGTCAAACATCAAAGAACTTCCATGAAGTTCGAAAGGTTTGCCTTGAAATGACCTTGTGTGTCTATGTATGTTTCGTCGAGTTTTACGTGTTCATTTTGGATAAAATTCATGTGAGAGGTCCTAAACTCGTATAGAATCATGTTTGGTTTAGAAATATCCGGTAAAACATCCCCAAAGACCATCCAAGGGTCCTTGAGAAAGGACCCAGGTTGGTGCCAAGACTGTTCAAGACAGCCCAACCAACGGATGGCAATCGACGCCCAGTGGGTCAGTCGATGCCCCGTTGTTTAGGTCTCATAGTCTGGGACATAGTCATGGGAGAGGTGGGAGCAAATATAAGCCTCATTCCCAGACCACAGACTAACAGGACGGTCCGTTGGTCAAGGGATGGGTCGTCGATGGTCCATCCGTCGTTTGGGTCTGTCCCTGCCAAGCCACTGTAAGTTCAAGGGGTGAATTGGTAAATTCACCCAACGTCCCAATAAGACATTGGACGGTTGTTATGAGTGTTTATGGGTATTTTAAGAGTATATAAGTCATTAAACTCTCAATTAAACCCTAACACCTAAATCAAAACACATTCCCTCCAAAAGTTTCTTCAATAATTCCCATGACAATTCAAGGTGAAAATGGATCTTGAAGATGGTTCTTCAATGGAGTTTATTCTTAAATTATCATTGGGTTCTTCTAATAAGTTATGAGAGTTCTTCATCTAAGGCTTGCTATAACCTTAGAGCCAATTTCAAAGATGATTTTCAAAGATTTCAAAAAGATGAAAAAGTCCAATTTCTACTCTAAGTCTTGGGTTCTTGCATTAAAGATTTTCAAAAAATTAAGATATAACATTATTGATGTATAATTGATGTTTTCCAATGAAATTGTCCATGAACCCTTGACCTTCACAAATCTCTCAATTTGACTAAAATATGGGTTATGTGATCATGCTTTAATATTAATGAATTCAAGTGCAGATTGTTATGGGCGTTTGATTCATGTATAGATTATGATTAATTTGTTTATAGGCTGTTTAAATTTTATCAATTGAGTATTGTATATTCTTAGATCTATTGAATATTAATCTTATTGAATTGATATTGACTTAAGACTTATGAATTCTAATGTAGTTTTCTATGGCCTATGTAATGATGTGATAATTATATTCAATTGATATCTAGATTGTATTATATTGATGAATATGTAGTGAATTGACCTAGTTTCATTGAGTTTTATTATAATTTCATTGAATTATTGTTCATGGCCATTGGTAAGGGCCTTATGATATTGATTTGGATGATTTAGATTTGGAATGGAAGTGGTAATATGGAGTGGGGGTATGCTGCCCTAATTACCTTTATTTCATGTTAATTAGACTTCAATTTTGTTGTGATTGGTACGGTACACTTATGGTGGCGGTGCTATGTTAATTGATGTGGCCTTGTCGGCGTTACTTTATGCAATATGATGATCATGGCCTTGTCGATACTACTTAAAGTATTATGATGATTTGTGTTTTATGTGAAGTATGAGCATATCTACCTATATGTGAAGTAATGTGAAAGTATGTGTTCTTCTATTGATGTTACGTGATCATGTTAGACTATGACTATGTCTTTATATGTGTAGTCTTAGAGTTAATGCATGGTTGTTCCTACTTGACTATATGAGTCTATGTTTGTTATATTGATGACGATATGGTAGTGTATAGGATGAAATAAAGATGATAATTGTTATTACTAAGTGACTTAAAGAATGACATGTAAAATGTGTTAAGGTGAAGTATGTGGTGTCTTGTCTTGGTTGACTTGTGTCCCTTACTTGATGCATGTATGAAAGTGAATATGTGATCTCTTGACTTAGGATTCTAAAGTCTCTTAGTCTTGAATATATGAATGAAATGTGACCTTAAATGATGTCAAGAGGGTCTTTATGTGAAACCTTGAACCTAGTGGTAAGATTATGAATGTTGAATTCGAAAGATGTAATGGTATCCTTCAAGTAAAGGAATGATAGACTTAAGGTTGATTGGCTGGAATGGCATCATATAAAACCTTAGGAAAGTCATTATGAGCTTCTTGTCGCCATTGGAAGGTATCCCTAGATGACCTCTTTGGTAGGGTAAATGTGATTGGGTTATGAACTAGATATGGAACCCAATTGCATGAACCTTAAATGTGAATAACTCTATGAGAACAAAGGCTTGCACCGAGTGAGTATGGCAAGGGAAGTAATGTAAGATTCCAAAAATGACTTAGGTGAACTAGATCCTAACATGTTGTTCATGATGGTCTTAGGTCCTAAAATGGTCTATAAAATGGTATAGAGACAGTAGCTAAGAGTTTAGGTGCATTGGAAGTCAAACATCAAGGGACGACCAAAACGTTCGATGACTAAGTAACCTATGTGCCTCATATGTTGTTATATGTGTTTATGTTTGATTTATTTTGGTATATATAGGCAGTGTGTCAAGTTTCGTGAAGCTTGGAGGTCAAACGTCCAAGAACGTCCTTGACGTTCGAAGGATGTGCCTTGAAATGACCTTGCGTGTCTAGGCATGTTTCATCGCATTTTACGTGTTCGTTTTGGGTAAAATTCATGTGAGAGGTCCTAAACTCGTATACGGTCAAGTTTGGGTTGGAAATGTCTGGGAAAACATACCCAAGTACCATTCAATGGTCCTTGAGGAAGGACCTAATGTTGGGTCCAAGACTGCCAAAGACAGCCCAACCAACGGTTGGCAATCGACGCCCAGTGGGCAAGTCGATGCCACGTTGGTGGTAGCTCATCGATTGGGATTTAGTCGTGGGTGAAGACCATCCAAGTACCAGCCTCAGTCCCAGACCACAGACCAACAGGATGGTCCATTGGTCAAGGGACGGTCCGTTGGTGGCTGTCCGTCGATTGCACTGTCCTTGCGTGCAGTTCACTGCCAAGTGAGGGGTGAACTTCTATATTCACCCCACGTCAAAATAAAAGATTTGTCTGTTCCTAAGGGGTCTTTTGGGTTTTTTAAATGTGTATTTAATTCTATAACACTTAGACGATTTCATTCTTCAAAATCAAAACCCCAAAATCCCTTAGAAATTCCTTAAGACTCCATTGAAGCCAAAATTCAAGGAAGAGCTTGGATTGAAGATTTGAGTGGTGATTGTTCATCGAATTGTAGGATTAGATTCATTGAGCTATGATTTTTGATCCTTGAAACTCGTTTCATCAAGGAACCCAACTTTCAAAGATGTTTTCTAAAGTTTTCAAAAGATGAATTGACCTATTTCATGATCTACCATGGGTTATTGCATTAAAGGTATTTAATCATTCTTTAGTAATTGAATTGTTTTTATTTAGATGATTTTAACTTGAATAACCTATGAACCCATGTAAATGATAAACCCTAGTTTTTGACTAATTTATGGGTTACTTGATATTGGTCTAATGCTTATGAATTAATGCGTAGTTTCTTACGGGCTTTCTAATGATGTAAGAATTGTATTCAATTGATATCTAATTTATGTTAAATTGATAAATCTATATTGAATTGACTTAGATTTCATTGAGAATTATATTTTATGCATTGAATTAATGTTCATGGCCATGGGTAAGGACCTTGTGATATTGAATTGGGTTATATAGCACCGGATTGAAGTGTTGATGATGGAGTGGTTGTACACTGCCCTATTTTACTTTATTTTATGTTAATTAGACTTCAATTATGTTGTGATTGGTTTGGTCCACTTATGGTGGCAGTGTTATGTGAATTGATGTGGCCTTGTCGGCGTTATTTTAAGTATTATGATGATCATGGCCTTGTCGGCACTACTTGAAGTAATATGACTATTTGTGTAGTTGATTATGTGATGTATGATCATATCTACCAATGTGAAGTAATGTGAAAGTATGTAATTTCATCTATTGATGCTATTCAGGTGATCATGTCAGACTAGGACTATGGTCGTGTATGTAGTCTTAGAGTTGAATGGATGATTGTTCCTACTTGGCTATGTGAAGTCTATAATGGTGATATAGTAGTGTATAGGATGACTTTAACATGATAATAGTTGTTCCTATGTGCTACTAGAATGACATGTAAATGTGCTAAAGTGAAGTAATGGTGTGTCTTGTCTAGGTTGACTTAAGTGCCTTACTTGATGCATGTATGATAGTGAATATGTGATGTGTTGACTTAGGGAGATAAATCGTCTTAGTCGTGAATGAATGAATGATATGTGAGACCTTGAATGATGATAAGAGGGTCCTTTATGTGAAACCTTGAACCTAGTGGTAAGGTTATGAAATTTTAAGTCGAATATCGTAATGGTATCCTTCATGTAATGAATGATGGAAATAAGGTTGATTGTCTGGAAAGGCATTATATCAATACTTAGGAAAGTCATGATGAGCTTCTAATCGCCATAGTGAGGTAGCCCTAGTGGACCTTTCTTTGGTAGGGTAAATGTAATTTAGTTATGAACTTGATATGGAACCCTTTTGTATGAACCTTAATGTGATTTAATCTATGAGAACGAAGGCTAGCACTGAATGAGTATGGTAAGGGAAGTAGTTCTAGTTAAAGAATGAGACTAGATTACAACGCATGCCCTTCATATTCCTTAACCATGTGCCTACATGGGATGTGTCCAAGTTCTACCATTGGCAAGTAGAACAACCTCATCGGAGTAGGATAGAACTCCGGATTCCATGTTTTGCTACCGTGGTCTATGTCGGTTATTGCCTATTCTCATTATATGGTATACCTATTAGCATTAGAGAAGTTCTATGATGTTTAGGTGGTGGTATGGACGCTATCTAGACATTGCACAATAGGCTTTGAAGGTGTTAGTAAGAGTCCCTAGGTCTTCTCCAAGACCATTACTTGAATGTCCTTTATGTGATGAGTGTTTCTTAATGAACTTATGAATTAATGACTTATGTTAGAAAATATGTCAATGCATTAGTACCTAATCTAAAGTGACTTAAGGATTCCTTAGCTAAAGTGTGAAGAGGGCAGATGGGATAATCTCTTCATGTCTTATCTATGGAAGTCTTGAGAATGACTCTAGTTAGGGAAGTTGGTTGTTATGTTTGACATGACCTAATATTAGGAAGTCTTAAGGAATATTTAGGTAACCTTGAGGAGGGTGTATGGGAGTTCTCTTTTAGGAGTACTTAAGTAAGTCTTTTTGATAGCCTTGGTAAGGAGAATGTCATATCTTATATGTTATCTGTTTGATGTCTTGTAGGTGTGTATGTGTCTCATTATGAGTAATCTTGAGGATCGTTTAGGCACATTTAGAGAGGGTGTATGGGCGGTCTCTCTTTGTGTGACTTAAGTGAATCTTAGGATAGGTTTTAGTGGGATAACTACATGCTAGAAGGTGTCTCATATAGAGGTAAGTGAATTCACTGTAACAGTGAAGCACTTCACTATATAGTAAATTGAGATCACTGTAAGGTGGTCTCTAAAAATGTGATAATTGTTCTAAATGTTATCTTATGTGTTTTTAAGTTGATAAATATAGTTCTTATTATTATATTATGATATTTAAAAGAAAATATGCATAATTCCAATAAATGTCAATTTTCATGATTTTTATGCATTATGTCATACTTAGTACATGTGGTTGTACTAATCCATTCTTTTATATATCTCTATAGTTGTTTGTAGGTGAGGAGCATTTAGGAAGGAAGACTAGGACCGTAGCATCGTTAAAGAAAGGTTGAAGTATGTCCTCAATTGACTCGAGGGCATATATAGATGTCTTTTATGTCTTTTATTTCAAAGTATTGTAATAGATTAAGTATTTCTATATTCATATTGTGTATGGTCAGTGTCCCAAGTATTCTCGTGTCTTAAGTTTGATGAGATTGAGGCTTAGCATTTCCTATGATTTTATATGAAAGAGTTTTTTTAAAGGCTATGAAGTGTTTTGTGAAAATTTTTAATTTCGCACTACTTTTCACTATGTATATGCAATGAATAATATGAAAGGGCTTGTATAAGACGTCCGAAAGGCTTAGTACGCCCATAACAATCCGAGATTGTGCCCTAAGTTCTATGGTGTGGTCTTGGGATGTGACAAGTAGTTCTAGTCAAAGGATGAGACTATAATGCAAAGCATGCACTTCATATTCCTTAACCATGTGCCTACATGGGATGTGTCCAAGTTCTACCATTGGCAAGTAGAACACCCTCATCGGAGTAGGTTAGAACTCCGGATTCCATGATTTGCTACCATGGTCTATGTCGGTTATTGCCTATTCTGATTATATGGGATACCTACTAGCATTAGAGAAGTTCTATGAAGTTTAGGTGGTGGTATGTGACGCATCTAGACATTGCACAATAGGCTTTGATGGTGATAGTTAAAGTCCCTAGGTATTTTCCAAGATCATTACTTGAATGTTCTTATGTGATGAATGAGCCTTAAATGAAGTAATGAATGTAATGACTTAAGCTAGTAAAATATGTTAAATGAATAAGTACTTATCTAGAGTAGTTAAGGGTTGTCTAGTTAAGGTGTGAAGGGGGCATAATAATGGTCACTTCTTATCTTTTCTAGATAAGTCTTAAGAATGACTGTAGTTAGGGAATATGGTTGATTTTGTGGACATGATCCAAACTTAGGTATTCTTAAGGATTACTTAGGTAATCTTGAAGAGGTCAATCATGGACGTTATCTTCTTTATTTACTTAAATAAGTCTTTTGATAACCCTTGGAAGGAGAATGTCATATTATCTATGTGTTGATGTATTAAGTGAGAATAATTCTACCTTAGGTAGTCTATAGGATCTCTTAAGGGTGTGTGTAAGGGATTGTATGGGAGGTCGCTTCACAACTCACTCAAGTAAACCTTAGAATCACCTTTGGTAGTAAGATCTCATGTTCATATGTTTGATGTCTTGTAAATGTATGTTGATCTCATTATTGGTGGTCTTAAGGATGATTTAGGTGTGCCTAGAGAGGGTGTATGGGCGGTTTCTCTTTTTCTTACTTAAGTGAGTCTTAGGATAGCTTTTAGTGAGGGAATTATATGCTAAAAGGTATGCAAGGTGAAGCTAAATAACTTCACTGTAACTTCACTGTTACAGTGAAGTAAGATCACTGTAATATTTCTTTAAAATGTGACTAATTGTTTAAATGATTTATTATGTGTTTCTATGTTGTTAAATGTTGTTCTTATGATTATAGTATGATGTTTTAATCAAAATTTATAAAAAGCACGTTATTTACTAAATGTTCCTTTTTGATGGTTCTTGCATGGCTGCCATACTTAGTGCATCTAATGTGCTAACCCTTTCTTTTCCCTTTTTGACTAATGTGTAGGGAACTGGAAGTCTTGATATGCCATGGAGGATGGATAGGTTTCTAAGGGTTGAAGATGAATTATTGGTGAGTCCTCATCGATTCGACTACAATATCCATATGTTCCATTATGTCTTAGTATTTATTTTATGTCTTGTATGGGTTTAGTCCCAAGTATTGTATACTCCAAAGTTTAGATGGTTCAAAGAGATGTTGTAAAGGTTTAATGTTTTAAATGAAAGTCTTCCTCTTGTGTAATGTTTATGGAAAGAGTTCTTCGTGTGTGAAGAAAGTTTTAAATTCTTACTCATTTTACTATGTTTATTATGCAATGAATGGTACGAGTGGCTTCTCATCATCGTTTGTTATCAACACATTTACTAAAATTAGAAGCGTATCCATCAGACATTTTTAGCTCACGAACCCACTCACATACATCTTTCTTTTGGTCGTCATTTAAGGTAAACTTTGCTTTCAGTTTAATCCAATTACCATCAGCATTCTGTTGCAGGTGGAAATCATTTCGACGGATATATTCTTTTAAGTGCATTCTTGCCTTCTCATCATCGTTTGTTCTCTCACTATAATCCATGATTGTATGGAACATATTGTAAAAGATATTCTTTTCTATATGCATTATATCAAGATTGTGGCAAACTAGATTGGTCTTACAGTATGACATATCCCAAAAAATACTTCTTTTGGTCCAATTATGTGGGTTTTTATAACCGTAAAACTTGCGCGGACCAGATTCAGTAATCTTAGGAAATCCATTAATTTTTCCCACACTTGTTCTCCAGTTAACCTAGGAGGAGGTCTAGACTTTTCCTCTCTTCCTTTATAAAAATCATTATTGTTTCCTCTATATTCATGATTAAGAGGCAACAATTTCCGATTAAAATCAAACCAAGAAATTTTTCTTCCATTTTTCAAGCTCAAAGGTTTTGTTACATCCATACAAATTGGGCAAGCTAATTTACCTGTTGTACTCTATCCTGACAGCATTCCATAAGCAGGAAAATCAGTAATTATCCACATCAATGCTGCCCGCATGAGAAAATTTTGTTTCTTGGACATGTCATAAGTGAGTACACCATCATTCCATAACTGTTGTAAATCATCTATTAATTGTTGAAGATACACATCAATTTTTTATTGGGATTATGACGACCTAGAATAATCAATGTTAAGAACAAATATGGGTCAGTCATACAAATATCAGGAGGAATATTGTACTGTGTAACAATCATAGGCCAACAAGAGTATGATGATATAGATTGGACAAATGGAGTAAAACCATCTGAACAAAGACCAAGCCTAAGATTTCTAGGCTCTACAACAAAGTCTGGATAATTTCGATGAATAATTTTCCATGATTCTCCATCTAAAGGGTCGCATAACACACCTTCTTCCTTGCAATTTTCATAGTGCCACCTCATGTGTTTAGAAGATTTTTACGAAGCATATAACCGTTGAAGTCTAGGAATAAGTGGAATGTAATGCATTGTCTTGTGTGGAATATTTTTCTTACCCTTATTCCCAGCATGGTTTTTATAACGAGGTTCTTTACAAAACTTACATTTGTTATCTCTTTATCAGCCTTGTAATATAGCATACATCTATTAACACAACAATCAATTTTTGGCCAGTTAGACCAAGCCCTGACACTACCTTCTTCGCTCGGTAGTAATCAAGAGGTATCTTATTATACGAAGAGTCTCTTTCATTAATTGAGTCATTGCATTAAAGCAACTATGAGACATATTGTATTCAAATTCAATACTCATCATTTTAATAGCCACAGATAACTCTGAATATTTGCGTCCATGCCATCAGGGATTCTGAGCTGAATTCAACATTTTGTAGAATATTCTACCACCTATATTCGGAGACTCTTCCATATTGGGTTCAACTTGATGAATAAATTCTACAGCAGCATAATCATCAATCATACCTACGTTTTCACAATTGTTTTCTAGAATGTTACATTGACTGCTTGAGGGCATGTCAAAGTCACATTCTTGATGACTACTTCAGTCACGAGAATATTCATGTTCATTCAGATTAATTGAAGGAACTTCCTCTCCATGTGACGTCCAATACAAATATCTTGGTGTGAATCATTTTTGAAAAACATGCACATTAACTTCATCGGGTGTCAAGTGCTTCATATTTTTACAATGCTTACAAGGACACCTTAAACCTTTTTCTGACAAATACTTCTGTTGACTACAAGAAAATTTAATAAATTCATGCATTCTTATAAATTCATCAGTATATCCCGCTCGATCGGGGATTTGTCTATTTACCATCCATTTTAGATTGTCGGGAATTTTCATTTTTTGAACCAAAAAATAAATATATTTGTAAACACATAACTAACGAAATTTAGAAATTTATGGTTAAACAATGGTTGGGGAAAGCTACTAGTCAGTCACATGAACCTAAAAATATGCACATAACAATACAAGAACAAGGACACAAAAAAGAAACACGATACTTGCCTGGAAAGAAGATACATGAGAAACAGAACATAATTATAATGTATAGGGCACAACAACTTTTGAATACTCCCCTATATATTTAGAAATTTCATACACTTTTTAATAATTTGAAAAGAGAGTATATACAACTAGCCCAAATATATTAATATCCTACATACTGGAATAATCTTTAAGCATTCTAATATGAGAACACACAACAAACATATGATGTATGAACTGAAGCAAAGGTCTGAAAAGAATGAAATTGTAAGTTAATTCTCATAGATGTGTCAACCGAGTACTTTTGACCTTTCGCATTCTACTCATGGTCCATGAGACAAATTTGTTAGGAAACAAAATATAATCACAAAATGGCTTGGATTGAATTAAATTAAATTTGGTTATTTCCATCAAGTAAAGGAAACGGAATGAGGAACACGATCCAACATCAAATAATCACATCATTAACAATTGGAATATAATCACAAAATGGCTGAAAAAAACTTGATTATAAAATGAAAGAACAAAGCATCTTCTTCACTCTAAACAAGAGCACAAACATTGAAGGTATCCTGCAAACGCTTTGCTGCCTCAACCATCCCCAAAAAAAGAATCCTAAACTGCTATAGTGGTTGTTTTAAGGCACAATAAAATCAATACTTACCAGATTTTAGTGAATCAGTTCCACATGATCTTTGTGGGGAACTTTTTCAGAAATCAAACTACAAGAACATAAACTGAAATATGCAATGCAAACATGTTTTTCCATTGCTGAATTGAGCAAGGAGAAAAACTGATGAACATGCAAAGAAAAGATGACAACAAGTTGTACTAAGCTTCAAGATAATTAATATATTCGTACTTCTAATTTTAGCTCTCTCTAAAATTGTAATTGACTCTACTACTCATTTGCAGGATTCTCTTAGTAAAAAGACTGGACCAAGGAACATTAACGCAACAAGACACTCACCTATGCTTCTAGATATAAACTTGAATTCATGCAACAGTAAACACTATTCAGATTCTTTAATGTATGAGTAAATCATGAGATATTTGTCCTTATAGTATAAAGTAGTTGGACTAATAGATTATATGGTAATAAGTTAAAGTATATAAGGCAAGATTTAAAGGAGCTGAATCCACACTTAAAATTGCTAACCAATAATAATTACTGAGGAGCCACAAAAAATACCTAACTCATCAGACACTATATAAGCGTAGTACAGTGCAGCAGCCAGAAGTGACCAAATTAAAAGAGCCATTGAGTTAAAGTAATAGTTCAATCTTTAGGGATAGAAATTATGGCAGGGAAGGGTGGGTCAAAGCTTTATAGTTAAAATTTTAATATGGGACAGGGCTGATTTCATTTTCTAGTTTTTAAACTTGCTTTATTCCATATGCCTCAACCTATTTGATCGAAACAAACTTATTTTCATGTTATTAGGTTTAAGTAAGGCAAGAAATGATGCTATGAATCAAAAAACTTTGCATACTATGAATTTCCTCCATATATTATATATAAATGTCATGCAACCGGACTAGTTAGCCAATAGATTGCTTGATTAAATAAGACACCAAATTTCCACATTTCTCATAAAGTTTCCAAAAACTGTACAATTAACCAAAGTAAACAAAAACTAGGATTGTATCGAGTTAGTTCATCAATTAGGCTAATCACAACATGAGTACATAAATCAAATACGTGAAGACACTAAAAAGGAAGTAGTAATCTATTGGTGCCAAGACTAAAGACGATTACTCCTAGGATAAGTCTCTCTAATTTTAAATGAACTGATAATGTGAGTTAAGTCAGAGTTCATAATTATTCAGGGTACATTCCTATGTCAAGTGAAGCCAACCTTCTTAACTAATAACTTATTTTCTATGTTAAAAGATAAGGAGGATTCAACGAATTTAGATTTATTTCACATGCCTCAATTTTGAACTAGAAGTGTATTCTATAATCTATTCATATCACATTAATCTATTTGATTAGTATGAATCTCAATCAGACCAGAAAGATGGTTTAGAGAGTAGTAAATTGTGATCTTATGGTCTATTCAAGTAGCAAATCAGCATCAACAATACTGAAACTCAAAACAAAAGCTACAACATACTTGTTTAAATATGTCAAAATTAAATAGAAGGAGAAAAATAGTAATAACCAAATTTCAGTTTAAAACACCTATAACCAAATTTCAGTTTAATTCAAACTGACCATTTTTCCATTAAAAGATTACAAGATATAATGCACAACAACTCACATTCATGCCTTAAAACATAAACTCACATCAAAAGAAAAATTAAATATTTTTGTACACTGATCCGTTGACATCAACAAATTGAAAAGTCTAGAACAGACACCATCCGCATAATATTAAACTTCAACAAGCTACCTAGAAGAAGTATAATAAAGACATACACTCATATTCTTTAATATTTTTGGCAAGTTTACCCACCAACCACCATCTATATGTATGGGCATGGGCTGTAGCAATCTGTTGAAGAAATATAGCTAATGAAAAAGAATAAATGAGCTAAACTTAAGACCGCAACAATTATTGACCTCACAGAGCTTGAAATTTGCAAAAATGAAATAGACTAAATGTTCATTCAAACTGATTTGGTAAAATGAAAATTTGCATATTAACCTCACAGATCTAGAAATATGCATATTAGCCTCGATTTTTGGCAAGCAAATCTTCACGATCTATAGTCCTTTTTATAATGCCTTAAAATGAACTAAGGTGAACTAGAGCCTCATGGTTGTCTCTTGAGTTGAATGTAAGTTAAACGGAGTTAGTTTAGTGTCCTTAGGCAGTGTTTGAAGTTTGGTAAAGTTTGGATTTCAATTGACCAAGGACGTCCATGACGTTTGGATGGTATGCCTTAGAATGTACTTGTGCGTCTTGGTGTGTTTGGATGAGTTTTACGTGTTTGTTTTACTTGAAAGTTGCATTAGATGCCCCTAAGACCTAGACGACTTATTTTAGGGGTTTAACGTCCGGGTACGAACCCAACTAGGACCCATAAGGGGGCCCTAGATGAAGGGCCCAAGACTTGGGCAAAGTCTACCAGAATCAGTGGCCATCGACGACCCTAGGGATGGTTCGTTGGTCCCTCCATGGTCCGTCGACCTAGGGCGTCTCTTGGACCAGTGAGTTGGGGTATTGTCCATGCTCCATTTAGAGCTAAGTGTCCACAAACGAAACCTCGCCAACGGTCCGTTGGTGAAGGTCTCATCGGTGAGACCTGCCAATGCCTGTTAAGTGGCTGCCAACTTGGGGTGTTTTATGTGAATACACCCCAAGTCTTTTAAGACCCTAGGTGCATAATTTTGGTGTTTTTAGGTTACATTAAATTACTTTTAAGCCCTAGACCTAGACAACACTCCCTCATTTCTAAATTCAAACTCTCTCTCTAAAGACAAACTCTCTCAAGACTCCATTGGGAAGCTAGAGGTTAAGGAAGGACAGGAGGGCTGGTTGGACGTGTCTCTTCATCAAAAACTCTTGATTTTTGGCTTGCTTAGTGAGGTATGGTATCCATTCTTGAATATCTTTTCATTCAAGAAGCCAACTTCCAAAATGGCTTCCAAAAGGTTTTCTAAATTCCAACTTCTTCTAACTTTGAATTCTAGTATGGGTCCTCTTGTATTTAAGTTCTAATGATTTAAATGTATTTATGTTGGTTTGAATTGATGATTTTGGTGTTAAAACTCCATGAGACTCTTGTTTATGCATACTTAAAATTTTGTCTTGAAAATGGGTTATGTGAGCATGATTTGACTAGGGTATGAACTTGGGTCTTCTTGTAATTGTCATGTTGGTGTAGCTACTGCCCTAAGGGACTTAATATGGTGAAATATTGATAAATTGCTTATGGGTAATGATGGTTTGATTTAATGATGAGTTGCTCTCATTGTATAGTTCTTATTATGAATTGCTATTTGAGTGGTATGGTCCACCTTATGGGTGGCTGTGCTAATTGATGAACTTGATGTTATTTAGTATGTTTTGAGTACGTAATCTTGAAGGTCTAATATGTGAAATGAATATATATCGGAAATGGGTATTCTATTGTGTTTGATGTAGCTTGAATTGCATGTTTGACCTAGTTTATGTCTAAATGAAGTATATTATTTTGAGAAGCATGTAGAGTGTGTAACTTGATGAATCAAGGTTAAAGTATGTGTAGAACTTGTTGATAATGAGATGATGCTTATATGCAAGGTGTGCACATGTACACATACACACACTTTAAAGAATGTATTATGTCAAGTTGAGCAAAAAGGGGAATCTTGAGGTGGACACACTTTGTGAGTTAAGATGTAGTGTCTAGTATCAATCACTCCATTCCTAGTGAGCTTTCTAAGATAGACTATTATGTTGAGAAATCCGTGGGGAGTTATGCCTAGCATCGAGAGGATATGAAGGGGAGGTGGATTACACTTTGTGAGTTGAGATGTTGTAATCACAAGTACCTCTTGAGATGAGTATTCCTCATTAGTAGAGAGTGAGATACTTAGTAACAATCTCTTTATCCGTTAACTATGTGTCCGCATAGGTGTAGCTATTGGAAAAGCCATGTAAACGCTGAGAAGCATGACCTTACACTAGGCAAGTAAGGATCCCTCAACCGATAGGGGTTAATATGAAGTGCTCGATTCACATTAGTTACCTATTAGGAGCATTAAGTGGGAGTAGTAGTATGGGATGCTATTCTCACATTGCACTTGGTGTGACCTATACCTACTATGGGAGAAGAGTACTTTCATGAAATCCGTGTGAATGAGTACTATGGTGTGGTGTTATGGATGATTATTGTGGAGTACTTGAGTAAATGGAATCCATTAGGAGCACTAAGTGGGAGTGGTAGTATGGGATGCTACTCTCACATTGCACTTAGTGTGACCTATGTTTCCATGAGTGTTTTGCATATGTTAGCCAAGGGCGTGGATTTGATTTCCAACGAAGTAAGCCTAAGATTTGGTGGTTTTAAGGGTCGCTTTGGTGTGCTTTGAAGGGAGGTGTAATGAAGATTCCTTTTTAGCTCACCTTAGGGAGTCTTAGGATAACCTTGGGTCAGGGCAACTTCAAAGGAAAACGAGTTCATATGACTTGGACCGTGAAATTCACTGTAAGGTCTTCATTGTAAGAATTCAAAATGTTCACTGTAATGCTTTATTCAGTTTTACTGTAAGTTTAGTAAGTTCACTGTAATGTTCCTCTTTGTTTACTCTAAGTTGTTGTAAAGTTGCCGTAAAGTGTTGATTGTCGATTTTTACGTTGGTTTGTTTCTAAATTCATGAATATTATACTTAAATTGCATGAAAAGCTATTTTACTAAAATGTCCCTTTTCGTATGTTTTTGCATATGCCATACTTAGTACATTGTTGTACTAACCCCAAACTTTTATATACCTTATGAGTATAGGTTAGAAGCCTTTTGGAGGATCGGAGTTGAAGCTTGGGAATTCTATCTCTCAAGAATTGGGTATGTCCTCAGATTCGAGGACATAGTTTTATGTTTCTTAGTTTCTTTATTAAGACTTAAAAATGTATTTACTTTATTGTAAAGGGCCGTGTCCCTAAGATTCTAAGTTGTGTCATTAAGTTGGCTTGTGATGATAAGATTTCCTAGTATTTATGAAAAGACTTCTTTTATTATTATTATCATGAAAAGTTTTAATTTCGCACTACTTTTCATGCTTTATGTTATGAATTCTAGTTAGAGGGCTTGTACGAGACCCCAAAGGGGTCATGTATGCCCGGTTATGATTCGATGGTTTTCCCTAACTTCTAGGGGGTGCTTTTGGATCGTGACACCATTACTTTGAAAAAATCCGCTTGGAGAGAGGCATGAGGTCAACTTGGAGAGCTTTGAGCTTTGAGCTTTGAATGAGCTTAATTTACACCAATTTTTCTATTGTTTTCATCTCTGCTTTGGAGTTTTGGAGTGAAGGAAAATGGGTTTAGGGAAGAACTTAGTGGGTTTGGCTTAGAGAATATGAAAAAAATCGCTATGAGCTGAAGGAAAATTACTTTCCTAACGTTATAAGTGTGTTTTAATTGGTCTATATATCCAAAAAAAATATAAGTAAATGTAAAAGAATTCAGTATCTAAAAGATAATAAAATACCTAAATAAATCCCTAATTATTTTCCAAAGTAATAAAATGCCTTGGTAAATCCCTAAAAATGATTTTCAGACAATCTGGAATTTTCCTTAGATTAAAAAGTAATTTTTTAAAATTTTTATTATGTCTATGTACCTAGGGATTTACCTAGATTGTTTCTGCGGATATATTTTCCTATATAATTTTGGAGGAGCTAATTTAGTGTAAAATTACACCAATTTTACTTGCAAAATATGTTGGAAATATACGTTTTGCAGGAAATATATTCTAATATCGAAGAATTAAAGATATTTGAAAAAAAATCCGCAAGTATTACCTGCAAAAATATTCCCCTTGTAATATACCCCATATAATTTGATGTTTTGTTCTAGTGCAACATCATCAAGTTATGTCCACTAACATGTGTATAGCATATTAGAACCATAGCAAAAACAACTCCAACATCATGTTATAACAACAAACATGCTCAAGAGTTAATGTAATTACAACACAAGCCAAACACATACCCATAACCCCTTACAAAGCTTAATAGTGCAATAGCCTACTGAAGCCCCATAACCCCACTCAACCAAGTAAACCAAACAAAGGATCATAAATAATGTCCAACTTCATATAACATAGTATCATATGTATTCATCACCATAATTAGCAATATAGACCAAAAACATATTCATAAGTGAAACTAACATAACATAGAATCATTAACATGTAAAGTCATCATATGCATATCATTCACTTTATAAGAGCATAAGAACATAAGAACATCCTTCTAGGACATACCTAAAGGCCAAATAATGCAATATATAGGTAGTGTACCATACCCCTACCTAGAATAAGTCAAACCCCTTAAGTCACCCTAGTCAGAGTTTACTTTGTTACTTCATTTTATTTTTGGGAACATCTAGACCACATGAGCTAATATGAAATCCGGTGTCATGAAACCCTACACCAAAAGAAGGTGGACTACTTGCCAAGGTAGTACCAAAACATGATCATAGCATCTAGGTGGATCTACTAGCTAGTACTCCTATGGGAGCAACATAGTTCAAGAACTAGGTGACATGTTTGAGACCCTCCAAAATAGCCCCCTCCATTTCTCCCACCGAGGCAACTCCACGAGCCCCCTTTGCTCCCACCGTGAAGGTACACCACGTCCCATCATATGGCTCATGGTTCTCTTAGGATGTAGCTCACCAACGCCCCACCAAACTCACCTCAATTGGATAAGGCATTTTTACGGCTTCCCCTCCCCTTCCGTCAAGTGCACCATGAGTTGTGAAGTAACTCGTGGTGTCTTGGAGAGTATCTAGGTATCAAGACCTCTTGGCCTAATGGTGGGTTAGAGTAACCTAGCTTGAGTTCATCCTTGTTTTTCAATGGTGGGTTAGAGAGTGAATTTGTGAGAGATGGAAAGTGGGTTTTGATTTTTGATTAGGGAGTTCTGAAGTGTTAGTTAGTTTAATGAGTTAAAGTCCTTTAATATATAAAAAAATTACCAAATTATACCAACCTCGCACTTAGTTGGTCAAGGGTGGAATTTACTAATTCACCCTTGGCTTGTCAGCGACTTGCACCAGCTCGCAGGCACCATCGACGACTCCAATACACGGTCCGTCATTCCACGAACGGACCATCTTGGCAGAGCGTTGTTTGGTTTAGAGACTGATCAAATGGAGAGTTGGCTCCAAAAAATATAAGTGTGGACTCACGACTCCAACAACGGAGCTTGAGTCAATCGACGGGGCATTGTTTGGCCCTTGTTTTTAGCATGCTATTTTGACAGCTATTTAGTCAAAAGTTTGGGTCCTCCTCCAGGGCCCTTAGGCTGGTTCTCGGGAAGTCATACCCAGATGTTTGACCCTCAATACACTCTAATGTGTGCCCTAAGCATTTTCATATGGTTTGACCTCCATATGACTATTCAAACTCTGTATAAAATCTTAAGGCACACTAGTAACTTTTCTCTAGTCTCCGAACGTCATGGTCGTTCCTTGAAGTTTTAGATTTAATATGTCCCGACCAAGTTAATTCTATTAGTTTTGGTCTAGAATCGTCATTATTCACTAGGTGAGGCTCTAGTAAGGATCATGTATCTTCCGGGGTGTTACATTATCCCCCGCTTAGGAACATTCATCGCTGAATGACACCTTAACTCATTCTTAGGGAAGGAAAGAAACTCAATACTAGCAGCCCAACAACAACCATGCTAACATGAGTCACAACTCATAGGAGGAATTCTCAACTCCTTTCAACACATAATCATAACATTAGAACATAGGAATTAAATTCGCAATTCATTACACATAAGGCTCACTATTTAACAAAATTTAAGGAGGAACTACTTCCTCCATTTCATTATGAGATCAAATTATATCAAGGAGTTGTCATGGAATTTTCTTCTTAAACAACCTCAATCATGCTCACTACAACACTTATGGAAACAACATAACATGTTACATGCAAGTACAAGTTAACCATGAGGACAAATTTCATGAACATTAAATTTAAGCATGAACCCTTTACAAATATATGCACATAATAGAAAATCAAGCTAAGTTCAAAATTATTCAAAATTTTATATTACGAGAAACTACTAACCTCAATGTTAGCTAGGAGTAATAGTAAAAAGAAGAGGATAGCGGGACTTCATGTCGGCCTCGGCCTCCCATGTTGCACCCTCAACTAGAAGGTTTCTCCATAGGACTTTTATGGAGGCAACCTCTTTATTTATTAATATCTTAGCTTGTCGATCTAAGATCTCTACCAAAACCTCTTCATAAGAAAGGTTCTCATTTACCCCCAACCCTTCTAATGATAGAATAGACACCGGGTTGCCTATAAATTTCTTTAGCATGTAAACATGGAATACCGGGAGAACCGGGGCTAATTAGTTTGTTAAATTTAACTCATAAGCAACTTTCCCGACCCGCTTTAATATTTCATAAGGGCCCACATACCAATGACTAAGTTTCTCCTTTTTACAAAACCTCATAACCCTCTTTTATTGGTGAAATATTCAAATAAACCTAATCACCTATTTAATATTCAAGGTCCCTCTTTCTATAGAAGGGATAGGATTTTCTCCAACTTTGAGCAGCTTTCAAATGATCCCTTATGAGTCGGACTTTCCCCACAAACTCATAAACAATTTTGAGACCCATTACTGCAAACTCTCCTACCTCAAACCACCCAATTGGAGATCTACACCTCTTACCATAAAGAGCATCAAAGGGTGCCATGGCGATTCTATAATGATAGCAATTATAGTAGGCGAATTCGACCAATGGTAGAAGGTTATTCCAATTACCCTTGAAGTCAATGGCACATGTGTAAAGACCCTCAAATGAACTAAGTTATCTAGAGCCTCACATGTGCCCAAAAAGGTTGATAACATGTTAATAAAGTGTCTTTTAACTTGCATAATTTAATTGAAGAGGTTTGGGGTCAAATGTCCAAGAACGTCCAAGACGTTCGAAAGTTAATCTTTACACGTGCTAGTGTGTCCTTTTATGTTTGCCTTGTTTTTATGTGTTGTATGGAGTGTAAAAATAGTATAGGTGAACCTAGTACATTAATCAGCATTATTAGGGTCAAAAGTTTTGGGTACGGTTCCCCGAGGACCACCCCAAGGTCCCGAGAGGAGGACCCAAACGTTGGACAATAAAGCTGCCAAAGCCAGCGTTGAGCACCAAGATCTGGAGCCGCTCATGAGTCGTGCACCTTGCATGTATACTTCACGTGCTTAGCGCGCCCTACACAAGGCTCACTACCTCAAAATCTCATCACGCGAAAATTAGGAGCTGCCTCCGCGACGCGCATCCATTTCCTAGATTCAGTTGGGTCATTTTAATTTCATGTTTGACATGTGTAAAAGTCAATATAAGTATGGGAGTCTTTTGGTAAATTTGGGAGTCGGTTATCAAATGTTTTTATGACTTATTTAATCCTTTTTCCAAGTAAAACCCAAATACCCAATTTGAAATAAGAAATCCCGAAACCCTTTTCTCTTCCAAATCCTCTCAAAATATCCATTGGAGGGAAAACTCACGCTCAAGCTAGAAGATAAATTTTGAAGTGGTTTATTCTCCAAATGTGTGGGATTTTCTTCTATTAAGGTATGGAAATCCTTCA
>JABWTJ010000904.1:0-68590 GCA_016801875.1 Solanum sitiens
GATTCGGGTGGACACGAACCGACACGTAGAATTAGGGGACGAGTGGTCACGTTCCGACACATAGTTATTAGGACGGGTGTCCCACGAACCGAAACGTAGATTAGGGGATCGGAGTGTCACGTTCCGACACATAGTATTAGTGGATCGGGTGTCACGAACCGACACGTAGAATTAGGGGATCGGAGTGTCACGTTCCGACACATAGTATTAGGGGATCGGGTGTCACGAACCGACACGTAGAATTAGGGGATCGGAGTGTCACGTTCCGACACATAGTAGTAGGGGATCGAAGTGTCACGTACCGACACAAGAGGAAGAAAGATAATGAATCTTGAGAGATGTTTATATACTCAATGTAATGAACCTAATTTTTTCCCAAATGAGTGTGGTATTGAGGCTTGAGTCCTCATGGATGAACTTGGTAGTACTTATTGATGATTATAGTACTTGTTGCTACATGTTGAGTATTGTAGTTGATTTATGATATGAACTGATATATACTGTTTTCTATTTTGAGTTGGCCGATGATACCTACTCAGTACTTGTGTTTTGTACTGACCCCCTACTTGTTGTTTCTTTCTTTGTTATTTGGGGAATGCAGCAAACGTACCATCGTCTTCAACTCAACAACAATTCTAGCCAGTCTTCACTACACCGGATTTCAGGGTGAGCTAATGCTTCTAGCTTGGACTGGATCTTCTCTTCAAGTCTTGATGCCTTGAACTTCCGGCATGGACTAGCCTTTTAATTATTTTAGCTTCTTAGATACTTTTAGATTAGTAACTTGAGGATAGATGTTCTTGTGATGATGACTTCCAGATTTTGGGGATAATGGGTTATAAATTTTAAAAGTTATTTAATTGTTTTCGTTAATGAGTTTTAAGTCTTCCGCTTTGTATTTTGTTCAATATGTTGGGGTTTTAGATTGGTTGGTTCGCTCACATAGTAGGATAAGTGTGGGTGCCACTCGCGGCTCGATTTTGGGTCGTGACAATCAGTTAGGATTAGTATAATGGAAAGTGTTGTATCTTCTATGACTCATCTAAGTAACAGGATGTATTTCTTAGTGTGGAGATTAGTAGGTTAATATCATCTTGCAATTGGCTTCTACTTTTGCTTTGAGTAGATTAGTAAAAGCAGTTTAAAAAGTCCTAGTAGACAGGTCGTGGTTTTACTCCCTTGAGAAAGGAGGTTTTAACGTAAAGTTGTTTGCACAGTCTTTACTTTCAGCATTTAGTTTAATGTTCTCTACCATAATTATGATGAGGACCTGGTCCTATCGAACCGGTGAACGCATTCATTCCAAAATGAAGAGTGTTCTTCCTTTAAAGATGGTCTTCTCTTTTCAAGCTTATGAATTTTCAGAGAAAATCCAAGTTTTAGTTTGCCAAATCTTGAGTTTGTGTATTTTGGAAAGAGATTATATAAATCAACACAAACTCGTAGAGATAATCCTATTGGCTGAAGGCCTACTTTTTAGAAAAGCTTTGCACCTACGTAACAGCTTTTCTGACAATTGTCTTGTCACCTTTTCACGTCAGCAATGTTGCAGGGATCAGGTCCCTTGCAAAGTTCTTTATGAGTTCTTGAAAGGCTAGCTAGCTGACTTCCTTCTTTGAATGAATGAGTTAATTTGTTGTTTGTAATATTGACTAAGTCAACCATAAAGAGTTATTGACTGTTGGATAAAAAAATTTATCCATTCTGATTGGTATAGTACGTTGACGCCTCACAAACCTTTGACACGACAGCTTTACAGTTGTTTAGAGTTGTACCCATTATAGATCTAGACGAGAGAACTCAGCCAGGGAAATGTTCCATTCTGGTCCCTGCATTTGTGAGGTTCATCAAAACACCTAGAATATAACATTTTCCCTCTTTTTGATGATGACACACAAATATACCTCACACTAAGTTTATCATTCATTTCACTGTCAGCAATCCCAATAACAAGGATCTGATTCCTTGTTAGATCTTTAAGTTTGTTAAATCATCAAAACTTAACATTAGCTTTAAAATAAAAATGGTCCTTATGGTCAATAGACGTAGAGGAAGAAATAATTCCTACTTGCAGGCTTATAACATTCATCCATTTAATATTTGTTTAACGTCTACAAACATAGTTTTTAAGTCCTTAATAAAACATTAATCGTCATGACTAAAATTGAATTTTGTAGAGAGCTTGGAATTGGAATTGTAGCATTTAGTCCCTTAGGTAAAAGGTTTTTGTCATCAGGTCCAAAGCTGCTCGAGGATCTGTCAAATGAAGACTTTCGAAAGATTTTCAGTATTCGTTGAACAGTGCAATTATTTCATCCAAAATTTTGATTGTTATAAAAAATGCTTTTGTATACATACTTTATATTGATTTTGAAGCATATACCAAGGTTTCCAAGCTGAAAATCTGTTGCATAACATGATCTTGTGTATCAATACTGTATATTGATTTTGCAGAATATACCAAGGTTTCAAGCTGAAAATCTCGAGCATAACAAGATCATATGTGAGAGAATTTTCCAAATGGAAACAAAGAAGGGATATACTCCATCTCTACTAGCCTTAGCTTAGGTAAATCACCAAGCAAATGACGTGTGCCCCATCCCAGGTACCAGAGAAGACGGATCCATGATTTAAATTGATGAGTTCAAACTCTTAGATTGATTTGTGATGGAAATATCAAATTTAGTTTAATTGACTCTATGCTGCATTTGCCATTGTTAGGTACCACTAAGATGAAAAACCTCGATTAGAACATTGAAGCTCTGTATATTAAGTTAACAATGGAAGTCATGGCGTAGCTTGAATCCATAGCGTCAACTGATGAAGTTAAAGGCGAAAGAGATTCTTCTAGTGCAAGTACTTATAAAAACTCTAGTACTCCCCTTATGTCAACTTGGAATGTTGCACCATCAAATTTCGCGTAGTTTCAAAGTTAAGGTGTGTTGAAAATGTAATTTAACATCTATGTTTATTTAAATTTAGCATTACCAAAATGTAAGTCTTTTGTGAGTCAATTTCACAATGTTCATCAAATAATCGCGTCATTATTTACCTATACAATAATATTAATCGCAGTATAACTTGTTCACAAATAAGACACTCTTTATTCCTTAAAGTAAATAGCAAATAAGTACAATAATGAGTAATTTGTTAACTAACATCTTATGAAACAAAACATCATATGGCCTAACTACCATTTTCAACTGTTGTGTGAGACACAAAATAAAATATTTCCGTCAAATAGGAGAGGGGATAGATCACAAAGGATGGGATTTGCCTAAAGCCAAACAAAATTTCTACCATCCAAATATAGTTGTCAGCCTATCACATTTTATTTTCAAGAGTTGAACAAAATAAACTTTGAGAAATAATTTAAAATATATTATATCACATTATAGATATGAGATAAGAAACATATATATAATAATTTTGTATAAATTAGGCAAATCACATAGTATAAGAAAGAAATTACTTTCTATCCCTACTCTTTCATTAATTACTAAAAATCCCCTTTTTAGTATTTTTCGGATACATAATATTGTAGGCAGATACTTTATTAATAACGGTTGATACTTAAATTATTAAGTTGTTGTTATCAGTTTAACCGTTAAATAAGAAATTTAAAACATAAATTAATTGATTCCCACAAATCACGCGTACGTTTCTTCCTTCAACCAATCAGTCATAAACCTCTAACTGAATTATAATTTTTAAATTTTGAAATTGTGAAATCTTCTTTCTGTTCTTTGAAAAAACATTATAAGTTTGATTCAAACAATTTTGGAACGCAGTTTTGTGAAGATTCGAAATGAATATTTTTATCTTGTTAAGGCATTTTGGATCATGGGAAAGTGATGTTACATACGAGCAATACAAAAGTGATGTGATAGTGGTTGGAGAAAATATTTCATTCGTAAATCTTATTTCAACAATTGCAGCTGAATTGGGTATTGATGAATTGCAAAAAAAAAAATCGAGATCAGATACATTGTTGAAGGTAATTTGTCTCCATTGTGTATTTCAAATGATATGAGGTGAAATTTTACATAGGAATGAAGAAACATGAGGTAGGATTTGGTATGTATTACTATGCATTGATATATCGGATAAAAGTGATGAACAAACACAAAATTTTGATGCATGTGAAATTGTGTGTTGAAGGTGAAAAAAGGGACACAAACATGTACTTTATTCCCGAAAGATTCTTGATGCTTGCTTTTTAGAAGTACTTTTCTTCTTCATGTCTAATAATTCTCAAATTAGATACTTTATGAAGTACTTTTAGGTTACTATTTTATGATGCGATTAATGAAAAATGTTATGTTTTCAATTATGGTTACAGTTTTTATTCTTAATTTTTGATAAAGTTAGTTTGATATACATTATTGTGTGTTCTATACTTAATTGTTTGTAAATTTTGTATTGGATAGAACAATAGTATCAATAGTTGTGATGTGTGTCAAAATTAAAAGAGACGACATGTAACAAAGGTATCATTTGAAGAAACGACATATCATATATATAATATCTTTTTTTTCTAAATTTTGTATCTACTAATAATAAAGTATCGGATATTATGAAATTGAAAAAAATGATGTTTATACTTAATATAAATAATAAGCTTTAATATGATACATAAAAATGTAAAATTGTACTTGATACATAATTCTAACTATTATAAATCAGTCAAATTGATACTTAATAGAAACAACAAGCTTTAATATAATACATAAAAATATAAAATTGTACTTGATACATCATTCTAACTGTAGATTATAAATCAGTCAAATTGATACTTAATATAAACAATAAGCCAAACTGATGAAATATTATGTTGTTTACCTTGAAAGGTAAATAAGTAATTTTTAAAGATTCAATGGTTCCATTACCAGATAAGAAATTGTCTTACCATCTCGATACAAAAGAATGCTTCGACGATCATGAAAAGAAAGAAAAAGAACTCAAGTGATAAACCAACTACGAGCAGAAACCGTTGTGGACGTTATAGACATGAAAGTCACAACTCACAACACGCATTCTTGTACTTTCTTACACAAAGAAAAGTGATACATTTTTTTAGAAAAATACATTCAACTTCCAATATAATGAAGTGTTAATGTTAAATATTAATAAATAGAAATTTGTTCAACTTTGTGTACATTTCTGCTGGAAAATAATTTAATCACACTGTTAAACTATTAAATTTTATAAATCTGGAATTTATTTATATATATATATATAATATATATATATAATTTTAATAATAATGTATATGATACATCATGATTGTGAACGACAGTACTTACTGTAACTTTATGTTAAATATCACATATAAAAGGAAAGATAAAATAATATATTTGATACATTAATTTATGTAATTGGTACATGTTGAAATATACATTGTCGTGATGAGATATAAAGTGTATCTTTAACTTAATAAACAACCTCTTGAATGATAAAATTGTGTGATACTTAGATTTATAAAACTTATTTGTATAAGATAATTTTTAAAAGTATCCTGTTTTGTATTGCATACCACAAGCACTATAATTATAACCAAAACAACAAAGAAAAATATACATACTGAGATCAAAATTAAAATACATTAAAATTTAAGTTCAAAATAACAATTTTTTTTTAGAGAAATAACCATTTATCCATAAACCAACCTCCTAAGATTGTTAATCCTAGATAATTTTCTTCAAAGATAACACACCACATAGCAGATGCAACAATTCTATCCTTTTTTGGGGGGTTCTTCCACATTCGCTTTAAAAGATGAAGTTTCATCCTTCTTCGACTTCGTCTTCTAAATATTATCATTCTTCAATTTTAATGGATCCTACAAGCTTTTGGATCTATTTTCAGCCCAATCATCATCGTCGATAATGAGTTGATTAGATCTATATATCATGAAAGTTTTCAGCATCAAAATAAAATACACAAGGTACCACACTAAAAAGACGGAGCAGAATTCAAATGTATAAGATAATTGTAAATTTAAAAATATTATTATTTTAAATAAAAAATTGAAATCTGAAGAACTGAAAATAAAAATTGATGAAGAAATAGAATTACCTCTTTAGGATCTTGAAATTGATGAACTTGAGAGAGAATAGATTTGAAATTAAAAAATTGAGTGATTGATATAACTTTTGATATATGGGAGTGATTTTAGGCGTAAAAATAGGAACAAAAACGTTGGATTGGAAGAGATGTAAATAATGTATCTGGAAAATGAGAGAAAAAGAGGAAAAGAGGGATTTTTGAAATATTTTAATTTGGTAGGGAATTTTAGAAATTATGGAAAGAAAGATTGTGTAGTTAGGTAATTTTTCCAATAATTTTTGTATAACTTTTAAGGAAAAATCCTTTACTATAATGGCCCAAATACATATTAACACTGTAAACTGTTTTTTTTTCTTCACAATTACACCCTTCTTTGTCTAATTTATATTTCTAAAATTTATTTATTAATTCATTATGTTTCAATAAATGAGAAAGATTTCCAATACAAGGGAAATATACTAATTTACTTATTTATCTAACTTCAAAATGTTGTAAAATGGTAAAGACAATACATATGTAGTCTTTCTTTTCTTTTTTCCTTTTATAATTAAAAAAAACTATAAAGAATACAAAATTTAAATTGATAATTAGAAAATAAATTAAAAATTAAATATAAATTATAAAATAATATCACTCATAAAATTAAATTCAAAATAATTTTAACTCACACTCATCTTCTTGTAAAATCTATCATAGATGCGTCAATTTTCCGGAACTACAAAAAAATAAACTATGAATATGAACCAAAACAAAATAATTTTAATATTTTTCTCTTTTATTCTATTCTCACTCTTTCTTTGTTTTTCGTATTTTTCAAAATAAAAAATTAAATAATAATAAAATATTTAGATAATGATAAGCGAATAAATTCACAAATAAAATATTTAAGACATATCGTTGAAATAAAAATATCAAAAAATTCACTTGTGAAAAGTTTCAAATACACTACTGAACTCTATGAGATGGAACATATATCCTTATATGAATTTTGTTTTAATTAAAAAAATTAAAACAAATAAATTTTATAAAGATCAAACAATATGCTAGAAATCGAATCATTATAAAAATTATTTTTCTTTTTTATTATAGTTAAATATTATTTAAAATTATTCCAATAACAACATTTAAAACTCAAAACACACTGGACATGGTGAATATCTATACATTATAAAAATCATATAGTTCATATGTATTGAACCTACTAGCAACCCAAGAGAATTATATATATATATATATATATATATATATATATATATATATATATATATATATATATATATATATATATATATATATATATATATATATATATATATATATATATATATATATATATATATAAATGATTGGCTAAGTTACATCAAATAAAAAATTATACATTATATATGTATTTGTAAGTATATGATTATTGAGTTATATACTCTTCAATCTTGATAATTAAAGTTAACAGATTTTTTTAATTATATAATTAATATAACTACATAAGGTTAATTTATTGATTTTATAATAGATTATTTAATTAAGAATTGGAACTAAACATCAATAAACATATACAATACACATATATGTATATGATTTAATTTCCACTTCTATTTTAATTTTGAAACATCTTCTCAATTAATATAACTGAAGTAACTAATCATGTATTAGTGGTTAGAAATGGTCAAATAATTTTAGTAATTACTATAAATTATTATATTATTGTATAGAGCAATTAGAATATACAAAATTTGATATGTTCTTCAAGGCATAGTTATAAATGTTTTATTATATCTTTTTTCAAAGTTGAATCATAATAATTCTCAAAATTATATTCTTATTTCTTCGTAAGAGAAAAGCGCACACGTTATATGAATGACCGATTAGTGTAACGACCCGAACCATCGTTATTTAGAAAAAGGGAAACATCAGGAAAACACCGGGGCAACTATCCCCCAAAGGCGGGTTGGATGCCGCTAGGGCAGCAACGGCACAATGGGATAAGTAGCCGCCAGAGTGGGATAGGTGAGAAAGAATGTCAATAACGTGAAGTCTTATTTTCTCATTTTTTAAAAACACCTAAAAGAGGCGAGGAACACCCCAGAAATCCTTAAAAAGCCGCCCTAAGCTTGGGAAATACGGAGAAAGTGATCTCTAGCTTGGGGATGGCGATAGCTTGCGGATTTTCGATCAAAATCGTTCGTTTTGTCGTTCGGGAAACGAGAAATTTATCTGCAATCCCTTTGCGAATGCTTGGCGCCCAAGTAGGTTATATTTTACTAATTAAGTATTTACAAATCTGTTTTCACTTCGTTGAAATATTGATCTTGACAGTAAAATTCATGTACAGGCTTTCGTGCACCGAAAAGAGAATTGTTGTACTTGCATCCTAGGGTTACGTCAGATGTATAATGTATGAGGAAGCCTTAGTCAATGAATTAAGGTTAGGAGATGGGTTGATTTAAAAATTGTGAGATTGATATCGACTTATTGCAATATTGTTTGTATGCGTGTATGAGAGAATGATAAGGGGTGGAAACGAACCTAATGAATTGATTATGAATAGAGCATGCCACGAAGTAGTGTTTGTCTATATGAATTGAGTGTTGTACAATCATATATGGATGTGATTGTGATTGTATTAACTGGATCGGATGTCATGTACTGACATACATATATGGAACAGGTGTCACGATCTGACACAATAAGTTGGATCGGATGTCATATACCGACATATATAACTAAAACAAGTGTCACAATTTGACACACTAACTTGTAACGAATACAACGACCCGGCACACTAACATTTTAGGTGTGGGTTTGATGAGAGGACCATTGACTTGTTATATGTGTATACTGTTAAGCAGGTGGAATTGTTCATTGATCTTTAATAGATAACTATTTGGTGAATTTAATATAGATTATGTGTTGATTGTGGTGTGGTAAGTTAGTTGGATATATTTGTTGTGTAATGGTTTGGGAATGGCTGGGATCCAATCTAAGAGAAACTCCATACTCGATTATGGTTTCTCTACGTCCCAAAACCATCGTTTCAACAGAATTCCAGCACATTAGAGTATATTAAGTACCTTAGAACCTAAATATTCGTTTATTTTAATAAAATAACTCCTAAATAACACTAAATTTTGAGTTATACACCAAGCAACCCTTCAACACCCCACCCGTTTTGGTACTTTAATTATATTTCTAC
Organism: Solanum sitiens; assembly: GCA_016801875.1. Taxonomy (NCBI): domain Eukaryota; kingdom Viridiplantae; phylum Streptophyta; class Magnoliopsida; order Solanales; family Solanaceae; genus Solanum; species Solanum sitiens. The sequence continues at coordinate 9,260 of JABWTJ010000904.1, forward strand.
AAAATTCTTATGCCCAGGACGTTGTGGAGATTTTGGTGACGTAAGGGAAGTGTGCATGCTATGTTTTTCTAACCAACCAGCAACTATGTTCATTTTCGAAAAACTACCACAAAACCATTTCTAATCAATTAAGTAGCAACATACAATCATTGTTAATCAAGTATTGACGTAAAAAGCATAATGAACAAGAATTTTATCTTAGTAATGACGTTAAGAGGAAGTGAATCGAGAAGATTTTGGGAGAGTTTAAGTTACAAAAAGGGAGAAATGAGGAAACCATTTCCCATTCCCCCCTTTATTATTTACGATACCCCGCTACACCGGGCGATGTCTCGCACAACGGCCCCACCTTAGCGGGAGGCTTGTCGCTCTAGCTGGATCAGGTTATGTAAATGGGACTAGTTCTTTTCTACCTGTGTAGCCTCAAATTCCTAACCGACCCTTTGAGTATAAAGTCTTTCATGAAGTAAATTTTGAAAAGTCACCATCCGTCCTGGTTCCGTAATGTGCTAGTTCATTAGTTTTAAAAATACTCTGAGATTTTATGCGTGAGGATCCATCCACTAGTCGTTCAGGGACGAACAAGGGGTAAATTAGTATCTATTGTAACGACTCAAACTATCGTTATTTAGGAAAAGCAAAACATCGGGAAAACACTTGGGCCACTGTCTCACCAGGGCGGGCCTCTAGGGCAGCAGTGCCATAGCGTGATAAGTGGTCGCTAGAGCGGAATAGGCGAGACAGAATGCAAATAACGTGAAGTCGTATTTTCTCCTTTTCCCAAAAACACCTAAAGGAGGCAAAGAACACCCCAAAAACACTCTAAAACATGCCCTAAGATTGGGAAAGAAGGAAAAGGAGATTTCAAGTGTGGGTATGGCGATAGCTTGCGGATTTCCGATAAAAATCCTCTGTTCTATCTTTCAAAAAACCAGAAATTTATCTAGAATCCCTCTGCGAATGCTTGTCACCCAGGTAGGTTAGGTTTTATTACTTGAGTAGTTATAAATCTGTTATTCACTGTGTGATATATTGATCTTGACAGTAGAATTCATGTGTTGGCTTTCGTGCACCGAAAATTCAATGGTTACATTAGATGTATAACGTATGACGAAGCCTTAGTCAATGAATTTGGGCTAGGATATGGGTTGATTTCCTAATTGTGAGATTGATATCGACTTATTGCAATATTGTTTGTATGTGTGTATACAAGAATGATAAGGGGTGGAAACGAACCTAATAAACTGATTATGAATAATGCATGTCACGAACTAGTGTTTGACTATATCAATTGAGTGTTGTACAATAATGGATGTGATTTTGATTGTGATTGTACTAACTAGGTAGAATTGGGTGTCATGTACCTCCATTCATATTTGAAAAGGTTATCACAATCCAACATACTAACTTGGATTGGATGTCAACTATCGAGATACATAATTGAAACGAGTGTCATGATCTGACACACTAACTTGGAATGGATATCAAGATCCGGTACACTAAAAATTTGGGTGTGAATTCCATGAGACGACCATTGACTTGTTATATGTGTGCATCGGTGAGTAGGTGAAATTTTTCATTGATCCTGAATTTATAAGTGTTTGTTGCATTTAATATGGATTATATTTTGATTGCAATGTGGTAAGTTAGTTGAAAATATTTGTTGTGTAGTGGTTTGGGAATGGTTAGGTTCCAATCGGGATGTGATACGATAAGTAGAGACCAAGGGGTTTAGGTGTCATTATGTGTTACCTTGGAGAGGTGTTAATGATTATTGTCATTGAGAGTTAGGTGGTCTTTTGTGGTGTTGTCAAATAGATTGGTATTATCTGGTAGGGGGTTAGTATTGAACGATTAACAAGCCTTGATTTCTATGGGTTCAACGGTTGAGTTGTGAGGTGGAAAAAGGAAGGATTATTTCGTGAGTGGGTGGTCGGGTTAGTAGTGGTTATACCCGGAAAGGGTTTGGGCAGGAAAATGAAGGTGGAGGAATGAATAGTCTTGTCGCATGTTTTGCTGGTCAATTTTTTAAATTATGCGGAGGGTATCGGGTTGACCGACGATGCCTATTAGTATGCGTAATTTTGTACTGATACTACTTTTGCTATGCCTTTTTGAGATAGTCTGAATGCATGTTTGGTGATGTTCTTAGGTGAAGACAAAGACAATCTCTAATAGTTTTTACTTTAGTTTCATGTGGTGGGAGTTGTGTCATTTAAATGTTGTTGTGTCATGTATTCTTAGTAGCTCTTGTACTTATTTAGACTAGACCCGTGGGGTGTTAATTACTTTACAAGTCTTCACTAGAATCGTTTTCAAAACTCTTATGTATAAATCTACATGAAATTGTTTTATCTTAGTTTTCTTAGTTGGGAATTGAGGGTTTTCCTACTTAGGTGTTAGAGTAGGTACCCGCACGGCCCAGTGGGTTGGGTCGTGACAATTAGTCGTGGTAGAATTGTATATCATTTTATTCATTTATTATATTTAAAGAAAAATCAATTGTAAATTTGAAAATTCATATGCAATTCAATTTACTAATTCGTGTATTACCAATTAATTAGTATAATTTTTAATTAGAGAATAATCTACTTATATCTATTATTAACATGAACTATAATTGTCTCATTCGATAGAAACTTCTCTATTAAATGAAGAAAACAATTACAAGTTGTATATCCTAATTTTATTATAGTTTATTTACATATATTAAATTTATTGTAATTTAATGTAGTATCCTACATAAAATACATTTATTTTAAAGTATTACAATTGATAATTAGGTATTGAGTGATCTTTTATTTATTTGTTTTGAAACACTCTCTTAATAAATACTATTGGACTAACTGAATTTTTATTCTTCCTACCAATTTCTATATATGTTAATTCTTCCTTGGAATGCTTATAATATAAAAAGTTAGTGTGTTATTCATGACATAGTTTTAAATATCTTATCAGCAATTGTTTTTTTTAATTATAAATATTTAATTTTCAAAATCACATCATTTTTTTCTCTTGAAAAACATCCATTATATAAACTAATCTATTTAGTTGATTATATTTAAAGAAAAATCCACTTATAAATTTTTGAATCTATGCTTAATTACTATATTTTACTAAAATTATTTTACAAAATAATTAATTATAATTTCAAGTAGATAAAATAACCATTTGTAATTATTATTAATGAAATATTTAATTGTCTTCTTCAATAAAGAGATTTATTTTAAGCGAAAAAATATTTTTTCAAAGGTATGCATTGATACATTATGAATATAATTCAGTTTAAGGGAGGGGTAAAGGAGGGAGTGTAAGTTATGTATATGTAGAACATAATTTTTCTCGTATAGTTCATTTGATTTATTTTAAAAAATAATTTTTTTTTCCAGTTAATTAAAAAATGTTTGTATTGTAGTAGTTTAAGGAGTTTGGAAAATAGAAAATAATTAATTTCATTTTGGAGGGAAAGAAATGAGGGAATAAATGTAAAAATTGACATAAGAATATTATAGACTTTTTTTATATTTCTGATCAAATTCTGGCCAAAATTTTAAAATTTTAAATTGTAATTTTAAATATTAAATTGATCAAATCAGATTACCTCACTTAATAAATTCTAGAAATATAATATAGTGTGAAATTTATTATATTACTATTCTGATCAAATTCTAATCAATTTTTTTGACCTAGAAGATTTTTCCTATTACGAGCATGTGACGACTAATGGATAAAAATAGCTATTGTAGATCGAAAAGGTTCCACAACAGTTAGGCCTTAGTAATTACTCTACGTACATTCATTTTCACGCTATTCCAGTAAATAGTACTCCCTTTCTCCACTATTGTTTGTCATGGTTTCTTTTTTAGAGTCAAACTATAAGAATTTTGACTAACATTTTAAGATGTATTTTTTCATCATATTAATATGCAAAAAATTGCAATTTATAGTACTTTACATATAGTTTTAGAATATCTAATTTTTTTGTTTGCAATATCAAATTAATGTGATCTATTTAATTTTAAAAATTAATCAAATTAACCTTTGAAAGACGTAACATGACATATAAAAATGGACTGAGGGAGTAGGATCATCTGATATTAATGGATAAAGTTAGTCAAATACCAAATAAAGTTACTTAAAAGTTAGGCATTGTGTAATTATTCAACGGTTGTGTATAAATCTTTTTCACATTGCATCAATATCTTTGAAAGTCAAAAAGTTAAATATTCTCTCTGCTTCAATAATAGTGGTTCACTATACTATTTTATAATGTCTATTAATATTTATCTACTTTATAAAATTAGAGGTCATTTGGTTACCTGTTAGAGTTAAGCGGATATTAGTTATGCAGGGTTTAGTTATGTAGGTATTAGTTATGTAAAGTTTAGTTATATAGGTATTAGTTATGCAAAATTTCGTTTTTCGAGATTTAGTTATAGAGATAGTAGTTATGCAGAGTTTAGTTATGCAGGGTTTAGTTATGCAGGTATTGATTATACAATGTTTAGTTATATTGGATTTAGTTATGCGAGTATTAGTTATGTAGATATCATTTAATTATGTAGAGATTACAATACATTATTATAGTAAATATTTTATCAGTATATTGTATATATTTTTTATACATTTTTAATACACCAAATATATGAGTTAGATATAAATTCATGTCCTAAATAAAATAATAATGCATGTTAGTTAAACATAAGAAATATATTTAATTAGATATAATGCTAATAACATATGGGTCGTCAATACATGTACCACCCAAACTGTAATATTAATAAAATATTTACATTTGGAATCCAAATATAAACAATAAATAAAGGTTGTTGTTCGTGTGTTAAAAAGAAAAAAAAAAATAGGAATGCAGTATAGTCAGTCATGTTAAGTTCTCAATAAAAAATCTAAAACAAACCAATAGTGATAACTATGTAATTTACTATTTTAATACATTTATAACTAATATTCACATAACTTATTTCACCTTTTACCGTATATAACTTATACATAGATTTGATCATAAGTTATGTTGGTAATTTTCTATTAATTATGTAGGACTACAAAGAACGCGACCAAACACCGTATAAAATTTAATACATGAATAACTTTTATACAACTTTTAGAATCCTACCAACCAAACATAGTATAAGTTTTGTTGACTTTTTTACCTAATCAAAAACGTCTACCAAACATAGTAAAATTAATAGAACTTTTTATACATGAATAAAATGCACTTTTATACCGTAATTAATGAATAGCCATAAACTTAAAATATAACTTATCCTTATCTTTAATCATAGTAGTTTAATAAGTTATTTGGTTTAGAATGCATCTTTACAGAAAACCTAACCTTGCCAATCGGAAAATATGGCCTCACCGGCCGCTGGTCAACCTTCTATGATGGAGGTACTACCATAGACAATCATTCCTAGTCCAAACAAACAAACCTATGATGACATCATAAAGCCACCACAATCACAATATGAACCACTACCGTTGAAGCAGATTGCATATCTACATGGGGAACCGCATATCATATGGGAGGAATAAGAAGTTGATCAAATGATCATTATTGAAGATTCACAATATGCAGTTATTGGTAAATTTTCATATGGATGGCCGGACATTCAAGATCTAAGGAAGCTAATTCCCAAATAATGTGATTTTAAAAGGGAAGTGAATATTGGACTACTGAGTAATATATATATTTTGATGAGGGCCACTTTGTTAGAAGATTATGTTAGCCTCTTATCAAAGCCACAATTCTATATTACACATAAAAGTTAGTCCTACCTTATGAGAACTCTCAAGTGAGATCCATTATTTAATCTAGAGGAGGAAACATCGATTGCTATAACATGGATATCTTTTCAATCACTACAACCAATTTTTTTTTGGAAGGAAGCATTGTTCTCATTATCTGCTGCAGTGGGAAAACCTTTATAAGTGGACGTGTCAACTTACAACAAGACGAGACCTAGTTGTGCTAGGGTCAAAGTGGAGGTGGTTCTGATGGGGGAATTTCCAAAAAGAATTAATCTAGGAAAGAGGAAGAAAATGGGGGAAATCAATGAAAAGTGGATAACTATTAAATATGATTATGTTCCAAAGTATTGTAAGATGTGCAAGCTACAAGGACACAAATGAAAAGGAATGTTTCATTATACATCAAGAATTATATCCAAAAGAGGAGGGTGAAGAAGAAGACAAGAGAGAAGATAAGAATACTGGAGGGAGGATTGAGAAAAGAGTAGCAGAAACAGAAAAGTCAAGAAAATAAAAAACCCCGATGTTTTTCAAAAACAAAAATGGAAAAATGGGCACAAAAAGAGAGGATACGCATGGTAAAAGGGAGCAGGTATGGAATTCAAAAAAGCGACAAAATGGTCAACTGATAACCACCCATAAGTTTAAAGCTCTGGAGGACACAAAAAGAGTATCAAAGGAAAGAGAGATTAAGAATGGAACAGAATAAATGACATGAAAAATACAACACATGATACTACAAGTCAGGATGAGATTGGAAGAAAGGAAGGAAAAAATCAAAACTCCTATGATTTCTAAATCAAAAGGAATTAATGCAGATGCTTATAGTGGAGCGAAAGATTTGGTTAACAGAGATAATAAAGCCCTGAGTTCAGAGCCATCATGTGTCCAGATTACAGAAAAGGAAGAGGAATAAATCAAAGGACTAAGAAGAGGCAGATTGATGCAGATGACAACCCACACATAGTTCAAAAGAAGGGACAAAGTCAGACGGGGGAATCACATACTCACAACCTAAAACAGGAGATCATGAAGGCACCATTATAGATAAGCTGACAGAACAAGAAGAGAAGAAGAAAAAGGATATTAAAGAGGATGTATGCATGTAGAGAAACATTGAGAGTATACGGCGAGAAGGGGATTTGTTACCAAGACAAATTAATTATTTACAAGGGAAAAATAAGAAAGGGGAAAAACTACAAACAAAATCACAAATTAATACAAGGAGCAAGAAGGGGTCCATATCCACCATTAATCAATGATTAATAAAGTACTTTTTGGAATATTAGATAACTAAGAACTCAAAAATCTTTTGAGAGACTTATTGAACAACATAGGAGGAATCACTACTCATACATTCCTCTTTTAGATCCTTTTCAAAATCCAGCAGAACTTGAGAGGTACGTAGTCAAATTGGGAATGCTCAAAGCAAAGGTGAGCAACTCATCAAAATTTTGGATTTTCTAGGAGGATGATTGACAAGAACAAGATTAAAATGATACTGGACAATAACTCACGGTCAACTTCCAAAAAGGGGAACCACTGATGTTTTCAGTGTTACAACAATATATGCAAGGTGCAATGCATTGGAAAGAATGGAATTGATAGAATTGAGCATGCAGAAACCATGGTTGGTTGGTGGAGATTTCAACATAATAAGGAGTGACTCAGAAAAACTGGGCGGATTGCCATTCACTCAGTTGGAAACCATAGACTTCAACCTATGTATTAGTTCATCTGCCCTGAATGAACTCAACTTCAAGGGAAGTTCATTCACTTGGTGGAACAGGAAGAGTAGAGGAAGAATGCATTTTTGAAAGACTAAAAAGAGTTTTTGGGAATGAAGAGTTGATGAATCTATTACCTAACAGTGAAGTTCAATATTTGATCATACAAGGGTCAGAGCATGCACCACTATAAGTTGTATGTAACACATCACAGGAACATGTTCAGAAACCTTTTAGGTTTCTAAACTTTTGGACAAAGCATGAGAATTTCAAAAAGTTAATTGCTGATGTATGGCAGGAGGTAGAGATTACTGGTAATCCGTTTACAGTGGTGCACAGTAAGATGATACAAGTAAATATGGAATTAGCAACATGGAGTAAGAATATATTTGGGAATGGTTTTCAACAAATAGCTACCTTAGAAGATGTGATCAAAATGAAGGATATTCAATTAGAGATGGCACCTACAGAGGGAAACAGGGCAGAACTTCACAAGGCAGAGGCAAACATTAAAAAAATACAAATATATAGAAGAAGAATATTGAAAACAAGAGGCGGGAATTACAATGGTTTAAGGATGGGGATAGAAATACAATGTTTTTTCATGCCTATGTCAAGGTAAGAAGAAGAAAACTGCAAATAAATGTTATTCACAAGAGATGGAGACATGATTACAACAACTCAAAACATTGGGGAAGAAGCTGTCAATGATTTCAAGAAACAGTTCATGGAAGATCAAGAGGTCAGTGATTACAGTATGATAAGACATATTCCTTGTGTTATACAGAGATCAAAATAAGATCATGTTGAGAATACCCACTTCTGATGAAGTAAAAAAACTAGTTTTTGCTCTGAATGGAGATAATGCTAGTGGTCCACATGGTATGTTTTTTCAGAGATTTTGTGATATAGTAGGGGAGGATGTGACCAATATGGTGAAGGCATTTTTTTGTGTGCAAGAACTGCCCAGGTATATTTCACACACCAACGTGTTCATCATTCCTAAAAAGAGATGGTAAACACATTTGGAAATCTCAGGCCTATAAGTCTTAGCACTTTTGCAAATAAGATCATATAAAGAGTTCTTCATGAAAGAATAGCCACTGTATTACCTAGTTTGATATCCACAAATCAAACAGGTTTTATCAAAGGGAGAAATATTACTGAAAACATATTGTTGGCACCGGAGATAGTAAGAGACATCAATAGAAGAAACAAACATCATAATGTAGTGATGAAGATGGATAGGGACAAGGCCTATGATAGAGTTTCATAGAAATTCTTGGTGAGAGTAATGAGGAATTTTGGTTTTGCAGAAAGAATCATAGACATGATAAAGAGGCTGATTAGCAATAACTAATACTTATTATTGATGAATGGACAATCATTTGGTTTCTTTCAATCTTTGAGAGGACTAAAATATGGAGACCCTCAATCACCCACACTTTTCATCATTGCAGCAGAAGTTTTGTCAATGGGATTAAAAATCTAGTTGAAGATCCTTACTATATAGGATATGGGATGCCTAATTGGAGTCCATTAATAAACCATCTATCTTATGCAATGCAGCTGATACCATCCTATTTTGTTCAGGACAAACTGCATCTATAAGGAATATGATCAACATTTTTGTATTTACATGAGAAAGTGCCTAACACGGTGTGTAATCTGATAAAGAGGGTAGCAGGCATCAGTCAAGGAACTTTTCCTTTCACATATCTGGGCTGTCCAATTTTTTATGGAAGAAAGAGTAAAGGTCATTTTAAGAGCTTGTTGAAGAAGGTCACAAATAGAATGAACACTCGGCAAAATAAGTTTCTAACTTTGGAAGGAAGTTACATTCTAATTTCTCATTTTTTACGGTCTATACCAGTCTATTTGTTATTTGCTATGAACCCTCCTAAAGGTATAATAGACCAGTTATATATGTTATTTGCAAAATTCTTTTGGAGTAATTTAACAGGATCTAGGAATAAGCACTGGGTGGCATGGGATAAGAAGTGTTATCCAAAGTATGAGGGAGTACTATGCTTCAGGTCATTACATGATGTTTCCAAAGATTTTTCTGCAACACTTTGGTGGATATTCAGAACTACTGCATCATCTTTATAGGAATCCTTCATGTGGAACAAGTATTGTGGAAGGACTCGAGGGTATACCCTAGAAGAAATAGCATCCTCAAGTCGTCACACGACATATGAGACCCCAAGAAGTGTCACACAAGCCACTCGTATCAATCATTGCACAATATACTCCAAAATAAGTAAGAATTTAAAACTCTCTTCACACACGAAGAACACTTTCATTAATACGAAAGTGGAAGACTTTTAAAATATTTAACCTTTACAACATCTCATTAAACCACCTAATACTTTGAATGTACAACATTTGGGACTACATACAAGACTTAAAATAAATACTAATACATAAAGGAACATGTGGGTCTTGTCCTCGAATATATGAGGACATGTGGGTCTTGTCCTCGAATATATGAGGACTCACCAATACGTCATCTTCAACCCATAGAAACCTATCCATCATCCATGGTATATTAAGACTTTCAATTCCCTACACTTTAGTCAAAAAAGGAAAAGAAGGGGTTAGCACATTGAATGCACTAAGTATGGAAGTCATGCAAAAACCATGAAAAAGGGACATTTAGTATAGAACATGCTTTTCATGACATTTTGATAAAACCTTCATAAAAGAGTTTAAGAGATGTCTCATTCAATAATCACATATAAGACATAATCCATATAAGATCAATCACATGACCATATTCACATGGACCCCCTACTAAAGGTTATCCTAAGAAGCGGCCACCCATACAACCCCTTCACACACACCTAGATGATCATCAAGACTACCTAAAGTAAAGTTATTCCAATTCATCACATATCACATATCACATAGTACATATTCAATAAGATAAGCCTTTACATCATTTAGACTCTCTACCTAAGGTTACTCTAAGACACACCTAAGTAAAACATGAAGATACCGCCCATACACCCTCTTCAAGCCTACCTAAGCAATCCTCAAAGCTACCCAAGATAAGACCCTTTCTATTCAACATACTTCATTAAGAGAACCATATTCATTTCAAAACCATTTTGAGAGACAATCATTCGTTTACAGGACTTCACATAACTGTCTTGGAAAAGACCTAGGGAACATACATCCTAGCATCTTCAAAGCCTACTCATGCCATGTCTAGATAGCGTCTCATTCCACTACCTAAATATTGTAGAACTTCTCCAATACTAAATGTATCTCACATCATGAGAATAAGGATTAACCAACATAGACCATACTAGCTAGGCATGGAATCTAAAGTCTAGCCTACTCCGATGGAGGGTGTTCTACTTGCCAAGGGTAGAACTAGGACACATCCCATGTAGGCACATGGTTAGGGAGTATTTAGGAATCCTTTGTACTCTAGTTTCATTCTCAAGTAGAGATACCATAAGCATATTCATTCGGTTCTTAGACTTGTTTATCATAGAGTAAGTTCATTCACAATCCCAACGATGGTCCCACAAAGGCTGCCACTCAATGGTCTATAAGGATAGCTCAATGACTTTCTTAGGGATGGTTTCATGTCGTTCCAGCCAACCTATACCTAAGTCCACCATTCACACAAGAAGGATACCGTTACGACTTTCAACTTCAAGGATACCATAACCTTCTTTTTACTTTGAAGGATCCACGTATTTGTCATGCTTAGAAGGGCACCATCTTAGGTCTATTAATCCTAGACATTCATTCAACATACACATACAAGACAAATGTGCTTTAGCCTACTAAGTCAAGATATTCATATTCACATACTTTCATGCATCAAGAAGAGGAACTTAGGTCTACCAAATCAAGACACCACATTCCTCATATCACATATTCAATATCATTCAAGTACTAAGTAGGAACACTAAGCCTACCACAAAAGATACCACATCAACACCTTCATATACAACCTTATCATATACCATCACTTTAAGAAGAATCATAACATAACCATTCATACAAGATCACATAAGCATTACTAGAGTACTTCACTTCATATCTTCACATTATACAAGATTCACACCTATATCACATTATACTTCAATTCACATGTTCATACAAGCCATAACATCTTATACATGATCACATTACTTTACATAAACTACTTCACATTATACCTTCATGTAAGCCCTAACATAATACTACTAAAATCTACATAATAATGTTGACAAAGCCATGATCATCATATAATCAACTCATAAGCATCCCCACCATAAGTGGACCATACCAATCAATATCAATTTTATATCAATTCTACACAATATAGAGAGATTAAGTCAACGTACCACCTTTCCATCATCATCATCAACATTCCTTAATCATTTCAATCAATTCACTTCACAAAGGCTCTTACAAATAGCCATTAACATAATTCTAAACCAACAATCCATTATACCAATGATTCAACAATATACAATATGAATATAATCAAATTAAGGAAGTATATAAATAATTCAACCATGATCTATACATAAATCAATAGCCCAAAACAATCTACACATGAATTCACTACTATCAAACCATAATCAATTCACCCACATTGTAGCCAAATTTAGAGCTTTGAGAAGGTCAAGGGTTCATGGAGATTTTTATTGGAAAACATCAATTATACATCAATAATATCATATCTAAACATTTGAAAATGTTTCATGCAAGAACCTATGACTTAGAGTATAAATTGGACTTTTTCATAAACTTGAAGATCTTTGATATCACTTTGATATCACTTTGAAATTGACTCTAAGGTGAAAAAGCCTTAAATGAAGTACTCTCATACCTTATTAGAAGAAAGCCCATGATAATGTAAGAAGAAATCTCCATGAATTGAAACCCTAGTCCCCATCTATAACAACCCGCAAGTACACCCTAGAAGTTAGAGCACTCTTTAGTCGTCGCACGACATCGTCGACCTCTCGGAGGTCCAAGACAAGCCTCTTAGCATTCATTCATCGCATAAACATATAAAAAAATAGTGGAAAATTTAAAACTTAGCACATCATATGCTAGAACAATACTTCATATATATATAAAATCATAAGTACATAGTCTAGACACCAAGTCTCTTTTGTCATCTTAGACTAAAGAACATTAGAGTAGATTAGGGACACAACCCTTAACAACATGAAATAACATAATCTAGACTATTACATAATCTTGAATAAGAACTTGACATAGGGAATCCTTGAACCATAAGGATCCCTTTCTTGAACTTGGGGAACATCTATCCAAGATCATCCCTCTTAGAAACATCTTCTAGCCATCACCACCTCCACTTTCTGTAAAAAGATGGAGAAGAATGGTATTAGTACAATAATGTCTTATGTATGACAACGATGCAAAAACATGAGTTGAAGAGGACATTTAGTTAGAAATCATGCATCATGTCTTTACAGTAAAACTTCATGAACATTGATACAATAAGCACAATATAGTTCACATACTTCATATAGACATAGATATTACTCATAACAACACTTAAAGCCATTTCATCACATTTAAGGATCATCCATTAAGGTACAATTTACACATAAGGACCATCACCTAAGACAACCTCCCAATATCACTAGTGCAATGTACAAGTACCATGCCATACTACTACTCATACCAAGTGATCCTAAGAAATCACCTTAGACTTAGGAACATCTCATTCAATAACATACCACACATGCATTTAACCTTATACATAAGATCAACATACTTCTTTAATGGTAACATAAGGAATCTTTCATTCATTTCATCTTATTCATAAGTCATTAGTTCACATCATAGGTAAATCACCCTCATAACCCCTTCACAATCTTACTTGTCCAATGTACACATGGAGTCCCATAACCCCACATATACCAAGCAAACTTATTTCGAAGCCATAAGTGCAATTCACATGCATACTCATAATTCATGTCTTGACATGAGTAAAACTCATCATACTTCCCTTAGATTCCACTTGTGCAATGTATCAGTAGGGTCCATAGTCCTACCTACACTATGTAGTATTTCAAGGAAACATGACTAATATTCATAGTCTTGTCTTAGTTCATTTCTTAACTTTTGGTATACTTAGCCATAACCACATAGACCATGTGAGACACATGGAATTCGGTGTCATAAAGCCCCACACCGAAAAAGGGTGTTCCACTTGCCAAGGTAGAACCTATAAACTACTTATTTTGTGGATCCAATAGTTATATCCTACGGGGGCACGTAGTTTAAAGGATAGTGAGATTGCTTCTAGAATCCAGGCCTATTGCATTAGTGGGAAGGCTTTCATCTAATGAGCAATTCACTTTGAATGACCCAGCCTATTGCATTAGCGAGAGGGTCTTTTACTCATTGTACATATCCACTCGGTGCTAAGCTTAAACTCCCTTTTTATTATCTTTCAGCCTTTATTAACCATTTAATTCATAAGATTAGGCTTTAGGGACTTGCTCCCTCATACATCATAACTCAAAGGTTCCTATAATGAGAATTCTATTTTCATCATAGAACCTATATTATCTGAGAATGTACTTTCACATAATTCTACCATTCATACATTCATGTGTGTGTGCATACATGTGAGAAAAACTTTCACATAACACCTCAAGAAATCACATGTTCATAATTCATTAATCATATACTTTGCATGCATTAGTGATAGGTAATGGTGCATATGAGAACTATACTTTCAATTGACACCATGACTCTACCCTACTCATAATTTATGCATGAGAGTGTGTGTGTTCATATTGGTCATCATGATCACATAAGAGAAACAACTTAGTTACTTAAGATATCACCCTTCAAAGGATCACAACACATATATAATATATCTCTCAAGTCATGACCAACTCATAAAATTGAACATATAGAGAATCTAGGTCCCACACCCACATTACATCATAGAAGACAAGAGCATAATACTAGAATCAAGGGTTACACCCATCAACTTCATAAATATGAAATTACTATATCAATTAATCTTGAATTTAATTCCTTCAAGTCCATGATCATCACACATAAAGATTTACAAGAATGTAAACACCACCAACATAAGTGGACCATACCAATCAACACAATTCAATCTACATTATAAGTTAATTAGAGAAAATAAGTCAACTTACCAAATCTACATGCTATTATCATTATTGATCGATTCCCAACAAATAAATATCACTTGACATAGATAACATTAGGAATAAACAAAATACTATAATCAAATCATTATTGGATCATCATCAATTCAAGATCACAAAACCCACATTAGGGCTAATTTGAAGGATTTAGGAATCATGGGTTCTACATGAAATCGGAGTGAAATTCATCATAAAGTCAATATATATACATATATTCATCATTAGAATGCTTTTGAAATCAATTTGAGAATGAACTCATGGCTAGATTGAAAGATAAGATTTTTTACTTAAGATTCCTGTTTGAAAAAACCTTTAAAAGAACTCCTTAGATGAAAAGGTTATCTAAAAATGAAGGATTACCATACATTAATACAAGAAAATCCCACACATTTGGATAAGACAGCACTTGAAAATTCATCTTCTAGATTGAGCTTGAGTTTTGCCTCCAATGGAGGTTTGAGAGAATTTGGACGAGAAGAGGGTTTTTGATTTTTGATTTCTAATTGGGTATTGGGGTTTTGTCTTGGTAAAAGGGTTAAATAAGACTTAAAACCGTAAATAACCGACTTCTAAAGTACCAAAAATACCCACACATTAATTGGACCTTTTAAGACAAGTCAATCTTAACTTTAATTTTCAGAATTATCATTGGGAAACAAGTCCGCGACGCGGAGCTGCTCCCACATGATTTTTGAAAATAAATTCCAATACAGTGGAGGCCACGTTGTGGCCCACGATTAGGACCAAATTTTGGTCCTTGATGAACCGATTCCGCGATGTGGACTGGTTCCCTCTAGGTGCATTTTGTTGCTGCCTTGGGCAGCTTGCTAGCCCAAGGTTGGGTCCTCCTCAAGGACCCCTAGGGCGGTCCTTGAGGGGTCGTACCCGGACGTTTTGACCTTAAATAGGTTCCTTTAGATTTTAGGGTCATTCCCACTAACTTTAGACTCCAATAAACACATAAAACATGCCAAGACACACTAGAACACACTAGCACGTATAAAGGCCAACTTTCGAACGTCTTGGACGTTCTTGGGCGTTTCACCTCCAAACCTCTTGAAATAAATGATACATGTTATAAAAAACTTTATTAACATGTTATTAACCTTTTTAGACATATGTTAGGCTTTATCTACCTTAGTTAATTTTGAAGGTCGTTATAGCATCTCCATCTTTATCTTCTTCCTCGAAATTTTTGAGAGGGTTTTGGGAGAAAAGGATTATTAACTTAGGTCTTTGGAAATAATGAGTTGAAGACTAGTTTTAGGACTTAAAACTATATATAATGATGATATAAACCTATTAAAATCAACCCCACTTAATAAAAGATTTAAACCATATTACTCAAATGCCCCATTTTTGGGCAGTTCGCCCAGGGACCATGCCCACCTTCATGGACCGTGAAGGTACTTCACGGCCCGTGGTCCTTGGAGCGGTGGCTAAATTGCTTTTTCAAGCCTCCAAGAGGATAAGTAAGGTCCACGATCACATTCACGGACCGTGTTCAAGTCCACTGGCTATGAAGTGGTCCGTGAACTTGAGGGAGTGAGTTGCCAAACTTGGGACAACCTTGGCTTTTTAGCTAAGGCTTGTCCCTTTTGGCTTGGCTCCTTGTCAAACACCTTCAACCAACATCAATTAGGGTCCTTTAGCCTAGATTCTAACACGTGCCTCGACGTCGACTCATTAAACTCATCCAAACAAGGCATTAAGACCATAACACACCACATAGACACATACAATCACATAGATGGCCAATCGTCGAACGTCTTGGATGTTCTTGAATGTTTGACTTCCAAACTCAACACATTGACTTCAAACACACTAATTAACCATTTTAAGACCTTATAAACACATGTCACACATGTTAGGATCTACTTTCAACTAGTTCATTTTTAGGATTGTTACATATTGTAAGAAAATGCATTCTACAGTGGCTAGCGGGCAAGGTGCATCTCAAGTTTGGAGAAAAATGATCATAATCAGAGAAGAGGTAGAACTCAACATTTGGTGTCAAATAAAAAAAGACAGTTCAAGTTTTTTGATTTGATAATTGGACTCAATAAGGGGCGCTATGGTATGTGGAGGAGAACAATGCAGTAGAACAAGAAATAGAGGTCAAATTTCTCACTCATCAACGGACATAGGATAGGAGAAGCATCTTAGCAAGATATCAGAGGAGATGACAGATTACATAATGGAGTTCATTAAGGCTCCATCAGAGGAATGTACTAATGATGTAGCATGGTGGATAGGGAGTACTCAAGGAATTTCACAGTTAAATCAGCTTGGGAGCTAATGAGACATAAACATGAAACAAGGACAAATTATCACATGATTTGGAATAAAGAGATGCCTTTTAAGATGATTTTTTTCTTATGGAGACTCGGGAAAAGAAGAATTGCAACCGATGACAGTATGAAGAGGATGAAAATTCAAATAGTGTCTAGATGTTGGTGTTGTTTGGATAAAGAAGAAGAGACAATGGAACATGTTTTTCTAACAGCCCCCATAGCCAATAGGCTATGGAGGCAGTTTGTTATTTTTACAGGTATACACATGGAGAACATGCACTTACAACAACTCATAATAACATGGTGGAAGCAGAATGATAATGTCAAACTCAAGGTTGATAATGAGAGCAATGCAAACAATTATAATGTGGACATTATGGAAGAGGAGATATAATTTGAAGAATGGAGGAACCACCACATACAATGAAATGGTGATACAAGTGCAGGAAGAGGTGAGAAAACTCATAAAGCTGAAATATCGTTGGATACATATTAGAAAGGAAACATGGCCTGCGCTTATCACAAAGCTGAAGAAGTATAAACCTAGATTACATCATCATTATGTTCTATGGAAGAAACCAAAAGGAAATAAAGTTAAATGCAGTACATATGGGGCAGCAATAGTAAATCCAGGGTCTAGTTCTAGAAGTTTTGTAGTTAGGGATGAGGAATAAGAGCTTATATATGCAAGGGCAAAAGGAATATGAATAGCAACAAACGTAGAAGCAGCTTGGTATTGTCAAGAGAAAGATCTACAAAAGAATATAATCAAAATTGACACTTTAGTGATTAAAAAAATAGTGGATAAATAAGTGGAAGATACCATGAGAATTGGTAGAAAGAATTGAGGAGATTAGAAGGGTGGTACGAAGTATAAACACATCAATCACTCATATTTTCAGAGAAGGAAACTGCGTGGCATACTCATTGGTCAATGAAGTAGTGGAGTCACAAGAATCAAAGTGTTATCATCTATTTCAGGAGATATCAAACACAAAGATGAAAACTCGCAAGGTCAACATACATTGACAAAGGAAATAAGCAACAAGCAAACAATCACCTTGTTGGAATCCTACCCTCCTGAATTCTTCACAGCAACACGTACTGACAACTTATTTCTATTTGTTTGTAACTTAACAATAAATAGAACAACACTTTTTATTATTTACAAACTTCAATCAATACAATGATTACAAAATTATGTAACCTAAGGAATTATAAACTCTAATTCCTTCTACCCCAAGACACAAAACTAATCCCTAGTTTCGTATCTTGTAACACTCTTCAAGTTCTTCAACTTGTCAAGCAACTCCTACTCTCACAACTCAGATTGTAAAAAAGACTCTTGAATACAACCTTACAATGTATCACTCAACTCGCAGCACTCAAATGTATTTATCAAAACTCTCTCAAAGCTCTTGATTGTGTTTAGATCTTCTCTCTTTGTAAGTTCGCAATCTTCTCAAGCGAAAATCTCTCCCTATTTATAGACTTTGATCTCTCTTAAGTCTTTTTCAACACAACTTTGTCTTCACTGCCTCAATAACTCGATAAGCCTCTTCACGTCAAGCTCACCACTTTGAATTTGACTTGGACAAATAAACATGTCCAACAGTTTTACCTTAATTAAGTATAAGTTTTCTTTAAATAAATAAGAAAACATTATTGAACGCTAATTCCCTTTTCAACTTGGTTTCGCTATGCATAAGTTTTCCTTAAATAATTAAGAAAACATTATTGAACTCTAATTCCCTTTTCGACTTGGTTTTGTTAAAAACGTGTATTCCTTCGTGTCCTTATGCAAACTTGAATTCGTTGAATTCTCTGAAACATGTTTGGCTCTACCTGTTCGATGCAACTTTGTCATCATTCAAAATAACATGAAATTAACAATTCCCCCTTTTTGACTATGGCAAATTTAACCTGCTTTCATTGAATAGGTAAGTAAACACACAACTTATGCACGCTGCTTCCCCCTTTTGTCATTAGTCAAAAAGACTGCATATACGTTCAACTATATAGATAAAATGCATAAATGAAAAACATGAGAACAATCATCCAGATAGTAAAATATTGACACAACAAAACCAGCTAGTCCATGTCTGTAAGATAAAGCCAAGTAAGTACACTATATGCTTTTATCAGCAGACAAAATATCAAAACACCAAAACAATAAAATAACGGATTTGTTTAGGAAGGCTGAGAAGAGGCAAGCACTGGAGAGATAGCTGAAGTATTAGCTTTGACAAGATCAAGAAGCCCTTTAAGATTGGCAGAATTTGTGGATTGTTCAGTTTCAAGCGCAGCCACAGCCTTAGCCATTTCACCCTTCAATCTTGAATTTTCTTCTTCTAAATGATCATGCTCAAGCCTATAGGTAATATGAAGTTGATCCTTAGCAACAGAATGAGATGCCCTGAATGCAGTAATTTCATCATCTTTAGTGACAAGCTGAGCACGCAACTTTTGTATATGAGCATTTGTTCCCTTCTTAAGATCTGGAAAACAAGTAAGATCGATAGTGCCTAAGACATCTTTGGTAGTTTGTTTGAAAGTGTTCAAATAACTAACCCAACCAGAACCATATCCTAAGGAATGTAACTTAGTATCTTCCATACAAATACAACTCATGTGACACAACATTAACGCGGGTAAGTTTATTTGCTACCTAGTAATCAGCAGTTCCATCAAGGTGAGATCCAAGTAGTTTGCTTCAGTGCTTTTATGTCCTCTAGGAAGAATAACTTTGTGTACTACATCAAACAACAACTTATGCAGAGGTAACATAGCCTTTTTAGTGACTTTAGAACATTCCTCAGCAGGGGGGTCATGTGCAAGTTTTCTAACAATCTCAAGAGCACTAGGCAATCCATCTAGTGGAGGCCAACTTTGCTTGACATATTGACACCACCCAGTATTAGGAATTACTAAGATCTGACCAATGTCATCTGGTGTAATCGTGAAGTTCTTCCCCCTAACAGTACTAGAGATGGATGAAACAATAGCATTAATGTAGAACTGACGAGTTTCAATTCTACCCATTTTTCTTCTAGAGGTACCTTGAAGGAACAAGTTAGTCCAACCCTGAGCATTTAGTAGACTAAGTAATTCCCCCATTTTTTCACCCCCAAACCCTGTAATCAACCTTCCCCTCAACACTTTTCTTTGCATAAAATTCAACATTCTATTAGTAGTAATTCCAGGATACTTATCTATATTAGTAAGACCAATATCTTACCCCTCATCCCCAGACTCATCCTCCCAATCAGAGTCAGAGGATACTACCCTTTTTTCTTTTCCCTTTTTCTTGTTGGTTTTTCCTGCAGATTTCCTTTTGGACCTTTTGAATGGTTTCCTAGGTGATTTTGACACTTTTTTCTGACCATTTTTTCCAGATTTCTCTTACTTTGATGAATCATAAAGTATAATGATAGGAGAGTTGGTGCATGGGGACTTACTTGTTGAGCAACTTGATTTCTTAGTATGTAATAGAAGCATTTCCTCTTCTAGAGATCGTTTGACAGATCTAGTGATCTTTACAGGAATTAGGTTCAACGGAGTGGAATGTCCTGCATCGTCATGGGCTTGTCTAGACGAATCCACTGCTTTTGCGGACCTTTTGATCAGACGAGAACGGACTTGCTTAGGAACGAACCAGGTAAGGGGAATGTCATCATCGGACATGGTGGTTGAGTGTTCCCCCTTACTCGTTGCCATGGACTGTTCACTTTCTTCCCTCTGAATGGTATCATCTTCGAGTAATGGGTATGAAGTATGAGATATTCCTAGAGTATCTACATATAGTATATCAATGGGGTAGAAATCGAGGGGTGATTTTTGGTATGGGATGATGGCTAGGGTACAACAAAATTTAGAAGATGAGTCCATCGTTTCGTTGGGAGAGAGAAGGTGTAGTGAGAGGTTTTCCTTTACTTGAGAGATTTCAGAATGAGGACAAAACACTTTGGATTGTGTGAGAAAAAGTAGAAGAGTTTTCTTGGGTAGAGAAGTGGGATTTGAAGTTTAGGCGGCTTTTCAGTGTAGACTAGGTGTAATGATTTTAGCGTGTGGGAGAGGAGTGATTATGTTTGTGGTATTTAAATATTTTATCATTGATTATAGAGAAAAATAAATATACCTACTTAACAGTAACTTACCTGATCATGGATGATAGTCTAGACTCTTTCTGCATATCTGAGTGATCGTACACTGTATTGAAAATTATGAGTCTTGGAAGGCTTCAACTCTGATGATGCATGTGTTTGTAGGGGGTTCTTCTGCCTGAGAACTCAGGTTAATTTTATCATTCCTGGTTCCAACCTGTTCCTCTCAAAGTGTTCCCTTGCAAGAGCCTTAGTGAAAATGTCAACAATTTGCTGTTCAGTAGCACAAACATTCATAGAAATTTGACCCTTCTCCATATTGTCTCGAATAAAGTGATGACGAATGTCAATGTGTTCAGTTCTCTTATGTTGTACCAGATTTTTGGCTATGTTGATTTCACTTGTGTTATAATAGAAAATAGGAACACACCCAATATTTAGACCGAAATCCCTCAATTGTTGCTTAATTCATAAAAGTTGAACACAACATGAGGCTGCAGCTACATATTCGGCCTCGGTAGTGGATAATGCAACTGAGTTTTGTTTCTTTTATCCCCACGAGATTAGACATGATCCTAAGAAGTGAGCCATACCTGTGGTGTTTTTTCTATCTGCTAGATACCCCACATAATCTGCATCAACATATCCTATCAAATCAAAGTTGCTCTCTTTTGGATACCATAGTCCTAACTTTGTGGTTCCTTTCAAGTATCTGAGAATTCTTTTGACTGCTTGGAGATGAGATTCCTTTGGATTGGTTTGAA
Source organism: Solanum sitiens (assembly GCA_016801875.1). NCBI lineage: Eukaryota > Viridiplantae > Streptophyta > Magnoliopsida > Solanales > Solanaceae > Solanum > Solanum sitiens. The sequence goes on from JABWTJ010000904.1 coordinate 31,092, forward strand.
AACGAGCACACAGTCCCACACAAAACACAATATCAGGCCTGCTAGCAGTAAGATATAAAAGTGAACCAATTATACCTTTGTAAAGTTTTTACTCTACAGCAGAACCTGTTCCTTCAAGGTCTAGCTTAGTTGATGTAGCTATTGGAGTGTCAATATGTTTCACATCTTCCATATTGAACCTTTTAAGTAATTCTTTGACATACTTTTGCTGATGAATAAACGTACCTGTAGATGTTTGCTTTATTTGAAGCCCTAGAAAGTAGTTTAATTCACCAATCATACTCATCTCAAACTCATTGCTCATGAGATTAGCAAATTCGTTTGTGAGATCCTTATGTGTTGCACCAAAAATAATGTCGTTAACATAGACTTGCACAATCAAAAGATCCTTTCCTATATTTCTAAGAAAGAGTGTAATGTCAATTTTTCCTCTTGAATAGCCATGGCTTAACAGAAATTTTGACAATTTATCATATCATGCCCTTGGAGCTTGTTTCAACCCATAAAGTGCCTTGTCAAGTTTATAGACATGATCAGGAAGGTCATTGTTCTCAAAGCCAGGAGATTGCTTGACAAATACTTCTTCTTGGTGTAGCCCATTTAAAAAAGCACTTTTGATGTCCATTACAATGTGAACTCCATGTGATTTGCGAATGCTATGAGTAATCTGATTGCTCCCAACCTTGCCACGGTGCAAAAGTTTCATCATATTCTATCCCTTCTTCTTGATTATACCCTTGGACTACCAGCCTAACTTTGTTTCTTGTTATGGAACCATGTTCATCTAACTTGTTCCTAAACACCCATTTAGTACCAATTATGGTTCTGTTTGGGGGCTGAGGTACTAGATGTCACACCTTACTCCTTTCAAATTGATGTAATTTTTCTTCCATAGCTATAATCCAATCTGCATCTTGGAGAGCTTCACTTATCTTCTTTGGTTCCACCATGGATAAGAATGCATTATGAGCACAATGATTCTTTATTCCTTACCTGGTGGTAATTCCAGAAGAGAGATCAGTGAGTAAATTTTCCAATGGATGAGATCCTTGGTATTTGTACTATTTTAGCACTAGATTTGATTGTTCCCTATCTTGATCCTTATTTAGAACTGATTGGTTTACATCAGTATCAACTATTTCTTTAGAGCCTTCACTTGTCACATGTGTTTCAGTACCCTCTCTATTTCCTATATCAGAGGAACCTGTTTCTTGTACCTGTTCCTATTTAGAGGTTGTATGCTCTTTTGGTGATGCTTCACTAGCCTACACATCTTCGTTAGATATAGTGTTGCTTTCATCAAAAATAACATACACTCTCTTCTACACACATTGTTCTTTTGTTTAGCACCATATAAGCTTTACTATGTGTAGAATATTCTAGAAAAATTCCTTTGTCACTCCTAGCATCAAATTTTACTAGAAGATTTTTCCCATTGTTGTGAATAAAACACTTGCATCTAAACACTCTTAGACGAGAGATGTTGGTCTTTCTACCTTTTAGTAATTCATATGGAGTTTTATCTAGCAAAGGTATAGACATACATCTATTTATAGTATGACGGGTAGTATTTATTGCTTCTACCCAGAACTGATTGGTGATTTTACTTGCAATCATCATGGTTCTAGCCATTTCTTGAAGAGTTATGTTCTTTCTTTCAACCACGCCGTTTTGTTGGGGGGTTCTCAAGGAAGAAAAATTATGATCAACTACATGGGCATCAGAATATTGGGCAAACTTAGAATTCTCAAATTCAGTCCTATGGCCTGATCGGATTGCCATTAACTTTTTCCCAAATTTTGTTTGAAGTTTTCACATTAGTGAACAAAAGGCCTCAAAGGCATCACCTTTTGATGCAAGAAAAAGTGTCCAAGTGTACCTCGTATAATCATCAACTAAAACAAACACATATCTTTTTCCTCCTCTAGTTTGAAATCTCATTGTTCCGCGTAGATCCATGTGAATTTGTTCTAAAGAACATGTTGAGCTTATCATCTGTTTTGATTTAAAGGATGATTTTATGTGTTTCCCTAGAGTACATGCTTCACACACCTTATCTTCCTTGATTTTTTTTAGGAAGTCCTATAACCAAGTCCTTTGTGATGAGTTTGTTCAATTGTACTTGGCTAGCATGACCTAACTGTTTATGCCATAACAAGGGATCTTTATCCAACACACTTAAACATACCAAATTTTTATCAAAGATAGTTGAGGTGTCTACAGTGTAGACATGCTTGTCTCTTTTTCCGGATAACACTACCTTTTGTGTGTTTAGGTTAATTGCTTCAACACCAGTGGATCGAAAGATCACCTTGTTTCCTTTGTCACATAATTGAGATATGCTGATTAGATTGTGTCTAAGTCCTTCCTCATAGTAGACTTTTTCAATTGAATGTTCATCACATCTTTCAATCTTACAACTGCCTCTGATTTGACCCTTTTTTCCACCACCAAAAGCTACCATTCCTCCTTTTCCTTCTTCCAGTGAGAAAAACAATGTCTTGTTACTTGTCATGTGTCTTGAGCAAGCGCTATCCATGTAACAATGTTGCTTGCTTTCTCTCACTTCTTCCTGAAAAGAATAATTAGAGGTTAGATTTAGGAACCCAGATTAACTTGGGTCCTTTGTTTTGATCAAAAGGATAAATAAGATCTCTATTAGCCCATTTGGGCAGACTATTTTTTCTAGGAATATACCTGTTCTTCTAATAGTTTCTTAAGTTCCTTTTGTTTTATTTTTTCCAGTAGCTTTGTATTTAGGACAATATTGTTTAGAGTGACCTGAGTTACCACAAATAATACAAAACATAGGATTCCCATTTATGGGTTGTTCATACCCTATTCCAGGTTTAATGTTCCAAGTATTGTTACCTAGATGGTTACTATTATGGAGGATTTCGTCCACTTATTTGCTCTTTCCATATCATTTTTCATCCTAGATAATATAAGATTTATCTTCCTAGAGTTTTTCTTTTCTAGCTTTAAGTTATTTTTGTGTTTGTTGACTTCAAGTTCTTGATTAGGCAGTTCACACCCATTTTCTTTATCAAGAACTTTTAGTTTTAGATTCTTAGTGAAAGATTGTGAGATTCAAATTGCTTGATTTTTCCTTGTAGTTCAATGTTGAGTTTATTAAGATCAATATACTCAAATTTTAAGCTAGTCATAGAAGCAAGCAATTGGATCTTGGTTTTAACAAGTTCTTGTATCGTGTCTATGGAAGCAAGTAATAGGAATGAAAGCTTTTTCTTAGAGAAATTTACTAGTTTATCTTTTAAATCAAGAAGATTTACCTTAGTTTCTTCAGAGTCTGATTCAGGTTTAGGTTCTGATTCTTCTATCGTCATCAAGGCAATGTCCTCATCATCTTCTTTATACATGTCAGAACCTGTTCCCCAAACTGCATACATTGCTTGTTCTTTTTCTTTGTTTTTATTTTTATTAAAGAGTTCTTTCTTCTCTTTTTCAACTTTTCCCTTTTTCCATTCTAATTCCAACATTGGGCAATCCTTGATCTGATGATTTGTCTTACCACACTTGAAGCAGCCTCTGCTTTGTGGTCTTTCAAGATTTTTTTCTTTCATGGGAGGTGATTTTTTACTAGAGTTTAATCCCTTTTTGAAGAATTTCTTGAAGTTTCTACTTATTAGTGTTAGATCATCATCATCTATGTCAGATTCATCACTTTCAGTTGCTTTAAGTACAAGATTTTTCTCTTTGTTTCCTTCACCTCTTTTGTCAACATTCATATCATAAGTTTTGAGATTTCCTAATTCATCCAGAGTCATATTGGTTAGATCCTTGGATTATGTGATTGCAGTTACTTTTATTTCCCAAGACCTAGGCAGAGTCCTGAGTACTTTGTCAACCTGTTCCTCATTGGTGTATACTTTGCCCAAGGATATTAATTTGTTTACAACAGTGGTGAATCTGGTAATCATGTCTTGAAGAGATTCTCCGGACTTCATCTTGAAGGCTTCATATTCAGAATAAAGTCTGCAAATTCTGATTTTTTGAACTTGAGTTGTACCTTCATGAGCATTTTGTAACGTATCCCATATTTATTTTGCAGAGGTACAATTTGAGATACGGTTAAATTCATCAGGTCCTAGTCCACATACGAGTATGCACTTAGCATTTGCATTATTTCCTAACATATTGTAAACAGTTTCATCATATTTATCTGTGGGTTTAAGTACTTTATTCCCTTCACTATCAGTAATAGTAGGAGTTAGTGGTCCCTTAGTGATTCTAACCCATAGTTCGTAATCTTCACCTTGAATGAAGTCTTCCTTCCTTGCCTTCCACCATGAGTAGTATTGTCCATTGAATAATGGAGGTTTGTTGATGTGCTGTCCTTAACCATGTCCGAGTGGAGGTGCAGAACTCATATTGATCTTTATCTTGAATTATTAGACTCTTGTTTTAGATAACCGGCTCTGATACCACTTGTTGGAATTCTACCCTCCTGAATTCTTCACAGGAACACGTACTGACAACTTGTTTCTATTTGTTTGCAACTTAACAATAAATAAAAGAAAACTTTGTATTATTCATAAACTTCAATCAATACAATGATTACAAAATTATGTAACCTAAGGAATTATAAACTCTAATTCCTTCTATCCCAAGACACAAAACTAATCCCTAGTTTCGTATCTTCTAACGCTCTTCAAGTTCTTCAACTTGTCAAGCAACTCCTACTCTTACAACTCGGATTGTAAACAAGACTCTTGAATACAACCTTACAATGTATCACTCAACTCGCAACACTCAAAGTACTTATCAAAACTCTCTCAAAGCTCTTGATTGTGTTTTGATCTTCTCTCTTTGTAAGTGCGCAATCTTCTCAAGCGAAACTCTCGCTCTATTTATAGACTTTGATCTCTCCTAAGTCTTGTTCAACACAACTTTGTCTTCGCTGCCTCAATAACTCGAAAAACCTTCTTCACGACAAACTTACCTCTTTGAATTCGACTTGGACATATAAACCTATCCAACAGTTTTACCTTAATTAAGTATAAGTTTTCCTTAAATAAATAGGGATAATGAACAAGTACCCCCTCAACCTATGCCCAAAATCTCAGAGACACACTTATACTATACTAAGGTTAGATTACCCCCCTGAACTTATTTTATTAATAATTTTCTACCCCTTTTCGGCCTACGTGGCACTATCTTGTGGGTCCAACAGTGGTTGACGTTTTTTTTTCAATCTAGTGCAACGTAGGCCGAAAAGGGGTAGAAAATTACTTAAAAAATAAGTTCAGGGGGTAATAGGACTTTAGTATAGTATAAGTGTGTCTCTGGGATTTCGGACATAGGTTGAGGGGGTACTTTTGCATTTTCCCAAAAAAATAAGAAAACATTGTTGAACGTTAATTCCCTTTTCAACTTTGTTTCGCTACACATAAGTTTTCCTTAAATAGTTAAGAAAACATTATTGAACTCTAATTCTCTTTTCAACTTGGTTTTGTTAAAAATGTGTATTCCTTTGTGTATTCCTTATGCAAACTTGAATTCGTTGAATTCTCTGGAACATGTTGACTCTACCTATTTGATGCAACTTTGCCATCATTCAAAATAACATGAGATTAACACACCTCAACAACAGTCATAACTAAAAATCAAAAAGTATGTGGGGGATAAGAAAGCACAGTAATTTCATAGCGGAAGACTCCACACCGATACAAAGGCAAAATGGAATTAAAACTCCTAACTATCAAGAATTTTGGTGTGGTCTCAAAGACGATAGAGATGATGAACAGTCCTTGGGTGTTCTCACATCACCTGAAAAGGAAAAAAGAATGAAGAAGACGGAAGAGACAAGGCAGAAAGCTTGCCAAGAAGTGAAGTGGCATTGAAAGGAAAATAAGGGATTAGAGATTTTTGGAAAGAGACAAGGATTAGTTAAGAGTAGGATAGTATTGCTTATTAGTACTCCCTCCGTCCTATTTTATGTGGCACTTTTCACATTTCGAGATTCAAATAAATCTATCTTTGACAGTAAGTGTTTCATAGATCATTTTAACCTCTTCAATTATCAATTATTTTGACTTATAGTACTCTTTACATAGATTACAAATATATAAATTTCATTTCAAAAAAATTGAAGATTCCATACGCAAGTTTCAGGTCAAAATCAAACTGTTTGACTCTCGAAAAACAAAAAGTGTCACATAAAATGAGACAGAGGGAGTATTTTATTTGGATTGGGTCAACTTATGGATCAGGTGTTGTTCTTTTTAGTTTTATGTAAATATTGATTTAATAAAATGATCCTAGGATAAAAAATTTACTTTAAAGAAAAAGTTATAAGTAATTTTCCTATTACAATTTTTATGACACTGTATTTCTGTTTTGTTATTATTTTTCTTTATTTATATGTTATTTTAACAACCTTAAATGTCACTTTTAAGATTAAGAAACACATTTATATATTATTATTTTTTTACTATGTTCTCAATATTTCTTGAAGCTCAAATGTCATGTTTTTTAAACAACTAGTTTTTCGGCACGTGCGTTGCACGAGATTAAAAATTCAGAAAATATATGTTATAGTAAATAGTATTGCTTATTTAAGTGAAGATTTGAATAATAAGTTTTGTAATAATAATATTGCATAGTCTTTTGTGAATTTTCAATGCGGATCATCACCATATATATCTCTTTTTCACGAGAACCTATGAAGATGATCAATGAAATATTTTATTAGTTTAATGTAATAATGTATATGTTTATTTCGTGTTGATGAGGTTCAATCATGTAATGAGTCATATCTTACTAATATTACAGTATAAACAATATTTGTTGTGTATTTTTCTTGTCATCTAACTTGATGTGCTTTGCAGGTGTATTCCACGTTAAACTATTTAGATGTATTTTTAGAACTACTTTTGTCTATTAATTCTACTTTCTAAGTCATAATCGTTTATGTTGTTGACTCTCATATTTGACTTCTCGATTGATTGTGTGTATAAATAAAACATACTTGTTTGACTGTCCATAGTTAACGGAGAAAAATTTCTTTTTTTTTAACCGGAAAAACAAAAAGTTAAAATTAAAGAATATATTCTATCTCTGAAATCATATATATAATCACATGTTTATCTTACGCCCCAAAAAGATATAGTTCATATACTTCAACACGGTGTTATAACATATATAGGGGCGGTATAATGATATGAAAAGCTATTGGTCAATGGTTAATATAAGGAAAAATGAAAGATAAATATAAATTAATGTAATAACTATGAAAATTCATAATATTATAACTAATGAATGTAAAAAAGTGTGGATAACGTTTGTAATGATTATTAACAACTAAGGAAATTTATTTTGTTGTACCTAAAGAATTGATATGCAATAGTTGAATTTCTAATAAACTTTATACTTATATATATAAATAAGACTTTTAGTTAATTTTTCCATTTTTAATAGTTATTAGATTTTAATTTTCCCATTTTTAACAGTTATTATACTTTTTTTTTATTGAATATATTGAAAAGTTTATATATATTTTTCACAACCTATTTAAAATTATGACATAAAGATCAAAAGTAAATGAAAATAAACAAAAACATTAAAGAAAAATAAAAAATCAACACATTAGTGGAATTCAATCTACATTCATACTCAAGTGTGATGACTAACATCTTTTAATGATTCAAATATAATTACTTTGCATGAAAGACTTCTAATAGTTGTTACTTTTCTTCTTTCAAATCCAAACGCTAATCAATATAATAATTAAAAAAAAACTCGCTCAAACGATTAACGCGAATGCAACAAAATATTTAATTTTAGTGATATTTTTTTTATACAACCACCACCACAACAATAATATTATACTCAATGTAATTCGCCCATTGAAGTCTGGTTCTTATCAAGTTGAATAATATAATACAAACAAAGTTGAAGAAACCTTACCCCTAGAACGAGAACCAAGAACCAGGTTCTTGTAAGTTTGCCTACAACAGAGCACGAACCTTCAAGCTAAAGCCTTCCTGAATCAAGGAAGTAAAAACCTGATTTTATTTATTCAAATATGATGTTTACGATTACAACTCAATAACCGATAACCTCACCACAAAGACAACTCTCGATTAACTATAATCGACTAACTCTACTCTCCAAGAGGCCCAACCCATCTCTTGTTACAAAACCTCTCAAAACTCAACTCTACAAAAAGCCAAACCCACTTCTTGTACAACAAAACTAGAACAATGACTCTAACTACGAATCAAAATAATTTACTCGCTCAAGAATTTCTAACTCAAGAACTTCTTGAAATCTGCAACAATTTTGTTTTAGAACTCGCAGGCTTTTACGTATTGAATATCTTTTGCTTTCTTGATTCTGGATCGATGTAAAAGTCTTAAATGTCTCTTATGCGTTTGACACTTTTTTTATAGACTTGTGGGAACTTAAGTCCTTATCGTAGAGGGAGAAGAATTATAAGTATAGTATAAAAAGGAATACAACTTGTACAAACCTTTTTATACATAACTTTCCTTTTTAATTAACCTTGACATGTACGCAAGCTTCAAGTTTCCTTGTTTGTTTCGACTTCTAGATGTGACGCGCTTTTGTTGTAATTTTATGCCTTTTTCTGTACGTGTTTGTTTCGACGCGCTTTTGCTGCAATTACGTGTATATTCATGTTACTGTATCGTAGCTTCTGCATTGAATATCTTGATTAGTGTATTGTTGCTTCTGCATTGGTACACATATGTCTATCATCAAAATTAAGCCACCATCATATTCCCTTTTTTTGATGATGACAAACCTATACAATATGTCTATACAAATACCAGCGTACAAATACCAACGTGCAGATGCAATCATTTCCCCCTTTTGGCATATCAAAAAGAAACAAACACCCAAGTATGTGCCACAAACAAATGACAATCACAGGTAATAGACAAAATCCAAAACATAAAATCAAGGATATCAACAACTTCAAACTTATACTGATCCACACAAAATATACAATCCAAGCAAAACAAAAAATAATAGAACATAGTCAATATCCAAGAAAAACATAAGAACCAAAAACACAGGAGGCACGATTAAGACGAAGACTAGCTAGGTTCTGAAGGATTGGTTGAAGTAGAGGCAAGCATATCAAGAACCCTGTCCACTCGTGCATTATTGGCAATCTGTTGTGACACTATTTGATCCTTCAGACGACCAACCTCAACATGACAAGTGTGAAGCTCATCACGCAGATTTTGATTCTCAATTTCTAGAGTAGCACACTTGTCTGTTGCAACTTTGAGTTATCTAAGAAGATGAGTAATAGGACCAGATGGACGTTGAAAGACATTTGAGACCGGCTTTGGTTCAGTGGGAAAGCCACAATCAGCAAGAATTGATTGAGTAAACATGTCTGCACGAGTTAAATTTTGTCCTTCTCCCAGTGGCACCTCAAATGCAGTAAACACTTTAGTAAGAAGATTACCGAATGCCAACTGATGAGAACTAAGTTGAGGATTAATGTTTCGAGCTAAGTGTTTTATAATAAGTGTTAGCCAATCGATATGTTCTTTGCACTCAAGAGCATTCATGAGTCCCATGTCGCGTAAAGAAGCAATGTGACGCTTATGACCCCTAAGTGACACTCTTTTATGCACTATCTCAAATAAGAGCTTGTGAACTGGTCCCATGACCCCTTTTAACACTATCCGAGCCCTAGATGTAACCCGCCCTTGGGAAAAATTAGCCGGAAGAACAGATTGTTCATCAGAAATCCAATTATAATCATTAATACCCACAGATGGTATTTGCAGAATCTCACCAAGCCTAGTAGGATCAAAAATTATCTCCACCCCTTTCACAGTCAATGTTACCACATACCCATCCAACACCCTTAAATTTATGTAAAATTCTACAACCTCATATTCATAGATCATTTTAGTATCAAGAGATAACTCTTCCCACCCCTGAAATCGTAGTAATTCACACACACGTTTGACTATATCTGTTGAAAGAATGTCAGGGTGAAAGGTTTTGCCCCTAAGTACAGATTTAGTCTGAAAGTACTTTTCCTTCCCAATTTTGAGGAATTTCTCCATGTTCCTTTTGACCTATTTTGACTTAGACTGGGGGTTTCAGAGGGTTTAGATTCAGAGCGGTCATCAAACTCAGATTCAAGAATTATAGGAGAGACAGACGAATGAACAGGAGACTTACCTAGATGACGATGTTTCACACCGGATGTTGCACCATCCGTCATCTTTGCCATACTAGAACTTCTAGTGACGGGCTTGCGAGGAGGTTTTTGTTTGATGGCAATGTGTTTACGAGGTCGTTTTGGTTTCTGAGGATGCAAGACATTAAGAGGAACATCATCAATGTCTTGTTCACTTGGGTGTGTGGGTGGTGGTAGAGGAGAGGTAGATGTGATTGGGGAGATGGGTTTCTGACATGGTGGTGGAGGAGATGACGTGTTAGTAGTGGTGGGAAGGGGCGTCTCTATGGGTGATGGTGGAGGTGAAAGGGGATGATGAAAATTTAGGTTTTCTGACAGAGGGGGTGACGGATATGGGGTGAAAGGTTCACCGACGGCGTACGGTGATGGGCCGCAGAGATCAACGGAAGGTGTATCTTGAGGGGGCAAAGTGAGAGATGTGTCTGTGGAGGGATTTTCTTCCCCCTGAAATGATGCTTCGTCCGATGAGTTTTCATCGTCGGAATATGTGACGAGGGGATTAGCCATGGTAGTGAATTTTTGGGGTTTCTAGGAAGATGGAACGAGAATAGAGTGTTCTTTGGTGAAGGGTTGGGGTTTTGAGGCGGTTAGTAATTATGGTGGTCTGACACTTGAGAGGAATTATGAAGTGACGATTGAAGTTCTTTATAGAGAGGTGAGGAGAGAGGTAGTTCTTTTAAGTGATGTTTTCCCGCGCTAATGCACGGTGTTTAAGAGAAATGGTATGGACCAGGTTCTTATGTAAATTTAGTTTATAGACAAAGTCAACTATGTAATGTATTGCATGAAAAGCATATCATGTGGGAGAAATTGTATACTTGATATCATGAAGGTCTTAGTAAGTCAGTGCTCCTGTGTCATAGCCTTGCTGGACAAATCAGTCTTGAAAAATGAGTCCTAGAGAGATTCGATTTTTCGGGAATGGTTCTCTTCCTAGTCCTTTAGTGAAAATATCAGCAATTTGTTCCTCAGTTTTGCAGAATGTCATCACGATGAACCGTTTTTCAACGTTATCCCAAAGAAAGTGATGTCTGATATCTATGTGTTTGGTACGCTTGTGTTGAACCGAGTTCTTATCCATATTCATAACACTGGTATTGTTACATCGAATGGGGATACAACCAGTTTTTATACAAAAATCCTCAAGCTACTGCTTTATCCAAAGAAGTTGGGCACAACAAGAAGCAGCTGCCATGTATTCTGCCTCAGCTGTGGATAAGGCGACTGAATTTTGCTTTCTAGTTGCCCAGGATATTAAGCAAGGTCCTAAGAAGTGTGCCATTCCCGAGGTGCTTTTTCTATCTACCATATGACCTACGTAATCTGCATCAGCGAACCCTACTAGATTGAATGAGTCTCCGGTTGGATACCAGAGGACCAGGTTCATTATTCCTTTCAGATATCGCAGAATTCTTTTGACAGCCTTTAGGTGAGATTCCTTAGGACAAGACTGAAAATGTGCACATAAGCCAACGCTGAACACAATATCAGGTCTGCTAGCAGTGAGATATAGGAGTGATCCAATCATCCCTCTGTATCTTGTGTCATTTACTGGAGAACCTGGTTCATCTTTATCAAGCTTTGTTGTTGTGCCAATGGGTGTGTCATTTATTTTGGCTTCATTCACATCGTATTTCTTTAGTAGTTCTTTGATGTATTTCTGTTGATGAATTGATGTACCTGCTGGGGTCTGTTTAATTTGGAGTCTTAAAAAAAGTTTAGTTCTCCCATCATACTCATCTCGAATTCGCTACTCGTTAGTTGAGCAAACTCCACCCCAAGTGCGTCATTGGTTCCTCCAAATATAATATCATCTACATAAACCTGAACTATGAATAGATCTTCATCTTGTTTTCGAAGAAACAATGTATTATCAATTTTCCCTCTAGCGTACCCATGTGTGAGAAGGAAAGTGGACAATAGATCATACCATGCTCTTTGTGCTTGATTCAGCCCGTAAAGTGCTTTATCTAATTTTTATATGTACTCAGGGTACTCGGTGTTTTCTAAATCGGGAGGTTGTTTGACATATACCTCTTCTTGTAGGAAACCATTTAGAAAGGCACTTTTGACGTCCATCTCATAGAGTTTGAATTCCATATAAGCGGCATATGATATCAATATTCTAATTGCTTCTATTCTTGCCACGGGTGCGAAGGTTTCATCATAGTCTATCCCCTCTTCTTGGTTATATCCCTGTACAACTAGCCTGGCTTTGTTGCGTATGATTTGTCCTTGTTCATCAAGCTTATTCCTAAAGACCCACCTTGTTCCTATCATTGTTCTTTTTTGGGGTTTAGGGACCAGGTTCCACACTCTGCTTCATTCAAACTGATTTAGTTCCTCTTGCATAGCATTAATCCAGTCAGGATCTAATAATACCTCTTTTATATTTTTTGGCTCAATCAGGGATACATAGGCAGAAAAGGCACACATATTGCGTAATTTGGATCTTGTAGAAATACCTCAATTTAGAGGAGTAAGAATATTTTGTAGAGGATGTGAACTTTGGTGCTTCCAATTGTGAGATTGCATGTTGGCAGTTTCTTCAGACACAGGGGGACCTGTTTCTGTAGTATGCTCATCTTCTGTTTCAGGTGTTTTATAAGGGGATATGGATTCTTCCTCCTATATTTTTGGTTCTGACGACTTTGAGCTGGTGACTTCATTCTGTTCATCTTCTGAATTATCTTCGATTTCACTATTACCTTCATCAAAAACAACATGAACACTTTCCTCTACACGATTTGTTCTTTTGTTAAGTACCTTGTATGCTTTACTTTGTGAAGAGTAGCCAAGAAAAATTCCTTCATCGCTCTTGGCATCAAATTTTCCTAGGTTATCCTTGTCATTGTTGTGTACAAAGCATACACATCCAAAGGCCCTAAGATGTGCCAAATTTGGTTTTCTGCCCTTCAATAATTCATATGGTGTTTTGTTTAATACTGATCTAATCATGCCTCTATTTATGAGATAGCACCCTGTGTTTACTGCTTCAGCCCAATAAGATTTTGGAAGTTTACTTGAGATCAACATTTTTCTTGTGATATCTTCCAGTGTTCTATTTTTTCATTCAACTACACCATTTTGTTGTGGTGTTCTAGGTGCTGAGAAATTATGCTCGACCCCGTTTGAGATGCAAAATTGCAAAAATTGTGAATTTTCAAACTCTAGTCCATGATCAGATTGGATGCTAATTATTTCCTTGTTGAATTTCTTTTGGACCAGCTTTGCAAAGGTTTCAAACATGGTGAATGTTTCATCCTTTGTTGCAAGAAAGAGTGTCCATGTGAATCTTTGAATAGTCATCGACTATTACAAACACATATCTTTTACCACCTCTGCTTGGTACACGCATTGGTCCACATAAATCCATGTGAAGCAACTCTAATGGCCTGGTAGTACTGACTGTCAGCTTTGGTTTGAATGATGATCTTACTTGTTTTCCTTGAATGCAGGCTCCACATACTTTATCATTGCTAAAATTTTTTGTTGGTAGTCCCCTAACCAGGTCCTTAGATATGAGTTTATTTATTGTTGACATACTTATATGTCCCATTCTATTGTGCCAGAGTATAGAGCAATCGGAGACTGCACTCAGACACTTGAGAGTATTTTCCTGAGACTCCACAATATTTATTTTATACACATTCTTATGTCTCCTACCCAGTAGAACCAGTTTGCCTGACACTGAGTTTGTCACCCTACATTCTTTATCTGTGAAGAGCACATTGTTTCGTTTGTCACATATCTAGGACACACTAAGTAAATTGTGTTGCAGACCATTCACATAGTATACGTTGTCAATTGCATGAGTATGCATAGACCAAACCTGTCCAATTCCCTGAATTTCACCACTTTTTCCATTACCAGAAGCCACGTTTCCTCCTTTGAAGTTTCTAAGTGAGAGGACGTTACTTTTATCTCCAGTCATGTATCTGGAGCATGCACTATCCAAGTACCATTGCTTTTTCTTCCTTCTCACTGATCCCTGCAGTTGATTTCAAAGGTTAGTTTTGGGTACCCAAATTCACTTTGATCTCTGCTTTTTAAGAAACGAATGAATAAGATTTTTCCTAGCCCATCTGGGAAGTGGTTTGGCTATTGGGATTTGTTCAGTGACTTTCTCAGAATGAGGTTTTCTTAGAGAGTTTAGATTATCTTTATGAGCAGCCAATTTTTTTGTGACAATTATAACTCTTATGCCCTACCAGTCCATAATGCATACATAGACAACTATGTTGGGATTTTTTACTTGAAAATTATTTTTATCAAAACCTATTCCATGTTTCTCAGAAGTTCGACTCTTGTGAATGTTATCGAGTAGTATGGAGGACCTGGTCAATCTCATTCCATTCTCAGCTTCAGCCTTAGTCATGTGAAGTTCTTTGGTTAGCTCTTCATTTATCTTAGTCATTGATTTTAGGTTATTGCTTAATTCAGTGATTTTAGTCAGCAGGTGATGGTTTTGTTTTTCCAGGCTATCATTTTTTTCTGTTAGTGATGCATAGTCTTCTATTATCAGTTCTCTTTTTGAGTCTGTTTATTTATATATATATCAATAAGCGTGTGAAGTAAAGATTCTAGCTCTCTTTTTGAGTAAGAGTTTATATCGTCTTGTATGTGATGAAGACTAACCTTTTCATACATGTCTTCTTCTTCTTCTTCTGAATCTGATCCTGCCATCAGGGCTAGGATGGTTTCTTGATATCTGTAGGTGTCCTTTTCTTCTTTTGTCTCCATGGACACTAAGGCAAAATAGTCATATTCATCAGATTGTTCTAATGCAAGAAGTGATTTATTTTCTGTCTCACCATCATCAGATTCTTCGACGGATGAGTTTCCCATTGATGCGAAGGCTTTCTTCATTGAAAGATCTGCCTCTTGAGTCGTCATTCTTCTGTTTGAAGGAATGAACTGATCTTTCTTGATATCCCTTGCCTTCTCTGAAGTTGTTCTTTTCTGCTCCAAAGCCCAGAGTGGACAAAATTTGATGAAGTGATCTGGGCTTCCACTATGACAGACTTGATCTTTACTGTTTTCGTTGGTTTTCTGAGGACTTTTCTTTTGGAATGTATGTCCTCTTTTTAGCACTCTAGTGAACCTTTTGGTCATAAGTGCAATATTTTCATCCTCGAAGTATTTTGGTACAGTAGCCTTTAGAACAAGGTTCCTTTCCTTTCTCTTGCCTCCGATTTCCTTTTCTTGATTTTTCTTGAGTTCATATGTAATGAGATTTCCAATTAGTTCATCCATGGCCAGTGCATCTAAGTCACGAGCTTCACTGATAGCTTGGACTTTGCTTTCCCATGACTCAGGAAGGACACTTAAGAGTTCCCTTACTGCCTTTCCATTGGGAACTATCTCTCCCAAGGAATACATCTCATTAATGATTGAAGTGAACCTGGTGTGCATGTCTTGTATAGTTTCACTGTCTGCCATTCTAAATAGTTTATATTGTCTATTTAGGTTATCGATTTTGGACTTCTTAACTTGTGTTGTTCCTACATGAGATGTTTGTAATGTTTCCCATATAGCTTTAGCATCTTGACATGATGAGATTCGATTGTATTCATCTGATCCTATACCAAAGATCAGGATTTTCTTGGCTTTGGCATTGTGCTAGATTGCGAGTTTGTCTGCAGCATCCCATTCCTTTCTCTCCTTTGGGATTTTGGTGATTCCATCAGTGGCAGTTTTCATAGGTATAGTCGGTCCGTCCAGGATGACTCCCCATAGGTCAGGGTTTTCGCCGATAAGATGATCCATCATGCGATTTTTCCACCATCCATATTATTTTTCATTAAACAGTAGTGGTCGTGTCTGTGATGCTCCCTCTTTTGGGGTAGGTGGTGCTTCCATTGAGTCTTTTAAAGATATAAATCTTTTAACGATAAGACATGCTCTGATACCAATTAAAGAAACCTTACCCCTAGAACAAGAACCAAGAACCAGGTTCTTGTAAGTTTGCCTACAACAGAGCACGAACCTTCAAGTTAAAACCTTCCTGAATCAAGGAACGAAAAACCTCATTTTATTTATTCAAATATGATGTTTACGATTACAAATCAATAACCGATAACCTCACCACAAAGACAACTCTCGATTAACTATAATTGACTAACTCTACTCTCCAAGAGGCCAAACCAACCTCTTGTTATAAAACCTCTCAAAACTCAACTCTACAAGAAGCCATACCCACTTCTTGTACAACAAAACTAGAACAATGACTCTAACTACGAATCAAAACAATTTACTCACTCAAGAATTTCTAACTCAAGAACTTCTTGAAATATGCAATAATTTTGTTTTAGAACTCGCAGACTTTTACATATTGAATATCTTTTGCTTTCTTGATTCTGGATCGATGTAAAAGTCTTGAATGTCTGTTATGCGTTTGACCTTTTTTTATAGACTTGTGGGAACTTAAGTCCTTATCGTACAAGGAGAAGAATTATAAGTATAGTATAAAAAGAAATACAACTTGTACAAACCTTTTCATACATAACTTTCCTTTTTAATTAACCTTGACATGTACGCAAGCTTCAAGTTTCCTTGTTTGTTTCGACTTCTAGATGCGACGCACTTTTGATGTAATTTTATGCCTTTTTCTGTACGAGTTTGTTTCGACGCGCTTTTGCTGCAATTACGTGTATATGCATGTTAATGTATCGTAGCTTCTGTATTGAATATGTTGATTAATGTATTGTTGCTTCTGCATTGGTGTACAATATGTCTATCATCAAAACTAAGCTGCCATCAAAAGTTAATTCAGAAAGCGAGGTGGATTTTGAAGTTCTGATTTCGCTATTCAGTTTCTTTGTCTTCTTGTTTTTAACCACTTCCCTTTTACTTATTTGTAAGCTAACTTTTCACTGAAATGAATTTTATAGATCCAAATATATTAATGCTCTAGTTACCTAACATTCCTCAAGTGCAACATTCTTTATTGGCCTATCTTCTTTCAATCAACGTATTTTGAGTAATCCCCATGAATATCTATCCATAAACTCTCAGAAAAGACCACATATTCTTACTGTGTGATTCAATACGATAACAATGTCATATATCTAATGTCTTCCTAATAGCTGTCCATAACTTTAAAATTTAATTAGCTGGAGTTTCGGATTTGGCTAACCAACCTATTGGTAGAAAGAGATTAGTCCTTGAGACCTTCTCTGTCTATCTTCGCTATAATCTAGGATGGTTTTTTTTACTAATTAGCTTGTAATTTCCTACTAATTGAAATAAAGGGATAAAAATAGAAATTAAGATACTTTTGTAAATTAAGAAAGGGACGAATATCAACTATTATGTTAAATTTTGGTAACATTTATATATTTTTATCACAACCCATTCAAAATCATAACATAAAGATGTCATTAGAAAATGTTCATTTTCTTTATTAATCAAAAAAGGTAAGTTACTGTTTAGAGTCAACCAATATCAGGAACATGCAAAAGTAAGTTGGCTAGAATATCATGAAAAATTTGATAATTTGATGCAATTTCATAATTAAAGAGGAACTGTTTTTCAAGTTTTATTACTAAAAAAATAAAAATAATAATTTGTTCATCAAATATCCTAAATTTCACACACCATTCAACTTAACATGTATCTGCACATATAAAATATTCGACAAGAAATGATTTTGAAGAATAAAAAATGTTCACGTGTAAATATTCAAAAGTATAAATATTAATAGAACAAAAGAGCATACCTGAAAATCGAAGGAGAAGAAAAGGGAATGTAGTTTAGGAGAAACAAATATGGAATAAGAATGAAAATTAAATTAAATCAAATTGGATTAAAGTAAGAAGTATCATAGTGTTCACTTATATCAAACTGAAAATTATATTCACACGCCGTTCTTCTAAAATCCTAATTAAATACAACATATTCCTGCAACAAAAATTTATGAAAATGCAAATACATAAGGGGAAATACCAATTATCACTTATTTTGTGTAGGATCAGAGTGATAGTTTCATGTCTATGATCATGTACAAAGTTTGAGATGTCAAGCTCAAATTGTAATTTTTTGCACATCATGATTAATAAACGTTTAATTTTGTTTAAAAAAAAAAGAAATTAAGAGAGAAATACAATGCTTCTCAATTCTTTTTGAACACACACGTTGAAGAGAGAAATACAATGTTTTCCAATTCTTTTTGAAGACACATACAAATAAAATACTTGAATGTAAAGATCCAAACCTAAAATGGAGAAATAACATGATCATTAGCTGAAAATATTTAACAAATCATTAA
This sequence comes from Solanum sitiens, assembly GCA_016801875.1. NCBI lineage: Eukaryota > Viridiplantae > Streptophyta > Magnoliopsida > Solanales > Solanaceae > Solanum > Solanum sitiens. Next base: position 49,574 of record JABWTJ010000904.1, read on the forward strand.
ACTTTAAATTCAAAGTCATGCAAAAAGGGAAAGAAAAAAAATTACATGTAGAAACACATGAAGAAACTTCAATGTGACATTTCAATTTTTTTTTGCTAAATCATGAATCTTTGAATTCAAAATCATAAAAAGTGGAAAAGATAAAAAAAATTATCTATAGAAACACATGAAGAAATTTTAATGTGACATTTCAAATATAGAAAATATGTGAATAATGATGATTGAAGAGAAAGATTACCAAGTGAGAGGAGAGGATGAAAGAAAAATGAGAGAAAACCCCTCTATTTATAGTAAACAAAGGGTATCTGAAAAGTCATGACCTTTCGGAGAAGTCACAACCTTTGAAAAATTCACAACTCTTTGGAAAAGTCACAACTTATCAAAAAATCACAATCCTTTGAGAAAAGTCCTGACTTATTGAAAAAAGTCAGAACTCATCAGAAATAGTAACATTCAAGTTAAGAGTTCATGCTTTTAAGGTATAAGGTAATATAGATAAATGAGGTATTTATCTATTGTAAATTTCATGTGCAACCTTCTATTAATTACAATTATCACTTGTGCTATACATTTTAACAATTGAAGGGCACTCCTTCTATTTTATATAAGGAATAATTACCTGATTATATAACTTTAGTTTATATATTCACAATATTTCCTTTCTATTTTTAAAAAATACAGAAATTCCTATTTTTCCATAAATCCAAACTACCGGATACATAATTATTTTAGAATCCTAAACAATTAAGTTTAACCCCTAAATTTACTCCTATATTTTTTCTCAATAACCAAACCCATTATATCCATTCCCAAAGTTTCTCCGTCAGTCTCTCAACCGTTCATCTTCCCAATTTTGAAATCCAAACTTAGGGATCTTTCGGCCATATCCGTTCAATGTACTTTGAATAGGTACTATCTTCTTCTTCAATTCTTCTTTTCGTTCTTCTTTTTTTCTAATACTTCATGGATAATCCGTCATTTAATATTGGGGTTACCCAAATAGTCACATCAAACATTAATCAAATCTCTATTTATGAAGATCCTAAATTGGTTGAAAACGGGTCTAAGAGCTTGCATAATCTTCTAACAATGGCTAAGAAAAATCTCAAGAAGCCTAAAACCAAAAAAGAGGCACATGCAAAGACACCCAATAAGAGGGGTACAAAGCTTGCAATTGCCATATCCAGACCTCCACTGCCAGCGGTATGTTTTTTTATTTTATTTATTTTTTTGTAATTTTTTTTATCACATACAATGAGTTTTGTGTATTATTAGAAAAATTATTTTTAATTAAAAATATTTGTATATAGATCAGATTCTTCATTTGATACACAAAATCTAATATTTTTATACATTTTGTTTATTTCTTATGAATAATGTAATAAGTTAAAATGAAGAAAAATAAGTTATAAATGTTGATATATATCATTAATTAATTTATAAAATGTTGGTTTTCTGTATCACTTATCAGATGTAGCCTATAATGTTGATTTTCATTTTATCAGTTATAGCATATTTGTTCATGTTGTTGTTGTTGTCAAAAATGTATGTAAGTTTAAAGTTCAAATTATAGGATTATAAGTATGTTTCAGAACAACATCAGTATCAATTAAGTATCAAGTACAAATTTTATGTATCATGTTAAAGCTTGTTTTTAATATTAAGTATCAATTTGTCTGATTTATAATGTGTAGGTAGAATTATGTATTAAGTACAACTTTGTATTTTATGTATCATGTTAAGATCTAATTTTTCTATTAAGTATTATTTTGACTGACTTATGATATGTACTTAGAATTATGTATCAAGTACATTTTTGCATTTTATGTATCATGTGAAAGCTTGTTGTTTCTATTAAATATCAAAATTATTTTTTAAAATTGCAGAATATGAATTATGTAGTTAAACAGATTCCAAAACACTCTCTTAAGTTTGGTTGTACTTACAATTCAAATATCTTAAGAGACTTAGCGTAAGCAATGTGGGATGAGGGTATCCAATTATTTAAGAATACTATATTTGATTCATATCTGAATATTCCTAAATGCAACTATCAAGGTCAGATCACCAAGTGTTTACTTCTTTTAGAGGTGGAGCAAGACAATCCAGTCGGAGAACTTCACATTCACCATGCCAAAGGAAATATCGTAACCTTTACTATAAAAGAATTTGCGATTATTACTGGAATGAAATGTAAAGAAAATATAAAGAATTTTACATATCCAAATTCAAAAAGAAGTAGGCTAGTTCAGAGGTATTTTCCTGGCCCTAATTATAATGTTGTAAACAAATAACGTCTTGTGGATCGATTCATGTTGGATGGTTGGGATAATATCGATGATCAAGTTCAGATGGCTATCATGTTTTTCATCCACTCTTTTGTATTATTTCAACTTGATATGCAACAATTTCAATTGAAGATTTTTTAATGGTTGAAGACGGCAGTTATCGACAGTTTCCGTGGGGACAACGGACTTTCAGCAGGTTAATGGATTCACTTAGACAAGAGTTCAAATCTGAGAAAAAAATGTATCGCTTAAATGGTATGTCATACGCACTCAATGTATGGGTATATGAATGTGCGTCTGTGTTGGATAATGAGAAAGCGGTTAAAGAACAAAATGTTATTCCAAGAATCTGCAATTAAAAAGTTGTGGTTGAAAAGTCCAAATTTGAGATGTTTATGGAAAGCATTTTTACCAAGGTAATTAATATATAAATTTTTAGTATTTTTTTTGTAGTTCTCGATACCTTTTTTCTTGATTCTAATCATGATTTAATATTTTATTTTTACAGCATAATTGTACAAATATTCAGCCATCTGGAGAGAAATGTACAACACTTGAGTTACCTCAAACCAGTCACGTAACTCCAACTGAACCTGGTACGTCAAATGTTAATATTGAGGTTGGACAGCCACAAGAGGTTCCTGGATTTGAAGACTTTTCATCTGAACCACCGGATCAATTATTGAGGAAATCAATACGAGTCTCTAGTACAGGATCCACCCATCCACCGTAGAGAAGAAAGGTCGTACATCAACATAAAACAAAGGTTTCCAAAGCAACACAACCAGACAAGCAACCAAATCAACATGATCAAACTTCAGATTTATCAACGTCGAAAGCTGGCAATGTATCTGGTGTTCCTGATAATTCAGATATTCGGAAAGTAATTTTCAAAAATTCACAATTACAGGAACTGAAGCAATACTTGAAGGGTTATGTGAGTATTACAATCATACATCTTTTTGTAAAAATCATATATGTTTTATAATTCTGGTTATTTATTATGAATTCCTTAAATCATGTGTACTTTGTGTATAGGTTGACCAACAAGTTGGTTGTCTTGCGGAATTAATAAAACAAAATCATTCTGAGTTGATGAAAGTTGTTGGCGTGAAAGACAACAAAATTGAAAAGGTATTATTTTTCCTTTGTTTGGTTTGCCTTTTCATTAAATGCAATTATTGATTTTCTTTTCTGTACAGAAAGAAATGTTGATCACGATATTGGTGAATCTGTTATTGATGTTGAAGAAGAAGTTACTAAGATCAATATTGAAAAGGTTTTGACCAATGTGGGTTCCAAACCTCACCTTGACTTCGATTCGAGCGACTCTTGCAGCTGACACATAAACACATCATGTTCATCAATATCAAAACTGATAATTTGTATTAGTGAATCTCACCCACTAGTAATTGATACGTAAACATCATATATATATTGATGTCACACAATGTTGATTTTGACACATTGATAATATAAGTTAAGTCTCTTACTAGTGTATCATTTACATGATAGATACTTATATAATCCTTAAAGTTATAAATAATTAATCTGATGTTATTTTGTATCTGTGACTGTACATAATAGATTAATAATAATTAGTTATCCTTTTTTTGATTGTCTTTTAATTTAATAGAATTATGTAATCTATTTTTCCTATACAGAAAGATAAAGTTGATCAACAACCTGTTTCACCTATACACATGGATTTATCAATTCTTGATCAAGATATTGTTAGATCTGCTGTTGATGTTGAAGGACATGTTACTGAAATCAATCTTTCAAAGGTATGCATCTGATACATTAACGCATCATGTTCATCAATATCAATGTTGATTTTAACACATTGATAATATAAGTTAAGATTCTTACTAGTGTATCATTTACATTCTAAATACTTATATAATCATTAAAGTTATAAATAAACATTCTGATGTTAGATGTGACTCTACATGGTAGACTAATAATAATTAACTCAAACATGTTTAGAGTGATGATACATCATTAAAGGAACATCATATGGAGGATGCCACAAAGGTTATACAAACAACACTCTATAGTCATGTTTTGATTGAAGAAGTTGCTCTTAATAATGAATCTGTAAGTTCAAATGTTATGAATCACTATACATTAATTATTTTGTATGTATCAGAATGTAGTCTAACATCATATTTATTAGGATGATAAAATTGATGTAGCTTCTCATTCAGACACAAAGGTTTTAAGTGGGGATGAACATGATGTTGATACACTTCAGCATAACATAGAAAAGCACACTCCAAATTCGTTTCTTATTGATACATTTGTAAGGCTCTTAACTGGTTATTCACAAATATTATAAGTTGCCTATTTTTATTTTAACCTTTTTCTTATTATTACCAAATATTATGTAGGATTGTACCACATTTGCTTCAAATACATATTGTATTAAAACTGTGGTAGATGCGCTTATATGCATATATTGATACGCTCAAACTTACTTCTCAAATAAGAAGTAAAAGCGGTCGTATCAAGTAGAGAACTCAACTAATGAGGTTAGGGTCGATCCCACGAGGAAAATGGTTCAGACCTAACTTTATTCTATTATTACTACTATTTAGTCAACTATTTTCCGAGAAAACAAATAACTAAAATGGGGGTTTTAATTAATAAAAACAATTAACTAAGTTAAAGTAATCAACTAACAGATTTAAGTATTGAAGTTTTAATCAAGTGATGAGATTAACTAGGGCTTAAGTGTTCCCCACAGGCTCCTAACTCGGTAATTCTAACTATAACAATTATTTCCTAATATCTTGCATGCAAAGTGATAAGTTAGGTATCTCTAAATCCTTGGTCCGGCATCTAGAGAATTTCACTCCGCACCTTGGTCCGGCTACGTGTGTTTCTTTACTAAACCTTATCTTTACCTCATATTAAGCATCGTAATCGATATTTGACGAAGTTGTTACTACGTACCAACCAACACTAGCCTATTAGATAGTATACACTAAATCTACGTTGATAATTCTTTTCCTATTATCTACCTCCTTGGTCCGGCAAGTAGCATTAAGGCGAGTTCTAACGTTGGCCATCCGTTAAAAAGACTTCTAAACGAAAGAATTATCAATACATGCAAGACACTATTCAAGACTTGTTATTTAGCTAGATTTTACCTTGTTATTTACCCATGGTTCCCACAACCCTAGTTATGGAGTTTAGTTACCCATGGTCATAGTCACATAATTCATATTGATAATGTAATAATTCATGCACTTACTTTGATGAGAATGAATAAAATCTAGAAATTCACTTGATTAATCAACAAAAACACCAACAATCGATTTCAGAAAAAGTATATCAAATACCAAAATCAATAGTTCAAACACTAAAACAAGAGTACTGAAAAATATCCAAGAGTCTAACCCCAAAAATGAGGTTTTTTGAACTATTTATAATAAAAACAAAACCTAATAAAAGAAGGATTCTAATTAATGAAAATCTGTCCATACGCGTCTGAGTCGACGGACCTCGTGACGGACCGTCGTGGGCACGACGGACCGTCATGGCCTCCGTCGTCCAATACTTCACCAATTCTTCTTCTGCTTTCTTCTTTACCCTTGACTAACAGGTCTGACGGACCATTTCAAGCACGATGATCTGTCGAGGGGCTTCATTCTACAACACTTAAACTTTTTGGAAGTTGGGTACTGGGACTACTCACTGACAACCACAACGAACAAGCAGGACAGACCGTGCTGACTATGACGGTCCGTTATGAACTTCCGTAGTCCTACACTTGGTCAGACTTTTCTATCTTCCTTCAGCAGCTACTCTTTCTCGCTACGATGACACCTACGGACCGTCACAGTCACGACGGACCTTCGTGGGCTCCGCAGGTGGTCTTTTCTGCAATTTTCTGCTCAAAACCTCCGCGTTATCATTTGGACAGATTTCCTGCAAATAAAAAGAAACCTACATCAAAAATCAATACAAAAAGGCTTTGGACACCCACTAAACTTAAGGAAAAAGCATTAAAAGTACCGTGAAACCACGGTACATCAACACCCTCAACTTAAATTCGTTGTTTGTCCTCAAGCGACGCACTATGACTCACTACAAAATCTTTGTAGAAGAGTATCCATATTTTAGCTTTCGCAATCATTTGGCCATCAATCCCGATCATTCTTATTATGTTCATGCATGTTATCACTATTAGGCTTGAATTATGTGGATCGGACCATGACACAGACTCACTACGTACTGACACCTATCCTCTTCAATTTCTCACCAAGGTGCTAATTTTTTCGGTATTGCAACTAGTGTCCTCACTTAAAAATAACATTCTCATTTTTCACCCAATTTTTTCACACAATGATTTCAGTTTGAGTATAAGGATTACTTTTCAGCACTCGCTCTCAGAACAACTTCACAACTCATTTATACATATTACCTTAAGGTTGCCCTTATTTTCACTGCTTTAAGTTTGCCATAACAACTCTTAGGATCACGATAGGACTTTCTTAGCTTGTAACATAGGCTCAGGGTTAGGTAGGGTATATTTAGGTATACTTTAGTGACTTGTTGCCCTCCTTGACATATTGGCTAAGCGTACCACCTTTTTATCGTTTTATTTCGCCCTATTTCTCAATTTTCTTTCACCTAACTGTTTTCTCTTTCTTCTCCTTATGCGTAAGTGACTTTTTCTCTTTTCTTGTGTTTTATTTTATATATATATATATATATATATATATATATATATATATATATATATATATATATATATATATATATATATATATATATATATATATATATATATATATATTTTATAGTCACTTCTGTTTTGTTCTTTCTTCCTCTTTATTCTTTCAACCCCACTTTCCGGAGTATTCCTTATAACAGCCACCCTCAACTCATGATTTTGCCATGAGTCAAGGTTCACAATACCAATGGTTGGGTCAGGGCCAAAACAAGGTTGCTTTCTGCATTAGCCACCCTCAACTTATGCTTTTGGCATAAACTGAGGTGCACATGTCCAAGGAGGGACCAGGGCCAACACATTGTTCCCAGAGAAGATCATTTGGGGTGAAAAAGAAAGATCTATTTTAAGCTCAATTCATTTGTATCAAAAAGGGATTAACTTCATTTGGTTTTCTGTTATTTTTAGGCTCAAGATTGACTATTTCGAACAAGGGCCTATGATCCTTTCCTAATTGTTTATTTTGGCTTACTTTCAGCAAGACTAACCAGGCAAGTTCTAGCTCAGTATCAATGGTGGATCATTCGAATTTTCCTCACACTCACTTGACATCTCGTTACACTACCAGATTATTATACATCTAGTTCGAGTCTTAGATTCAGGGTCATGCAGTAGTGTATCTCTATGTCATGCTTAGAGACACACATTTATCAATTACTATGCCTAGTCATGCATCATATTCATTACATCGGGATATCATTTCACTTTTAGCCATTATGCTTCAGAGTTATACTATGTACACAAGATATAAACATGACGATTCAACAATAAAAGTAATCAGTCTCTTGGGGAAAAAGAACACAGGCAAGAAAACCCCAAGAGAGGATCGTGAATTGGGCTACTCAAACTTCACCCTAACATTCACTTTCCATTTACCCCACCCCCAACAAAAAAGATATGCAATTGTACCCAATGCATAAAAAAAAACACTAAAATACGTGAATGGTAGGTGAAGCAAACCTGAGGTGCAAAGCGCCGGCGATCAGCAAGCTGGTGGGTCCGGTTCCCCGGAACCCACTCCCTCCGTAGTCTGGACACCCTCAGTAGTGTCCTCAGCAGCAACAACACTATCAGTAGTGCCTCTCACTGTCTCCACAACTCTGGATCTAGATGCCCCGGCAGCTAACTCTACAGCCCTCAACGTACGGGCCTCCTCATCGGCAATCGAGGCTCTCCTCGCAGCCTTCATCTCACATCGCTCCTTCTTCCTCGCCCTAGCCTCATCCTCATCTCGACCCCTACGCCTCTTCTCATGCTCTCGTGGAGGAGGAAGTGGAACATCAGAAGTGGCGAATAAAGCAGCCATCACTGTGTCCTCAGCAGGCTCTGCAGGAGGGGCCTCAGACTCAGGCACCGTAGCCTCTAGGATCGTATCAGGATCCGCTCGCAAACTCTCTACCGCAGCCTGAAGGGTCGACACGTCCACCGGAGGGGCTGGCCGGGCTAGAACCCACAACTCAAAAGCGTCTAATAGCTGATGAACCTCTGAGATCTTCCTCTCTGTGTGCTGTGCCATCTTACGCTCCATGCGCTCCTCCGCCTGAGCAATAGACCTCTGCATCCAAGGCTGGATGTAATGCAGAAGTGTGGCCATCTGAGCCTCAAGTTTCTGGACCCTAGCAAGTGGGACCAGAGTGGTGGAGGGAGCCAAGCGAGAGGAGCTTGGGGCAGTGCTGCTACCCGGGATAGACTCGACCAGAGTAGTGTCAGTGGTTGCAGAAGGAGCCTGGGTAGCCACTTGGGCATGCTCTACAGTATCCGCCAGGTTCTCACCAAGCGGAGGCACCTCAGGGCGGGGCCCTCTGTGCGAAGCAACTTATTGGCCTCATCTCTGATGAGGCCGATATCAACATTGCCCTGCAGGGTCCTCAGCTGACCTATGTGCCAAATGGGCACGCCTGCGAATCTGCATAAAGAGAAAACCATGCACGGAAATGGGTAAGTAGTGGTGACCTTGAAGGCCCTCTCGTGCATGATCGCCTGCAGAAGCCAAACGAAGTCAACCTCAAACCCTGCTATCATCGCTGCCATCAGAACTGCGTGATCCCATGTAACGATATTATCTGCAGCAGTGGGGGAAAGGCAGTGGTGGACTATCAACCATAAAAACTTGGTCGTGAAGGTCAAGTTAGCCTTCTTGATGGCACCCTTCGGCTCCATAACCCAGTCAGCAGCCTCTCCATCAATAGATAAGTGCTGGGCCATCCACCTCTTGGTGGTTTCTCTCAGTGCTGGCTCACGGAAGAACCATCCATCTTTAACCAGTTGCCACCGGTAGTCAAACTCGGCGGTGAGAGAGGTCCTGGTGGCATTAACATCCTCGCCGTATAGATACCGGCGGATGGCTGGCAAGGATATGTCTACCCACTTGCCGCGGACTCTGATGTGATCAAGTGGGGCCTGTTTGGCGGGGGCAGCCCGCCTATCAATCTGTGATCGGAGAGTAGCCACATACGAGGCGTAGAACTCTCGGACCAACTCCTCACTGTATCGGCCCAAACAACGAGCCGTCCACTCTAGCCGGTGTCTGGTGAAGAGAGTATGGATATCCGGCATGGTGGGGAGACTCCCTGTAAGGACCCGCCTCTAATACACTTGGTATTGCCCCTCGACACACTACCGGTTGGGCTGGTCGGCAACCGGGGCGGGAACTCTAGTTGGTGAAGCTGGAGTGGAATCAGTTCTGTCGGCCTCATCAGACGAGGCAGACTGTGAAGATGTGGCGGGCGCAGAGGCTTCAGCAGACCCGGAGACTTCCTCCGACCAGGATACTCCTAGGGAACCAGATGCTCTCTCATCCTGTGCAGCTGACCCAGAAGGTGTGCCGGTCAGTGTGCGCTCCTCATCAGACTGGGAGGCAGTGACTACGCCGGAAGCCACCTTCTTGGGCGTGGATCTAGTTGCACATGCAGCCCGTGCATGAGTGGCAGTGCCTGGGGGCACGTATTCAAGGTCATACTCATCATCAGAGCCAATGACCAGTCGGGCAGACGGGGCAACGGACTTTGAACGCCCTTGTGCGTAAATCGATCTTGTTTTGGTGCCATGAGTGGTAGTACCTGTAAAGAATCATGATTAGTACTAGAAGGAGCAACAAGACATGCAAAAACGAAACAAAATAAACATAAGACCAAAGCTGTAATGATATCTCTGAAGTATCTGTGAAACACGACGGACCAGTTGACGGCCCATTGTGAGTATGATGGACCGTCATGGGGGTCCGTTATGAATTACTTAACATTATTTATTTGGAGACCTATGAAATACAGTCTCTGAAAGTCATGACGGATAAGCAGGACGGACCGTCGTGGTCACGACGGTCCGTCGTGAAGGTCCATCATGGGACACTTAGAAAAAAACGTAGAGACCCTTAGGAGTGGGGTCTCTGACAAACATGACAGTTGTGCAGGATGGACCGTCGTGGGCACGACGGTCCATCGCATCTGTCCGTTAGTGGACACTTAGAAAAAACTTAGAGACCCTTAGGAGTGGGGTCTCTGACAACCATGACGTTTGTGCAGCACGGACCGTCGTGTTGCATCTGTCCGTCATAGGACACTTAGAAAAAATTAGAGACCCTTAGGAGTGGGGTCTCTGACAACCATGATGGTTGTGCAGGACGGACCGTCGTGGGCACGACGGTCCGTCGTATCTGATTGTCATAGGACACTTAGAAAAACAAATAGTTGGTTGTTGGGACGGACCCCATGACGGTCCATCGTGGGTACGATGGTCCGTCGACGGGGTCTCATTCTGTCATTCAATGACAGAACTGGGAAGCCACAATCAGCCCCTAAGATTCTAACGAATGACTCGATATTAACCCACATATTTCTAACCCAAATACCCAGCAAACTAACAATGCTACACCATCAATTTCTCGAGTTTTAACATGTCAATTTGGTGGACTATAAACCTAGAACTATTTCCAAAAACATATTCCCTTCTTTGATCCGGTTAACCCACTACCCACATTAATTTTATTTTTAAGTGTGGGACTTTAAAGCATGACATGAGGTCATTAGCATACAAAAGGGGTCAAAAATCAAAGACCCAATAAACGGAAACAGGCCAGGAGTATTTAAAAACAATAATGCAGTGTAAATGGGTAGAGACCAGAAGCACATACCTGAGACTTGGAGAAGAGAAAAAAAAACAGGTGAGGCACGCAACTAGGTAGATCAACAGAATAGCAGAAGACTCCGACCAGCAAATACTTGGAAAAGGCAGGGAGATTGGGGGGAAAAATGAAATTGTGGGAATTTGGGGAAGTGATGGTGGATCAGTGGATTGGGAAGAGGATGAGAGTGGAGGGATCTTGAAAAGAGAGGAAATGGGAGAAAGAGGGAAAGAAACGGTTGAAGTGAAGGGGTGGGGAGTTTTAAAAGGTTTAAAACTTTTAAAATTCCCCTGCCGGGTCGGGTCGGGTTGTTGGTTACTGATGCGATGAGTCCCTGACGATGGTCCGTCACATGTGTGATGGTCCGTCGTGGGGTCCGTCGCTGGTGCCCTAATTTTAACAAAAAATAGACAAACTTACCTGGACGACAGATTCCTGTGACGGTCCGTCCCAAGCGTGCCGGTCCGTCGATGGATCCATCACTGAGTGTTTCAGACCAATTTCTGCAGATTTTTCTGGTGATGTGCTACCTGCAAAGTTAACATCCATTAAGCTATTCTCTATGTGTTTGACTGGAGACTTAGTGGACACGGACCCTAAACTACGCTCTAGACAACACTTCTAACAAAACGAAAAACAAAGAAAATGCGACTATTACTAGAAAAAAAACTATAGTTGGCATAGAGGATACATATTGGGTTGCCTCCCAACCAGCGCTTGATTTAACGTCGCGATACGATGGAGGATAATCGATTACTCAGACTTCATCAAGATGGTATGCCTCGATCACTTCATTCGCCGATTCAGCATGCCCCAAATAGATTTTTATTCATTGTCCGTTCACCTTAAACCGCACACCCTCCTTGTTTTCCAACTCAACCGCTCCGTGAGGGAATAGTTGGGTGATCAAGTAAGGGCCAGTCCATTTGGACTTGAGCTTGCCCGGAAACAAACGCAACCTAGAATTGAATAAAAGCACCAAATTAACAACTATAAAATCGCGTTTCTCAATCTTTTGGTCATGGTATTTCTTCATCTTTTCTTTGTAGATGGATGAACTTTCATAAGCTTTTAGGCGGAATTCATCGAGTTCATTCAACCCATTTAACCTCTGTTCTACAACTTCATTCCAATCCAATTTCAACTTCTTCATAGCCCACATGGCTTTATGCTCTAATTCAACCGGTAGGTGACAAGCTTTCCCATATACAAGTTGGTATGGGGACATACCTATGGGAGTCTTATATGCTGTCCGGTAGGCCCAAAGAGCATCATCAAGCCTCCTTGACCAGTCCGTTCTACTAGCGTTTACTGTTTTTGACAAAAGCTGCTTGATCTCCCGATTTGACACCTCGACTTGCCCACTAGTTTGAGGATGGTAAGGAGTGGCCACATTATGGCGAACCCCATATTTCTTCAATAATCCCTTAAACAACTTGTTGCAGAAGTGGGATCCCCCATCACTAATAATTGCCCTTGGGGTACCAAATCGAGAAAATATATTCTTTTTCAAGAACGCGGTGACACTCTTCCCTTCATTATTTGCGAGGGCGACAGCTTTCACCCATTTAGACACATAATCAACCGCTACTAGAATGTACTTCATCCCATGAGAACTCACAAAAGGACCCATAAAGTCAATACCCCAAACATCAAATAACTCAATCACAAGAATGGGATTTAAAGGGAGCTCTTGCTTTCTTGAAATGCCGCCATCTCGTTGGCATCTATCACATGCTTTGGTGAACTCATGAGCATCTTGATGAATAGTTGGCCAATAGTAGCCACATTGTAAGATCTTATGAGCGATTTGGATACCACTATGATGTCCACCTACGAGTGAATGACATGCCTCCAACACACTCAACATCTCAACTTCTGGCACACAACGCCGAATAAGCCCATCGGCACAACTCCTATATAAGTATGGTTCATCCCAAAAGAACTTCTTCACATCGTACATGAACTTTTTCCTTTGATGAAAAGACAAGTCTGATGGAACAATATCACTAGCTAAGTAGTTCGCAAAATCTGCGAACCATGGAATCAAGTCTTGTGAGGCAGCCAATACATGCTCATCAGGGAACGTGTCATCAATATCAGTCTTATCCCCCAACTCTCTCATAGCTTCATCTTCTAAACGGGACAAGTGATCAACAACTTGATTTTCGGTCCCTTTTCTATCCCTCACCTCAAAGTCAAATTCTTGCAGTAGTAAAACCCAACGAATCAACCTCGGTTTCGCATCCTTCTTTGCCATCAAATATCTCAATGCTGAATGGTCAGTATGCACTATAACTCTAGTACCTAGCACATAGGATCGAAATTTTTCAAAAGCAAAGACTACTGCAAGGAGCTCTTGCTCAGTCACTGTGTAGTTCTTCTGGGCTTCATTGAGGGCTTTACTAGCATAGTAAATGGGATGAAGGATTTTGTCCCTTCTTTGTCCCAATACCACACCTAGAGCAACCCCACTATCATCGCACATCACCTCAAATGGACTGCTCCAATCCGGAGAAATAATGATAGGTGTAGACACCAACTTTTCTTTTAACTCGCCGAATGCTTTAAGACAGGATTCCTCAAAATAAAATTTACACTCTTTCTCCAGCAGTTTGCACAAAGGATGCGCAATTTTTGAAACATCTTTGATGAACCTTCGGTAAAAACCTGCATGCCCAAGAAAGCTTCTCACACCTTTTACAGAGATAGGTGGGGGAAGTTTCTCTATTACCTTGACTTTAGCTCGATCAACCTCTATACCCTTCTCTGAAATGCGATGACCCAAAACAATACCTTCTTTCACCATGAAGTGGCATTTTTCCCAATTTAGTACTAGATTTCAGTCTTCACACCTCTTAAGAACCTGAGATAAATGACTCAAACACCGCTCAAAGGAGTCACCAACCACAGAAAAATCATCCATAAACACCTCAATAGTGTCCTCCACCATATCGGAGAATATCGACATCATACATCTCTGAAATGTGGCGGGTGCATTGCACAACCCAAACGGCATTCTCTTGAAAGCAAAGGTCCCATATGGGCAAGTGAAGGTGGTTTTCTCTTGATCTTCCGGTGCAATAGAAATCTGATTGTACCCCGAATAACCATCAAGAAAACAGTACCACCCTTTTCCAGCAAGTCTATCCAACATCTGATCCATGAAGGGCATAGGAAAATGGTCTTTTTCGGTCCATGCATTTAATTTCCGGTAGTCCATACACACTCTCCATACAGTCACCGATCTCATTGGAACAAGTTCATTTTTTTCATTGGGGACCATAGTCATTTACCCTTTCTTAGGTACACACTGAACAGGGCATACCAAACTACTATCAGCGATTGGATATATTACTCTGGCATCCAACCACTTAATAATTTTCTTCTTCACTACCTCTTGCATAGGTGGATTTAAGCGTCTCTGATGCACAATACTTGGCTTATGATCGGGCATGAGTTGGATTTTATGAGAACAAATACTGGGAGGGATCCCAATAATATCCGCAATAGTCCACCCAATAGCTCTTTTGAACCTTTTTAACACTTTCACTAAACTCTCAACTTGTTGTACATTCAGATCTGATACAATGATTACCGTCAAAGTATCACCGTTTCCTAAGAATTCATACCTCAGATGAGGTGGGAGAGCTTTTAGTTCTAACTTTGGAGCCTCCTCTATAGATGGTTTTGCGGGTGGAGACTCGCGGTTCTTCATGTCTAACTCATATTTCTTCGATTTAAACCGAACATCATCTCGATCAAGTGCCGCGACCAATGACCCATACTCTTCAATGCAATCGCTATCAAAATTCATGATCACTGCCGCTAGTGCTTCAACACCCAGACGTTCTTCAATTTGTACCTCAGATGACTTTTCAACTTTGTAGGATATGGCAGACACCGATTGGAGCTCACCACTCTGCCTCATGGACCTACAAATATTGAAGGTCACTTCTTCATTGTTCAACCGAAATTTCATCTGCCCTTTTTCCATATCAACCAAGGCTCTACCCGTAGCAAGGAATGGCCTCCCAAGAATAATAGGCACCTCAAAATCGACCTCACAATCAAGAATAACAAAATCGGCCGAAAATATGAACAACTCCACTTTTACTAGCACATCGTGGAGTATCCCAATAGGCCTTTTTACTGTTCGATCGGCCATCAGTAGCCGCATCGCAGTGGGCTTTGGGTCACCCAAACCCAACTTCTTGTAAATCGAGAGGGGCATGAGATTTATGCTTACCCCAAGATCACATAATGCTTTCGCAAAATGTAATAACGCGATTGTACAAGGAATAGTGAAAGCACCCGGATCTTCTTTCTTTTGCACTAGAGAACTTGTAGTAATAGCACTACAGTGCTGCATTCTATCATCATCCTCAAAAGTGACCGATCTTTTCTTCGTAACAAGATCTTTCATAAACTTGGCATAACCAGGCATTTGTTCCAGAGCTTCTACCAAAGGGACATTGATGGAAAGGTGTTTCAACATTGTTATAAAATGCCGGTATTTACCATTCTCAGTCTTTTTTACTAGTCTTTGTGGGAAGGGAGGTGGTGGTCTAGGCATGGGAGTCACCTTTTTGGGTACTTTAACATCTTTACCCGTGTTGTCTTCTAACTCACCACTAACCTCCACCACCTTATCATCATATCTTATCACCTTTTTTACCTCAGACGGCATAGGTGGGTCAATGGTCTGCTTACCACCCCGAGTAGTGATTGTCATACAGTGTCTATCATTTTTCGGATTTTGGACAGTGTTACTAGGGAGAGTGCCCGATTGCCGTGTGTTCACAGTTGCAGATAATTGGGCCATTTGCAACTCAAGCTGCTTAATCGAGATTGCATGTGTATCAACTTTCTACCCAATACCCGCTAAGTCACTCCTTAACTCTTTAGTGTGCTCATCACTAGCATCAAACCTCCTGATCATTTTGTGCAACATATCCTCAACTCGAGCCATACTACCTCCACCATCCCTAGGAGCAACTTCACGATTTTGAGGAGGAACATAGGGCCCACTCCTATCATTTCTGTTACCAAAGTTACCCCGGTTGAAGTTGTTGTCACGGTTGTAATTCCCATCTCGGACATAATGACCCTCACGGTTATAATTACCATAGTTCCGACCTTGGTTTCCTTGACCTTGGCGCCAATTCTCCTGATTGGAGCCTTGGGCGTTCGGTCGGAAACCCCCCGTCTGCTCAGCTACCGCATAAGAATCCTCCTCATAGTAATACTCATCATTCGGCGGTGATGGTTTAGACAAGTAGTTCACCGCATTTACCTTTTCTGGACCTCCAGTGACATGTTTTAACACCAACCCAAGCTCAGTTCTTATCTGAGCCATCTCTTCACGAAACTCGTCTGTGGCTGGGTTGTGTACGGATTGCACTACAAAGGTGTTTCTTCCAGTATCTGACTTCCTAGTACTCCATGCCTTATTATTTCGGGAGATTTTCTCCAACTTTTCAGCAATCTCGGCATAAGGACACTCCCCATAAGAACCACCCGCTATAGTATCCAACACCGCTTTATTATTATCATCCTGTCCCCGATAGAAGTATTCTTTCAGTGACTCATCATCGATGCGGTGATTGGGGACACTTCTCAAGAATGAAGTGAACCTATCCCAAGAACTGCTAACTGACTCTCCCGGTAGTGCCACAAAGTTGTTGACTCTGGCTTTGTGGTTTAGTTTCTTAGAGACCGGGTAGTAACGTGCTAAGAAAGCATCCCTCAGTTGATTCCAAGTGAAGATTGAGTTATAAGGGAGCTCAGTAAACCATATAGCAGCCTCTCCCGTCAGTGAAAGAGGAAATACTCTTAGCCCAATTACATCCATGTTCAAATCGGGCCTCCCTACACAACTTTTGCACACTGCCCTTACCTTAGCGATGTGGGCATGTGGATCCTCAGAAGGTAGCCCTGAAAATAAACATCTGGCAGTGAGCATTTGTATTAGACTACTGGTTACCACAAAAGTGTGACCGTGTGGTAGAGGAGGCAAGACAAGTGGCCCGTCAGAGTCTGCAATGTTATCATAACCCCTATAGTACTCTTGAGGGCGTGGAGCGGGGTTTTGTCCCCTTTGTTCATCTTCACCACGATTTTCAGGTAATAACCGACCATGAGCATCAACTGGAGCTGGGATGTCCTGGTTGGGATCATCGTCGTTAATACCCAAGTTTCGATTCATATTGCGTAGTGTACGCTCTAATTCCTGGGCGTATGGAAACAAGGGTTCTCTTCTACTCTGCGTAATTGGCATACACGGAATTTAGACCTGTAAGAGACAAAAATAACAGAAAAAGTAAAATTAGGAAAATATTGACTAAACTTTAGTAATAAGTTTTAAGTTATTCTAAAGCCACTTTCCCCGGCAGCGACGCCAAAATTTGATACGCTCAAACTTACTTCTCAAATAAGAAGTAAAAGCGGTCGTATCAAGTAGAGAACCCAACTAATGAGGTTAGGGTCGATCCCACGAGGAAAATGGTTCAGACTTAACTTTATTCTATTATTACTACTATTTAGTCAACTATTTTCCGAGAAAACAAATAACTAAAAGGGGTTTTTAATTAATAAAAACAATTAACTAAGTTAAAGTAATCAACTAACAAATTTAAGTATTGAAGTTTTAATCAAGTGATGAGATTAACTAGGGCTTAAGTGTTCCCCACGGGCTCCTAACTCGGTAATTCAAACAAGGCGAGTTCTAACATTGGCCATCCTTTAAAAAGACTTCTAAACGAAAGAATTATCAATACACGCAAGACACTATTCAAGACTTGTTATTTTAGCTAGATTTTACCTTGTTATTTACCCATGGTTCCCACAACCCTAGTTATGGAGTTTAGTTACCCATGGTCATAGTCACACAATTCATATTGATAATGTAATAATTCATGCACTTACTTTGATGAGAATGAATAAAATCCAGAAATTCACTTGATTAATCAACAAAAAACACCAACAATCGATTCCAAAAAAAGTATATCAAATACCAAAATCAATAGTTCAAACACTAAAACAAGAGTACTGAAAAATATCCTAGAGTCTAACCCCAAAAATGAGGTTTTTCGAACTATTTATAATAAAAACAAAACCTAATAAAAGAAGGATTCTAATTAATGAAAATCTATCCAAACGCGTCTGAGTCGACGGACCTCGTGACGGACCGTCGTGGGCACGACGGACCGTCATGGCCTCCGTCGTCCAATACCTCACCAATTCTTCTGCTGCTTTCTTCATTGCCCTCGACGAACAGGTCTGACGGACCGTTTCAATCACGACGGTCCGTTGAGGGGCTTCGTTCCACAACACTTAAACTTTTTGGAATTTGGGTACTGGGACTACTCTCTGACAACCACAACAAACAAGCAGAACGGACCGTTGTGACTATGACGGTCTGTCATGAACTTCTGTAGTCCCACATTTGGTAAGACTTCCCCATCTTCCTTCAGCAGCTACTCTTTTTCGCTACGATGCCGCCTACGGATCGTCACAGTCACGACGGACCGTCGTGGGTTCCGTAGGTGGTCTTTTTTGCAATTTTCTGCTCAAAACCTCCGCGTTATCATTTGGACATATTTCCTGCAAATAAAGAGAAACCTACATCAAAAATCAATACAAAAAGGCTTTGGACACCCACTAAACTTAAGAAAAAAGCATTAAAAGTACCGTGAAACCACGGTACATCACATACCAAGCACTCAAGATACATAATATTTCGTAGTAAAGACTCATGTTTTGCCTAGCTAAATTCTCAATTGTCTATGATACTTTCCACTATTAACTTAATTTTCAACTGTTGTGTTAGCTTGCTATAACAAATAAGTTATTTTTGCTTAAGAATT